>CM071866.1:8581760-8592151 GCA_036759665.1 Gynandropsis gynandra
ACTCGTGATAGTATCTAAGACCAATGATCTTGTTAGAACTTCATTGCATCGTTGTGTGACTCTCGATACCTATGGTGCTTAGCCATAAGTTTATTCTCTTCGATTCAGTTTAGTTTAGCTTAACCACCAATTCCAACTTAGTCATCTCACACGTCTATTCAATTAGTTTAGTAGCTCATTAGTCGCATTAACTCCTTGTGTTCGACCCTAGTTACTACACGATCCGTATTCTTGCGGAAGCGTTAGTCTAGGTTTTTATTACTTGATATAATGCACATCAGATAGCGATGCAAAAACTAGCCGAGTAAACAAGCTTTTGGTTGAAGCTTTTGCTGCTCGTTTTGAGCAAACTATTAACACCAAAATAGAGGAGTTTCGGCAGGAGATTCGGGAAGAAATTCATGGTCGGCCGAGAGTAAATCATACTCTTAATCAACGAGAAAGGATACAGCAAGATGAAGGCAACAACTATTATGAACGAGGCTGTTCATCTTATTCCCGAAGTAGTCAAAGACGACGACGAGAGGTGCAAAAACATAGGGACGACCCGAGGGAAAATCTTGTTGGTCGTAAACTCAAGATTCCTCTGTCCCATGGGAAGGCTGATCCAGATGTTTATCTAGAATGGGAAAAGAAAATTGAACTCGTGTTTGGTTGTCAATACTACACCGAGACTAAGAAGGTTAGGGTTTGATATGATCCTGGACGACGTCGAGGATGTGACCAATGATGCAGAGGAGGATGCGACCAACAACGCTGAAGAAGAGTCGGCCTGCATGACCCGAGATGCCTCCAGCGCGACCCGAGACGCCACCAGCGTGACCTGAGATGCCATCATCGCGACCCGAGACGCCATCAGCGCGACCCGAGACGACTCCAGCGTGACCCAAGATGCCACCAGCGCGACTCGAGATGCCATCAGTGCGATCCGAGATGCCACCAGCACGACCCGAGATGCCATCAGTGTGACCCGAGATGCGACCTGTGAAAAGGAAGAGTCGTCCTGAGCTAAACGAAAGGCGGACGCAACCGGACGAAAGGACGGTGGTCCAGTGACCCGAGCTAGGGCTAAGGAGGAAGAAGCCTTAACTCTACCAGCCGATCCCATGACCCGAGCCAAGGCTACGAAGCTTAAGGATGCCATCATCGGGATCCTCGCGTAAAAATTAGACGATTTAAGCTCGAGTGTGCTTTGCTTCTTCAAGTGCAATTGGTCTTGCAGCACCTCCTTAGGGGTCAATGGAAAAAGGACGGTTTTCCTTCCATTATACTCAAAGTAATGTTTATTAGTAAAACCGTCGTGTTTTACCTTGCGATCTGATTGCCATGGTCTACCGAGTAGAATGTGGCTCGCCTCCATTGGCAGCACGTCGCACAAAATTTTGTCTACGTATTTTCCTATGGCAATGGACACGATCACTTGGCTAGTCACCTTCATCTTGCCATTTTCATTCAGCCGTTGAAGCTTATAAGGCCTTGGACGCACAAAATTTCGTCTACGTATTTTCCTATGGCAATGGACACGATCACTTGGCTAGTCACCTTCATCTTGCCATTTTCATTCAGCCGTTGAAGCTTATAAGGCCTTGGATGTTTTTGGATTTTTAATCCCAGCTTTCGGACCATAGTAGCGCTTGCAACATTCGTGCAACTTCCTCCGTCGATGATAACACTACAAATCTTTCCATGAACAAGGCTGCAGGTGTGGAATAGATTTTCTCGTTGTTCTTGTTCGTCACCCTTAGGTTGGACATTCAAAGAATGTTGTGTTACCAGCAACTCGCCCGTAGCCGGTTCCTCCTCACGAGTCTCGTCCGAAAGTTCAGCCACTTCATCTTCGGACTTGAACTCACCATCGTCACGAAGGATCAAGACTTTCTTATTCATGCACACGCTGGCGTAGTGCCCCCTTCCGTGACACTTGAAGCACTTTACGTCCCGAGCCCTAGAAGTCATCGCCTCAGCCTTTCCTTTGTCCCGCGGCGCTGCTGGACCAAACTTCGCTGTGTCTCGGCTTGCTGGGTTTGCCTTGGACGCGTCGCGGTTCGCTGGAACCGTGTTGTCCCTCCTTGGATAGCTCAGCTTCTCATCCTGTTGTTGGTCATAGTTTCCAGCCCCAAAGCCCGAGCGTGGATTCCTTCGCCGCTGGAGTTGTTGCTCGATGAGGATCGCCTTGTGGAGCATTTCCTCAACCTACACATAGTGTTGCATCTCGTGGTGGTCTTGAATCTCTAGGTTGAGTCTTCCAAAGAATAGAGACATCAACGCCTCTCTATCCTCCGAGATATTCGCCCTCAACATGAGCAGCTCCATTTCCTGAAAGTATTCCTCCACGGAACGACTTCCTGGGGTGAGCTTCCTTAACCGCCGATGCACTTCTCGGTGGTGATGGCTTGACGCGAACCCGCGACGCTCTAGACTAAAGGTTGGATTGGATAGACCTTGATACAACAGGTTGCACAAGGGATGTAGAACGAGTGGTCAACACGAGAGTGCAGAATAGCTCTTAATTCACCGGTCTGTCTTCGAAGGATGTTACGCACCAATGAAGAACGAACAAGACGTTGGATATTACACACCAACGGTTTTGCTGGATGTTACGCACCATTAAAGAGATTTCAAAAAGGAAAATCACAATTAAAATTCAAAAATCTGGAGTTGATGTTTACAAGAGAGGCGGCCGGCCATATAACAATAACCTAGGCCATGCAAAACTAAATGCAACATTAAATGAAAGTCTTCTTGCAAGACAACTAATAAATGTTTAGTGAAACACAAAACCATTAAGACAAGTTTGTAAATTGTGCCATTGGAATGCGAACTCATCTTGAAACCCTCGGGTTAATAATTAGGTCGCGGGAAAAGTGATACGTGGTCTCGTTAAAAACCCATCGTCGGAAAACCCCGTGGGACAAAACCGACGAAGGGAAAAGAGTACACGTGGGTCACTTACCTAATTACTAACCGTTGCGGGGCGGGCTTCGGCTTGAATAATGTTACGTAGGTTCGTGACTTCACGTGGACTTGAATAATCTTCTTGAACGTGGACGGACGTGAGGATCCCGATGATGGTGTCCTTAAGCTTCGTCGGCTTGGCTCGGGTCATGGGACCGGCTGGTAGTGTCAAGGCGTCTTCCTCCTTAGCCCTAGCTTGGGTCACTAGACCACCGTCCTTTCGTTCAGTCACATCTGCCTTTCGTTTAGCTTGGGACGGCTCTTCCTTTTCTTAGGTCGCGTCTCGGGTCGCGCTGATAGCGTCTCAGATCGCGCTGCTGGCATCTCGGGCCGCGTTGATGGCGTCTCGGGTCGCGCTGATGGCATCTCTGGTTACGCTGGAGGCATCTCGGGTCGCACTGATGGCGTCTCGGGTCGCGATGATGGCATCTCGGGTCGTGCTGGCGGCGTCTCGGGTCACGCTGGAGGCGTCTCGGGTCACGCAGACCGACTCTTCTTTAGCGTTGTTGGTCGCGTTCTACTCTGCATCATTGGTCGCATCCTCGACGTCGTCCAGGATCATATCAGGGTTGCTGCAACGGAGTTCTACGATTACACTTTGAGTTGGTGGGATCAGTTAGTAACTTCTAGGCGACATAATGGAGAGGAACCTATAGAAATGTTGCTGGAAATGAAAGCTATAATGTGTAAACGGTATGCTCTGAATCACAATCTCCGAGAGCTACACAAATCGATTCCAATCAATCGTTCTAACCTTGGGGCTGGAAAATTCAGTCATCAACAGGGGGAAAAACCGAAGGAGAGACAAATATGTTCCAGCGGCTTAAAAAGAAGTTAAAGTGGTTCCAAAGGCTCCACGAGACAAAGGAAAAGCCGAGGCCACTACCTCGAGGGCTCGGGACGTAAAGTGCTTCAAGTGTCATGGAATGGATCATTATGCGGATGAATGTATGAACAGGAGATTTATGATTATTCGTGAGGATGGTGAGATTGAATCAGAGGACTATGAATCTGAATCTTCGACCGAGGAGTATGAAGAAGAACTCGGGTTAAAGGTCGAGAAGCACCCGAGGCCTTATACACTACAATGGTTCCATGAGAACGGAAAAATAAACGTGATCAACCAAGTGGTCGTGCCTATCACCATAGGAGAATACGAGGACGAGATCTCGTGTGACGTTCTTCCCATGAATGCGAGACCTACCCTTCTCGGTAGACCGTGGCAATCGGATTATAAGGTAATACAAGACAGTTTTACTAACTAGTAATCCTTCGAGTTTAATGACAGGAAAAAAAGTTTTATTCCTTTCACGTCAAGAGAAGCACAACAAGATCAAATGCACTTCAAACATAAGGAAGAAATCATAATAAAGCTATCGAACTTCTGCGCTAAATTGGGTGAGATCAAGAAATCTCTTCCCCGTAGTCAATCAGTTTTATTATTCGTGTTTAAGTAAGCTCTTTCGAGCTTGACTAACCTTGCACCGGTGTTACCGAGTCAGATCATTTCTTTAATGCAGACTTATAAAGATGTTTTCCCCGAAGATAACCCTAAGGGATTACCTCCTATACGCGGCATCGAATATCAAATAGATTTCATTCCCAGAGCCACACTTCAAACTCAGCCCGCTTATAGTACCAACCCAGTGGAGACTAAGGAGTTGCAGACGTGGCAGCATTACCTAGGGCTGAAGGAGTTCGTCATACATACTGACCACAAATCACTCCAGTACAAACAAGGTAAGGAAAACGTCGTAGCGGATGCCCCATCCTGAAGGTACGCCCTACTAACTACTTTAGATGCTAACTTGCTAGGATTTGAACAAATTAAAGAGATATATGCATCTGATTTGGAGTTTGGAGAAGTGTACAAAACGTGCAAAAAGTTTTCATCAGGTCATTACTTTAGGCAAGACGACTTTCTATTTTATGATGACTGATTGTGCGTGCCTAACTGTTCTATGCAAGAATTGTTTGTTAGAGAAGCTCATGGAGGTGATTTTATGGGTCATTTTGGAATTGCGAGAACACTTAAGATATTACAGGATCACTTCTACTGGTTGCACATGAAGAGGGACGTTGAGAGAATTTGCGAAAGATGTGTCACGTGCAAACACGCTAAGTCTAAATTTCAACCTTATGGTTTGTATACCCCTCTACCTATCTCGACTAACCCTTGGAATGACATGTCTATGGATTTCGTGATTGGTTTTCCTAGAACTAAGAATGGAAATGATTCAATCTTTGTGGTTGTTGATAGATTTTCTAAAATGTCACATTTTATAACATGCCACAAAACGGATGATGCATTGCACGTAACAAATTTATTCTATAAGCAAGTAGTTAGGTTGCTTGGAACGCCTAGGACGATAGTTTAAGATAAAGATATGATGTTCTTTAGTCATTTTTGGAAGACTCTATGTTCTAAGCTAGGAATTAAGTTCATGCTTTCCATGACGTGTCATCCGCAAACTAATAGAAAAACCGAGGTGGTTAATCAAACCCTAGGAACTCTTTTGCATGCAATTGTTAAAAAGAACTTAAGAACGTGCAAACAATGTTTACCATATGTTGAATTCGTGTATAATCATGTTGTACATTTTGCTCCAAATATTCACCATTTGAAATCATTTACGGGTTCAACCCCGCCTCACCTTTGGATCTAATGATGTTACCTTCGAGTGATCAAGTTAGTTTAGAAGGAGAAAGAAAGCAAAAATTGTACAACAGATCCACGAGAAAGCTAGGAAGAACATAGAAGAGAAAACAAAACTCTATGCAAAGCAGACAAACAAAGGACGAAAGCGAATGATTTTCGAACCCGGGACCAAGTGTGGATTCGTTTGTGAAAGGAGCATTTCCGGAACAAGAGAAAACCAAAGTTGATGCCCCGGATTGACTGACCCTTCACAGTGACCAAGAAATCAGCAACAACATTTATCAACTCGACTTGCAAGGTGAATATAATGTGAGTTCCCGTTTTAATGTTACTGATTTGGTGCCTTTTGTCGCAGATCAAACAAATTTGAGGACAAATCCTTTTCAAGAGAGAGGGGATGATATGATCATGGACAGCGTCGAGGATCCTGAGCATGAAGAGGACGCTCAATATTACAAGAAAGTCCTGTGACCGAGCTAGAGCAAGAAAAGAGGATGTGACATGTGCCATGGCAAACGAAGAGGATGCAACCCGTGCTGAGGAGGACACGGCCAATGCTGAATCGAAGGAAAAGGATGCAACTCGTCCAAAGGAGAGAAAGGCGGAAGCGACCCGTGCTAAGAAGAGAAAGAAGGGCACTGGTCCCGTGACCCGTGCTAGGGGTAGAGAGGAGGATGCCTTAACCATACCAGCAGGTCCCGTGACCCGAGCTAAAGCTAGGACGTCCAAGGAAGCTATCGTCGGAATTCTCACGACCGTGCAAGTTCAAGACGAGTGCTTGAGTCCACAAGGAAGTTCCAATATCGAATCATACTACAAACCGAAGCACATCTCGCAACGATTAACAATTAGGGTAAGTGTTTCGTGTGTGATCTTTTTCCAGCGTTGGTTTTGTCCCACCTGGTTTTTCCAATGGCGGGTTTGTAACGAGGCCACGACTCACTCCCATCCCCCTATTTGTTGATCCGAGACTTCATATGTCATTCATATTGAAGTAATTTATTATTACGTTTATTTTTATTTTAATTTTGAATTCTTGTTCATTTAAACTACAAGCCTTAATGGCTTGCATGCATTTATGGTGGCATTGAAGTCTTGCATGACTTCTTCCTTCATATGGCCGTCCACCCCCTTGTACACAAAAAAAAACCTTGATTTTGAATTTGAATTTCGAATTGCTCTTTGAGAATTACTCCATTATTGGTGTGTCATATCCAGCAATTGTTGTTGCGTAATATCCAACACTCGTTCGTTCTTTGTAGGTGTGTCATATCCTCGAAGACGAGCTCGGTAAATCAAGAGCCTTCTGCAACTCTCGTGTGACCTATCATTCCACACGCCTTGGGTAAGGAGTCTTCTGACTCGACTACAATAAGGGTTATCCATCCTACCAATCGAGAGCCTTTTGCAACTCTTGTGTGACCAATCTGTCCACACGCCTTGTGTAAGGAGTCTTCCGGCTCGGCTGCAACAAGGGTTTCCATCATACCTTCATTCTAGTGTGTCGTTCCAGTGAGGATCACGTCAGGTGGCTTTCCATCTCTTAATTCCAACTCATATATTCGACATATTTTCTTCAAATCTTTTCTTGATTGTATGTTATGCTTGGTTTTACCCGCCACATTCAAAACAATGTTGATGATGTTATCAAAAAATTTCTTTTCGTTATGCATAACATCTAAATTATGACAAAATATCAATGATTTCTAATATGGTAGTTCTCAAAAGATACTACGTTTATACCAGTTATGTCATTCACCTTGGCCTTTTGGTTTTCGATGTCCATGATATCCATCGCATTCTATCGATTCTTGTAAATCATCCATTGTGTTCAATCTTTCGTAAAAGATTTGTGTTCTAGTTTGCATGCGCGGTGCCTCTTATTTTTATACAACGTTCTTTCGGAAATGTTTTTTATCTTTCAAAAAAGCATGTCCATGGGGAAAAATATTCTATGACGATCAAACCAACATTGTTTCTTTCCATGTACTTTTCGAAATGAATCTGTATCCTCCATACATTATGGACATACTAATCTCTCGTGCGTGCTCCATCTAGTTAACATCCCATAGGCAGGAAAGTCGCTAATTGTCCACAACAAGACCGCTTTCAATGTGAAATTTTGCTTTGTACTCACGTTATAAGCAAAATTTCCTTTGTTCCACAATTGTCTTAATTCATGAATTAAGGGCTGCAAAAAGACATCAAAACTTTTATTCGGATGTTCTGGTCCTAGAATCAGCAATGTCAGAAACATTACCTCTCTTTTCAAACACATATCGGAAGGAAAATTATACAGATACAAAATCACCAGCATGGACTAAAACCATCGGTGCACAGCAAAGATAAACATTTCTCATTTCATACGCGAACTCAAGAAATATTTCATTGAAATCTTTCCAAGCCTTACCAACCAATGGATGTTGAACTATCCATTCGCCCGTCGAGTGTTCTGCGTGCCATCTCATTGCCACATACAACGGTTTTTTTCGAGTCAAATAACCTTCTCAACCTGTTTGCCACATACATATAGAATATTTTTTGTATGGTACATATTTACGTGAAAATGATTTTTTTAGCCGAAATCTACTTGCACCGTAAAATTTACATTCCAACAACTCTTTATCATTTCTCCAAAATAAAATGCAATTGTTTCTACAAACATCAATTTTCTCATATGGCCTTCCTAAATATTTTAAAACATTCTTTGTTCCGTAGTATGTCTCTGGAGTTTGATTATTTTCCGGTAAATATTCACGCATGGTTTTGCAAAATGATTCCATGCAATTTTGAGCAACATCGTAGTCTGTTTTTATACCCATCAATCTTGAAGATAATGATAAGCGAGACTAAACTTCACGATAACCTTCATATATAGGTTTTTTCGCCGAATCTAATAGGTTGAAAAATCAGTGTGCTTCATTGTTCGGTATCTCTTCATGCATTGTTCGGTATCTCATTGATGCTTCATAAATAACTTCTTCATTTCTTTCTACTTGTGCTTATTGCACAATATTTCTAACGCCACAATTTTCCCCGTGAAATAACCAAATTTTGTAATTCTCTACAAAACCCACCTTGTAAAGATGTTTGAAATAATTTCTTGACTTCGATACTTCATGTTTTTGCATCTTTTGCATGGACATAACATTGTCCCGCGTTCTTGACGCAAAGGTTGCACCGACGCAAAACCCATTAACTGCTCCAATCTGTGTAAGAATCTTGTGTAATTTTTTTTCGGTTATAGGATCTTTTCTTCTATACATCCACTGTCCTAATCTATATATATCTCTATTTGAAGAAGACGATATTTTGTTGAAAATATATTTGTTGTTGATGGTTTGATACTAAAACCTTGAAATTGATCATTAAATAATGTTTTTTTAACAGACATTCGTTGGAATCCTTAACGGATACCCGTTGTAAAGTCACGTGAAAATATTCCAACGGTAATCCTCGAAATTAACAATGTCAACGGGCATCTATTGCCCCTCTCAATGGACATCCGTTACAAATGGCAACAGATGTCTGTTGGCATGTTTTTTGGTTTTCTAACAGCGTGTCAACTGATCGTAGCAACGGACAAGATCTGTTGCTCGTCCATTGAGAGTTGAAACAGATTATAGGTCGTTGAACTTTCTCAGAAATCCGTTGCAATCCGTTGGAAGTCTTCATCAACGGACAGATTCGTTAATCCGTCTGTTGATATTCCTGTGTTTTTTTTTGTGTAGTGAACAAGTAGAGGCATGATGAGTGATAGATGTTCCTGCAAGAATTTCATTGCGAACGAGGTGACAGACGATCTCAATGTGCTTTGTAGCTCATGGAAAACTAGATTCGCAGCGATGTGGATAGCAGAGTGACTGTAACAATACAATTGAACATGACGAGAGGGCAAGACCCTCATAATATCAAACAATGACTTTAACCATTTGATTTCATAGACGATAATTGTCATTGCACGATACTCAGCTTCGACGGATGCATAAGATATTGTTTCCTCTTTCTTGGTCTTCCATGAAATAGGTGCACTACCTAGAGTAAGAAATTAACTAGTGACTCAACGAGGAGTGCGAGGACAACCTACCCAATCTGAACCGCACCAAGTCACCAGAGATAAATCAACATTGGTGATATGAGCATGGACAGCGTCGAGGAACCCCGAGCATGAAGAGGACACGTTAACATTACAAGAAGGTCTTGTGACCCGTGCTAAGGTTAGAGAAGAGGACGCCGGTACCGTGACACCTGCTAAGGCGAGAGAAGAGGACGACGGTCTCGCGACCCGTGCTAAAGCAAGAGAAGAGGACGCCGGTCCCGTGACCCGTGCTAAGGCGAGAGAAGAAGACGTCGGTCTTGTGACATGTGCTAAGACTAGAGAAGAGGATACCTTGGAAATACAAGCAGGTCCCGTGACCCGTGCTAAGGCTAGGAAACTCAAGGAAGCTATCGTATGACTACTTGTAGCCGTGTGGGTTCATGACGAGTGCTCGATTCCACAAGAAAGCTCCAACCTCCGAGTCCTACTACACGCCGAATATCATCTTGCAACGATCAACAATTAGGGCCATAAATCACTTCTGTCCTCCTAATTGTTGACACGAGACTTCATACGTCGATCGTATCGAAGCACATTATCATTACATTTATTTTATTTTAAATTTTTGCCCATTTAATTCACAAGTCTTGCATGGCTTGCATGCATGCTGAATATTCATTGCAACATTGAAGTCTTGCATGGCTTCCTTCTCTTTTTATGCCCCATCCCCCCCCCCCC
>CM071866.1:8614737-8685196 GCA_036759665.1 Gynandropsis gynandra
ATATGTTAATCACTGTTGGAAGGTAGGGTTGCATGTATCCATGGTTAGGAGGTTTAGGCTCGGAAGAATCACTCCTCACCGTAGAGCATAAATTTCCCGTTGTCAAAAATAGGTTATAAATCTATGATCCTTAGTCGTTCATCTATGCAATTCCTGGTATCCCGTACACCCGTAGTATTCACCATATCTAGTCTTATCTCTAACCTAGTTTCGTTGTCACCATTAGGATAGTTTTAGGAAATTTAGGACCATATCCCATTCTATCTTCTTTCGTCTTAGTTTAGTTTCGTTCTTAGTTTAGCCACTTTAGTCCCTAGAGATCGACCCTGGTACTACACGATCCGTATACTTGCGGTGAAGTGGACTAGGAAAATTATAACTCGTGTTTCCACACGTCAGTGATCTTGTCTATGATATTTATATGAAATTACCTTCTGGTTATACTCCAACACTTGAAAATCATTTACCTTGAGATGCCATATGAAAGTTACATAAATCTCTTTATAATTTGAAACAAGCATTGAGAAAATGATATCATAAGTTCTCAGAAGTTTTATTTTCTATATATTTTGTTCAATCCTCCATTGATAACACGTTGTTTGTGCAGAAAATTTTAGATAGTTTCATAGACGTTTCAGTTTATGTCGATGATATTGTCATAAAAAATGAAGAAGTTATTTCCAAACTCAAAAGTATACTGTATCGATACTTTATTAATAAAGGATCTAAGTCCACTTCGATACTTCTTAGGTCTTGAGGTAGTAAGATCAAGTTTCGGCATTTTAATGTCACAAAGAAAGTATTGCCTAGACTTACTCAATGAAAATGGTTTTCTTGGCTGCAAACTAGTTAACAATCATATAGGGCTTGTTTTTCAACTCACAAAGAAATCTGGAACTTTTTCAAATCATCCTGCTGATTATAGAAAGTTAATTGATAAACTACTTTATCCAATACATTTCTTTTGTGGTCTATAAGCTCAATCAATTTCTTTGTGCACTAGCATTTGATTATCTCAAAGCAGCTCACAGAATCATCAAATAATTAAAAGGCAACCCATGAGAAGAACTCTTCAACTCATTAAAGTTTAAGATTTGTTTTAGTGTTTTTGCAGATTCGGATTAGACAGTTGATTGAGACAATAGAAAATCTACTTCAAACTTTTGTGTGTTTCTTGGTGATTTTATTGGAAAGTCAAGAAACAAACAATTGTGGTTCAGGGTCGCACTTAGAAAAAATACAAATTACTTGTAGATGCTACATGTGAGTTAATGTGGCTTTACTTCTTGATCAAAGATCTTCACCTTGAAGCCGATGTCCAACCAATCTTTATTGTTATAACAAATTTGTCATTTTCATTGCTTTAAACCCCGCATTCCATAAGAGGACAAAACTTATTGATGTTGTTTGTTACATTGTACACAACAAATTAAAAGAAAGATTTATGAGGATGCTTCATGTTAAGTCAGAACATTTAATTGATGATATTCTTACAAAAACTTTGTAGTCGAGTTTATTCACGTCTCTATTATCGAAGATCAACATTTCCAGCCTATTTAATTTTTATGCTATAGACTAGAGGTATATTAGCATATATTGTGAGGCCCGTACCACCCTAGGTGAGTCGGTGGATGTACACACATATATGTATATATATAATCATCAATTATATTAAGGCTAGGAAAAAAAGAAACAGAACCGGTCGTACATCGATCGAGGAGAACAAAGAAGAAAAAAGAAGAAAAAAAAAACAAAAAGAGAGAAGAAGAGAAAATAGGAGGGAAATTGGAGAAACATATCCAATTTTTCATCATGTTCTTCGTGGATGAATTCTTATCGAGTAAGGTAAATCTCTAAAAATATTTTTGTGATTGTTTCCTTAATTTGGATTTATATTATAGAAATTGATTAATTGAATGGATCTATAATAGGAAAAATTGATTGGTTTATTGTTAGCGATATTATCAAGAATCGCCAAGTCATCGGAGAAGCTAAGGTGATGATTTTCTCCATCCTAATTTCGGATTTGATATTGGTTTATGGAAGTGATTCTACTTTTAAAATGAGGTATGATCCCAATAGGATTTATAGGATCAAAATGGAAAAAGTGAGAAGTTACAAGTGAAATTGGATTAAATCCTAGATTTGTCATTTGAAAATTGATGAAAAGTATATGAGTTGTATAAGGACTAGAGATGATCTAGAGAATTGACGTGCGAACAATTGTTGGGGTCAGAGAACGTCGATATTTTGGTTCGGTGTTAAAGTCAAGTGAACATCTTGTCAATGTGCTGGATCGAGTGATTTCACACTCGAACCTTCAAAAGAAGGCTTGTGTGAGCGTGTCGGTGAGAGTTGTCACGTGAGGAGTATCGGATCGACGATGATAGTATTGCAACACTTGGATATGGGTTGCATCGTACCGTGTTGGGGTTGTGGTAACCTTTCGCGCGATGATGCATCGAGTTAATCAGATCAGTGGATCCGCCAGCGTCGTACTGTGTTGGAGTTGTGATAACCTTTCGAACGACAGAGGGTTGTATTGAATTGATGGCTGAGGTACTTTGTGACCTTGCAAGATCTTCAGTGTGTTTGGGTCCTTTGGACTTTACGAGTGTATGCCCGAGCTAGAGTCGTGTGGACTCTGTGTTATGATCTGGTGTGGTACTAGTCTTAGACTTTGGATACTCAATCGGGTTGGGTAGAGTTGTCTGTATGTCTTTAGTTAAGACTTTGTATATTTATTTTATTTAGTTTAGAATGGAAGAATACGTGACATAGAGTACGTACACGTATTGATCTCACTGAGTGCGTATTTTGTACTCACCCTATTTGTGAGTTGTTGTGGATCGACAGAATATGGTGAGGAAAAAGAGAAATGAGATTGAGCAGCAACATGAGAACTCACAGCGGATTGATGGGAGAGGCATGCAAGAGGTCTCGATGAATTTTATTTACATTTTGTAATTATTTTATTTATTTACCGTGACTATGATCTTTGCGTATTTCATTTGTTATTTGCTCCGGACCACTTTTATTTGGAATAAATTATTTATTTTATTTTATAAATGTGTTTGAGTGTGATATATATGGCCATCTCTTGGGGGTGATGGTGGACACTCTTAGACTCGAGGTAGTTCCGGGATGGGGTGTTACAAATTGGTATTAGAGCCTGGTTGTCATTTTCGTATTTATTGTTTTCACTGGATTTCAAAATGTTTCGTAAAATATCTTAATAAAGCCATGAGACCTTAGCACACATGTCTTGAAATGTCTAGTGGGGTTTAGAGCTATGGAAACTAATAGTAGTTAATTGTGTATAGCAGACAGTACCGAGGAGGATGATTACTAGAGCTCTTGCTCGTGGGATGAGAAGAGACTGGCGTTCTAGTAGTCGTACACAGTCTTAATCATCTGGACAAAGATTGAGAAGTGGAATAGATAGAGATGTCATGAGAGAAATGTTGAGAGAGCTATTAGAAAAATACGATAACATGACCAAAAGGAGAGGTCGACGACGCCACAAGTACCACGACAAGCATCGACACCACCACCAATCCATCCATATGCTCCACACAAGTACCGTTGCCACCACCATCAATGCCCCCTCCAGTGTTTAATCAGGGGCATGTAGAGACGTCGAAGTATTTCTATGTCATGGATCACATGGCTAAATAGGGTACAAAGCCATTTCGTGGCGGTGCAATACCTCCCATGAAGGCAGAGGAGTGAATATTTCGATTAGAGCGGGACTTTCGATCATCTAGATGTCCATTAGAGTTTAAGATGGTTATTTCACTCCACTATATGGAGGGAGAAGCAATGTTTGGGTGGGACAAGATTTAGAAAGAACGTCTAGAGCGTGTGTTTTCTTGGGATGAGTTCAAACAACTTTTTTAGTTGAAATATGTACCACAAGCTGCTCGTGTAGAGATGGAGTTGACATTTCTGCAGCTCACACAAGGTGATCGTATTATTGCTCAGTATTATGAGACTTATTTGAAGTTTATCACGGTTTAGGTCCAAATCAGTAACCTCAGAAGTTCTTAAGGTCAACAAATTTTTGCAAGGACTACGACCGGAAATCGGACACAAGATTGAGATAATCAAGCATGGATCATTGTCTAAGCTAGTTCCGAATGCTCAGTTGGTAAAGAAGGGACTCATCGAGGAGGGCATCTTGAAGTCTTCGGATGCCAAGGGGAAATAGGTTGTCCAGTAAATTCGGGGGAGATCAGATCAGAGAAAAACAGTTTAGACTCGTGCTATCATAGCAACACCAAGGTACCCATGTCATCATTGTGGATGTGAGCATGTTTGGGCATGCCAAAGATTTGATAGGCGAGTAGGATGCTTCCAATGTGGAAATTTAGAGCACCAGTTTTGATGATTACCGTAACAAGTGGGAGGAACTATAAGGCGAGGATAATTAGACGGATGCTTCCGCTATGGCAGTATGGATCATTTTCAAAAGGATTGTCCGAGGCCACCACCACCACCAGCGGGTTTGATGTCACAGGTTAGAGCTAGAAAGCCTGAAGAGCATGCATCGTAACGTAGGGTTATACAACTGCGGGTATATGCCATGGGAAGTTACGAGGACGAAAGTGAGGGCCAAGAAAGAGACACTCAACCTATCGTCGGTATGTAATTATATATATATGTGTTATATGTGTATGCCTTACATATAAAAAATTATCTATGTGAAGGTGAATTCTGTGACAGAATTGAGAAGTGGATTCTTTAAAGCATTCGTATTATGTAGGATCTATAATCGTGGGAGGCATGTCTACTCATGTGTTATTTGACACCGGTGCAACACATATTTTTGTGAGTCCATCGATGGCTAATAAATTAGTTGTTCAACCTGATGATCTAACAAGTATTGTCCGAGTGCATACATTTGGAGATCAAATTTTAGAATTCAAATAGGTTTTCAAGGAGGTGCCTGTGGTGATAGAAGGAGAAGAACTAGTTGCAGAGCTTATCATCATTCTGATGGAATGCTATGATGTGATCCTTGGAATGGATTGGTTTTCGACACATCGAGCTGTGATGGATTGTCGTCGCGGTCAAGTACGTTGCCAGAAAAGCGATAATGAGCTTAAGTATCAAGGAAGCTGATCGGGTCAAATGATTCACATCATCTCATTGTTGCGTATGGAGCGATTACTAGATCAAGGGTGTGACTTGTATCTCGCTACCATATCGGTAGAAGAAGTGGGCCCATCTATGCAAGTCGAGGAGATCCCTGTAGCGCGAGAGTTTTAGATGTTTTTAAAGAACTACAGGGGTTATCACCAATGCGAGGGGATCCATTTGAGATTGAGTTAGAACTGGGTACTGGTCCAATATAAAAGTCTCCATATCGAATGGCACTAGCGGAAATGGCAGTGTTGAGGAAGCAATTAGATGAGCTACTAGAGAAAGGTTTTGAATGACCGAGTACATCACCATGGGGTGCACCAGTCCTATTTGGAAAGAAGAAAGATGAGAGTTTTAGAGTGTGCATTGATTATAGGGCTCTGAATTGAGTCACTATAAAACTCGTTACCCACTACCAAGGATCGATGAGTTATTAGATCAGTTAAGAGGTGTGACTTGGTTCTCAAAGATAGATTTAGCATTGGGATATCGTTTGATTCCAATTAAAGGTGACATTAAAAAGACCGTATTTCAAACTCGATATGGGCATTATGAATTTTCAGTCATGCAATTTGGTTTGACTAATACCCCTGCTGCATTCATGAAGCTAATAAACAATTTATTTCGAGACTACTTGGATCATTTCATTATTGTATTTATCGATGACATTTTGGTTTACTCCAAGAGCCTAGAAGAACACGAGGAACATCTGCGTTTAGTGTTCGAACCTCTCAGAGAACAACGATTGTTTGCAAAGTTGAAGAAGTGTAGTTTGTAGAAGAGATGTGGCGGATTTTTGGGACATGTCGTATCAGAGGAAGAAGTTTTTGTCGATCCTGAGAAGGTGTCAACGATTGTAAATTGAAAACAACTGAAAAATGCTTCAGAGATAAGGAGCTTTTTAGGGTAGCAGGGTACTATCGACGTTTTGTCATGAACTTTGCTAGCCTACCGAAGCCAATGACGAAACTTACGAGAAAAGATGTACCTTTTTTTTAGAATGAAGATTGTGAGAACTCATTCAAAAATCTAAAAGAGAAGCTAACGAAATATCAGTGTTAGCCTTACCAAAACCAGAGATTCCATACATAGTTTATATGGATGCATCAATGACGGGATTCAGATGTGTACTTATGTAGGGAGATAACGTGATTGCTTATGCATCAAGGCAACTACGTAAGCATGATGAGCAATATCTGACTCATGATCTTGAGATGACAGCTCTAGTCTTCGCGTTAAAGATTTAGAGGGCATATCTTGATATGGAGAAGGTACAGATTTTTATAGATCACAAAAGTCTAAAGTACATATTTACGCAACCAGAGTTGAATTTGCGTCAGAGAATGTAGATTGAGTTTGTTGTAGACTACGAGGTGGATATCGCGTATCATCCGGGGAAAGCAAATGTTGTTGTAGATGCGTTGAGCTGCAAGAGAATTTAGGTTTCGGCTATGCAAGAATTCGGTGATTCGATTAGCTAGATGAGTGCTATGAGACTAGAGGCAGTGCAGACTGAGTCCGAGGGTGTCGAGTTGCAAGCCGTAAATTAAGTTGGTCTATTGAGTAGAATTCGTACATCTCAATTATCCGATTAGAGATTATAGAAGATTCGTAGTAATCTGCAAGACCCGATGTACAAGTTGTATCAGATTAGGGAAGGACGGTCTGATTATGATTAGTGGTCGAGTTTTGATACCGAAGGATCTAGGGATCAGATAAGAGATTCTAAGCCAAGCTCACCATTCCAAGATTTCGATTCATACGGGATCGACGAAAATTTATTGGGATGTTCGCCTGCTTTATCAATGGTCAAGGATTAAGAAGGACATCGCTAGATGGGTAGCAAAATGTCCAACGTTTCAATTAATCAAAGCGGAGCAACAAGTACCAAGCGGAAAATTGCAAAGTCTACGAATTCCCGAATAGAAGTGGGACCATATTACCATGGATTTCGTGATGGGTCTTCTAAAGACGCAAACTGGCAATGATGCCATTTGGTTGACCGTGGATCAGCTAACTAAATTGGCTCATTTCATTCCGATAAAGAAGACTTTTGATGTGAATCAGTTAGCAAGGATGTATATTGCGCAAATTGTAAAGTTGCATGGGGTCCCGTCAAGTATTGTGTCAGATCAAGATGGGAGATTCACCTCACGTCTTTGGTGGCATTTCAAAAAGATTTAGGAACTAAATTTCGCATGAGCACCACATATCATCCACAGAGAGACGGATAATATGAGAGAACTATAAGGACGCTTGAGGACCTATTACGAGCATGTGTGTTGGAGTGGCCTGGTAGTTGGGAAAATCATTTACCGCCTGTCGAGCTTGCATACAATAATAGCTATCATGCTAGCATTGGGATGCCACCATATGAAGCATTACACGGGCGACCATGTCGTAGACCTTTGTACTAGAGTGAAATGGGGGAAAGATATACCTTTGAAGCAGAGATTATCAAGGAGACCATGGAAGATAAAGAATTGTTAAGATGAAAATGAAGACGGCTCGAGATCGTCAGAATATTTATGTTGATCTAAAAAGGAAAGATGTTGAGTTTAACATCGGAGATATGGTGTATTTGCATGTTCAAGGGAGGCGAGGGAGATCAGGTGGAAGCCAAGGGAACAAGCTATCACCACAGTTTAAGACCATTAAAGTGATTGAGCAAATTGGAGTAGTGGCGATTGGAGTTTCCCTCATCTTTATACGGAATACATGATGTGTTTCATGTATCATTGTTGCGTACGTGTTTATCAGTACCAGAGAAGATACTTGTATAGCCACCAAAAATCTTGTGAAATGACTTAACGTATAAAAAACATCCAATATACGTTGTGGATCACCAAATGAAACAGTTGAGACGTAAGCAAATTCTGATGATAAAGGTTGTGCGGAAGATCATGGCGTGGAAGGAGAAACATTAGAATTAGAGGAGAATATGAGACATGAGTATCCGGAGTTGTTTGAAGATGAGATGTATGGTTCTTCTATTCATTGAATACAAATGTTGTCATACGAATCAGAGATATAGAATTCGAGGACGAATTCCTTTGTAGTGGGGGAGAATTGTGAGGCTCGTACGGCCCAAGGTAAGTCGATGGATGCACACACATATATGTATATATATATATATAATCAATAATTATATTAGGATTAGAAAAAAAAAAGAAACAGAACCAATCGTATGTCGACCAGGGAGAAGAAAAAAAGAAAAAAAATGAGACGAAAAACAAAAGAAAAAGAGAGAAGAAAAGAAAAGAGGAGAGAAATTGGAGAAACATAGCCAATTTTTCATTGTGTTGTTCGTGGGTGAATTCTTATCGAGATAAGGGTAAATCTCTAAAAATATTTTTGTAATTGTTTCATTAATTCAGAGATTTATATTATAGAAATTGATTAATTGAATGGATCTATAATAGGGAAAATTTGATAGGTTCTTTTGTATTATAGAAACTGATTTTGATTTATGGAAGAGATTCTACTTTTAAAACGGGACATGATCACAATAGGATTTATAGGATCATAATGGAAAAAGTGAGAAGTTACAAGTGAAATTGGATTAAATCCTAGATTTGTCGTATGAAAATTGATGATAAGTATATGAGTTGTATAAGTGACTAGAGATTATCTAGAGAATTGACGTGCGACTAAGTGCTGGGGGTCTGAGAATGTCGATATCTTGGTTCGATGTTAAATCCGAGTGAACATCTTGTTAATGTGCTCGATCGAGTGATTTCACACTCAAACCTTCGGAAGAAGGCGTGTGCGACCGTGTCGGTGAGAGTTATCATGTGAGGAGTATCGGGTCTACGACGTTAGTATTACGACACTTTGATCCGGGCCAGCGTCGTACCGTGCTGGGGTTGTGGTAACTTTTCAAGCGACGGAGCATCGAGTTAGTCAGATTAGTGGATTTGCCATCATCGTACTGTGTTGGGGTTATGGTAACCTTTTAAGCAATGGAGCGTTGTATTGTATTGATGGTTGGGGTACGTTGTGACCTTACGAGATCTTCAGTGTGTTGGGGTCCTTTGGACTTTGCGAGCGTATGCCCGAGCTAGAGTCATGTGGACTTTGTGTTATGATCCGGTGTGATACTAGTCTTAGATTTTGGATACTCAGTCGGATTTGGTAGAGTTGTCTGTATGTCTTAAGACTTTGGATAGAGCATTATTTTATGTTATTTAGTTTAGTGTGGGAGAATACGTGGCATAGAGTACATACACGTATTGATCTCATTGAATGCGTATTTCGTACTTAACCTATTTGTAGGTTGTCGTGGATTAACAAGATATGGCGAGAAAAAAGAGAAATGAGGTTGAGCAGCAACATGAGAACTCACGGCAGACTGATGGGAGAGGTGTGCAAGAGGTCCCGGTGAGTTTTATTTTTTATCTCGTATTTATTTTATTTATTTACCGTGACTATGATCTTTACGTATTTCATTTGTTATTTGGTCTGGACCACTTTTATTTTGGAATAAATCATTTATTTTGTTGTATAAATGCGTTTGAATGGTGATATGTATGGCCACCTCTTGGGAGTGATGGTGTATACTCTTAGATCCGAAGTAGTTCCGGGATGAGGTGTTATATATATTTTATTAGTAAGTTTGTTATTGATTAGATTAATTATCGAAGTTATTTATCATCAAAAGAGGTGATACATGTAACTCGCGATGAAAACAATTATCTGAAAGTTTATATCTATATCATCATTCCTTCGTTTCTTTTTCATCTATTTGTCTCTTCATCTCAGCTACTCTTTGTTTCTTTCCATTGTTCCATTTGTATATGTGTTTTCATGGTGAAAGTGTTGCGTTTGCGTTAACACTTGAATTAATCCATTTACTACTATAAATAGTTTACAGTAAACATAATAGAATGACAATTTATATTTGAATATTGAAATAAATTAGATTTTTTAATAGTTTTTAATGTTTCTCATTAGGGGTGAATATTTCGGTTCGGTTATATAAAATCGAACCAAACCAAACCGAATTATGGTCATTCGATTCGATTCAAATGTAGATAAAATAATTGATCAGGTGTGAAGTTAAAAAGCCGTATAGATTCGGTCCGATTCGGTTATTAATCGAATAAGCTCCTCCCCAAGCAGCGACGCTGCTCGACTGCCAAGAAGGATTAAATTTTCGTAGTTTGTAGTTATTTTTTTTAATCTATCGCAATTTTATGAATCTAGTGTTTTAGTTCATTTGTGGAGTTATGTACGAACTTGTACAAATTTTTACACATGCACTAATTCGATTTAATTAATATCTTATTAATTTGCTCGTGTTGTTTTTTCTATACAATTAGTGGTTACGACCTCAAATAATAGCATCCTTTATACAAATGGGCATTAAAAATCAATGATCCTTACATTAAGGATACTAAATATAATTGGAATAATCACATTAATAGTTGCATTGACTCTTATTTTCGTTCTCACATCTGTATTGATAGTCACTTTTTAAGCGATAGTAACAATTATAATGAAAGTTACATTTATAATTTCATTTGTAGTGAAAGTGTAAAGATTCGTGAAAGCAAAAATTACATGGATAATCAATTAGTTAAATAAAAATATAAAAAATATACAGAATAATAATATTTATCAAATGAATATTTATCTAATATAATTAATAACTAAAATTAAATATCAAATTTAAATAATAATATATTATATTATATTTTTTAAATATATGAATTATTTAAAATGTGTCGAATATTTATTTGTAATTTTATATGATAAAATATTTGGTAAAATCAAAATAATCAAATAATAACCGAACAAATTAAAATTCGAATTTTATTTTGGTTACAATATTACAATATTTTATTGATATAACCGAACCGTTAAAAATGAATCGAACCCATTATTATTTAATAAATAATCTATATATAATTATCCAATTTAAATTGGAATTTAATTATACATATTTTTTATATTTCTCACTAATATTGTTTGTCATTCAATTCTTTTATTTTGTAAAAAGAAACAGAATGAATATAAATCAAATTCATATTCATATTCATATTCATATTCATATTCAACCAAACCTGAGGTAGTATTATTGAAAAGCTCTCAGTCATCACACCAGATAAAGGTATGAACAAGTACAAAGGGAGAATCCTGTCTGAATCTGATCAATTATCATCATGAGAATCCTGTCTTCCGTGGAGCAACCTCTCCGTCTCCTCCATCTCCGTCTCAGTCTCCTTACCCTTCCCCTCGACCGACTGTGACCCTGTTAGCCTCGCCAAGACCACAAACGACATTCCCCCGATGACATTGTTTACACACCTCAAGACAAACACCGACGTCTTGAACACCAGCGGCGACATCCATTTATCCAGCAAAAACTCGACTCCATTCAGCGTCTGGTACCTCAGGTTGCTGCTGACACCCATGTGAGCAGCCCATGTCATTGCGTTCAGAAGCGTTGGGGGCGGCTTGTTTGGCGTCTCGAAGTTGGGGTCCATCTTCTTCCTCATCATGATCAGCCCGTTCGAGAGAGCTGTCCCTACGAGCCCTGCTGACATCCCAACTGCAGCAAATACAATTCCTTTATACACAAACGTGCCAAAGCGGTTCACAATGTTGTAACTACCCGGTTCGAACATGTGACTTGGTGGGCAGCTTGCAAAGATTCCGGGCAGGACATTGGAGGCAAAGGAGGATGCTGAGGTTGGTGCCAAGAGGTACATCAGGGCGAAGTTAAGAATGGAACCCACAACGAGAGTGCAAAAAACGAAATCGAGCTCGTTGAGGCCGAAATTCGGCCGAGTTGCCATGTCACCGAGGACACAAGCGCTAACGCCCACTAGTTCTTCCATTAGAACCTTAAAAGGGAACTGGGGGTCAGCTGTGACTCGTGATCGCCATCCTTCAATGATGAGGCCTAAAGGTCCCCATGAAGAAGGAGAGGGCGAGGTGTCATCCCCGCCTGAATCTCCATGGCCATCCCATTTTCCACCATCTCCGCCGTTTCCATCGGACCTCCCACACATAACAGTTGGAGGCTTGAAAGAGAGGAAGAGCTCGAGAGCTTGGTGTTGAATGAACAGGCTGATCCGCTTCGGGGAAACGAGATAACACTTGAATCACATGCCCCACGAGTGATACTTGGCAATGGTATGCTTCTCTGGTTCGGTTTTGCAGAAAAATGAAGCTGTGCCATGGCCGCCATTTTCCTCAAGGGAAGATTAAGTTACTCAGAAACAGTATTACCGTTCCAGACTCTGGCCAAAAAAAAAAAAAACAAACAAACAGAGAAGGTTGATGTCCATATCATTGAGAGATTGAAAATCTAGATCAAAATCCATTATAAAGATCTGGGCAGATACGTACCTGAGAACAACAGACCAAAGGTGAACCTCTGGAAACCGAAGGCTGAGAAGGTTGGAAAGAAAAAAATCAGATATAATATTCTTGTGCAGAATCATAAGAGGTTCGAAATGAAACCTTGTTCATTTCCCACGTGCAAAATAAGTTAACATTCAACTACCTCAACAACCAAGGGGCACTAAACAACATATGAATTCAAGTTTGACACTCAACTTCCATCAAAACCCAACAAAATGTCTTCAAATGATGAATCGATAAGATTTATTGGGATCAATCTGGGTCTAACCCTACGCCGTAACATGCAATCCTGATACTATAACATTTCAGAACAAAGAAAGTGGAATTCTTACCAATACAAAACTGAAAAAATGAAGAGGGCAACCATCAAATAACTCTGACGTTAATCTCAATAAAAGAGACAACAGACTCGAATAATCACATGCATCTCCACAAGAAGATTATAAGCTATTGAATTGCACAAGAACATATAAACCCAAGAAACTAGAAACATTTATCAAAGAACTAGAGTGAGCAACTGTTCAAATGAAACACAGACCCACCAAATGAAAAAGATAATAATCACAACTCAAATTTCCACTAAATAACGATTCTAGCATGAATTTCACAAGAAATGCTTACTACACGCGCTTTAGCAAAGGCCGATTATTTACATTGCCCGATCATAATGGAGAGAAATCCAGCTACGAATACCTGTGCAAAAACCAACACGACCTTAGGGACAATTCAGAAATGGAGAGAGAATAGAAGGGAATGGCGAGAACAGAGACGGGTTTAGTGACAAATTCAGATCTAGGGTTTTTGCTTTACTATGGGTATTTTGGTCATTCTATATTCCATTTGCATAAATGACATGTTTGGTGGTATGAACTTTTGGGAAATAAATAACAAATATGTTTTACAAAAGTTCTTACAAATTACGAGATTATTATATTTACGGTAATAAACAATTAATTTCCGATTTTACTATTTGATTAAGGCTTTTTAAGTTATGGTTATAATGTAACAAATAGAATATTTTAAAATATTCTCTGTCCGATTTTCCCAATTAAACAAATTTTAAAATATGTATCTTTACACTCATTGCTACTTCGCATATGCTTTTTAGTCTATTTTAAATAATTTTTTTAGATATAAATTATATAAAATAAAATGACAAAAACATTAGTTTGATATGTTATTAGAATATGATTCTTTCCGATTTAAAAATTACGATGTTGGACCACCGACACATTTCAAGACCAAATTTTAAATGTGACGAGAATCGTTAGATTGTGTTATGTCTCATTGATTAGAAATATGAATCATAGATTAATTTATATAAATATATATATGAATTAATATATATATATATATAATTTTTAAATTAGTTTTTGGATTTAGTTAGACCCAATCTTATATTTAATATAAGGCGATTGAATAAAATTTTCTATAAATTATATATGAAAATAGCATTTACCATGCTAATACAACTTAAAAAATAAGTTAACTTTAAAAAAAAGAAGAAAAAGAAATGAGGTAATACTATTGATGTAATTTCGTTCATCCAATCACCGAGCAGTATTTCCTTCAAGCATTTTCACCCGCAAACTACACATAATAAGTGTGTCAAAGTTGGTTGTTTTAAACGAATACCTTGATCGCAACTCCCAATATGGAATTCACAGGCATAGAATTGGATAACAGAAATAATTTGAAAGCATCGCACAACAAACATCTAATCAAGTTGAAGAATGGTCCAATTATGAGCTTGTCGACTACAAAAGGGTTCGAAGAAAAGCGAAATGAAAAGTTAGGAACTTACGCGTGAATGACGATGTCGAGCTCGAGGAAATGATCTTTGCAGCCATAGGCGGTGATCTCAAAGCTCATGACCGAGCTTGATGACGGCACTGACGGCCTTCGCTTCAACGATCAATGCCTTGATGTACTTTAAATTGCAGTTGAAATCCATGGCCTATTGGTTCAAGTTACACGTTGTGACTTTCAACAGCTTCATCTTCTTCGCCCAAGAAAGACATGCACAAATCAGATTCAATGATAACAAAGAGAGAATGCAGAAAAAGACAGAGTAGAAATGAGATTCAAAGACACATGGACGAGCTCTTTATGACAGACCAAATGTTGCATCACCTCACACCTCACCAACCTCTTTCTTTATGATGGACCAAATTTCTTTCCGGAGTTTTGCGGAAGAATTTGTTCGTATGTACTTAGGACGGTTTCCAGACTACTTCTTTCGTTCGTAAATGCAGATAGATGACAAAAGTATTTAATTTACGGGCACTCATTTCTGTACGGACGCAAACCGTCCAGAATCCATCTGGAGTTGTGTTTCCGAATGAATTCCAGATAAATTTGGCCGTCTGAAATTCGTTTTTTCTTTTGTAGTGCTTGTGCGTTTCTTTTTTTAGTAAAAAATGCACAACTTTCAAAACCTATATCAATAAAAGATGAAACAAAGAAAGGTTAAAGAATGGCGGTGAAGGCAAGAGGCCACAAAAAAAGAAGGAACAACTTGGCCTTTTCTTAAAGATCAACGAGAATGAGACCATAGAAAAGAACATCAATGATGTTTTTTAACCCTAATTTTTGTTTTAATATATATCACATGCACTACTAGAAATTCAAAATTTCTGAAAGAAATTTGCGTACGGGTCGTTATGTCTGCAAATTTTGAAATGAACTAGGGACGGAATGGGGATGGGAAATTAAATCCGTTAGTAATCCGTCCGAAAATTTATGGACTGAAAGACAGTCCCGAGGTCGTCCATATTTGCAGATAGATTGGAGATGGATTCGAAGGATATTGCGGATTAGAGACGGTTTCTGTGTCCGACTGCAATTTGCGGACGGTTACTATTTCCGTCCGTAAAATTTAAGGACGGTTTCCACAAATTTGTGGATGGTTGCAGGGTATCATTTGGATTTAGGGATCTTTTCGGGATGGTTCATCGGTAAATATTTTTCTTAGTCCGTAATCCATCTTTAATCAGTTAAGAAATTATTTATATAACCCCTCTTACTTTTATCAAATTTTCACACACAATTCTCATATGTTTCACTACATATCTTGTTATTAATTCTGATTATAATGTCATCATCGTCGAGATCAAATATTTTCGTTTCTAGAAAATGGATGTATAGAAGAATTGATCTAGAAACTCAAGGTGTATCGAAAGAGTTTATCGAAGGCGTTATACAGTTTATGACGATGGTGACAAATCAACAAGTTTATAAAGAAACATGTAAGTTGGTTTGTCCATGCGTCAAATGCAAAAATAAAAAATTCGTTAATGAGAGAATTATTTGGAATCATCTTTATTTAAGAGGTTTTACTCCGAATTATTTCATTTGGTTATCTCATGGAGAGAATTTTGCACCACGACTTAGTAATATTGTGGAAAATTTTAGTACGGATATTGTACATCATGGAGTGTTTGAGACTTCTCAAGATGTAGAAATGAACTCTTATGTGGAAATAGTGCAAAATGTATTCGGTGCAAGAAACGAATGTGAAAATATTGAAGAAGACCCGAATGGAGAAGCGAAAAGTTTTTCTAAAATATTAGAAAATGCTAGGCATATACTTTATAATGGTTGTAGAATTGGTCTTTCACATTTGTCTCTATCTGCACGTTTGATGAATTTGAAGACTGAAAATAATCATTCTGAGCATTGCATGGATTCTATATCACGATTAGTAAAAGATTATTTGCCTGAAGATAATAATGCAGTAGAGCAATATTATGAGACAAAGAAGATGTTGAGATCATTAGGTTCATTATCATATCAAAAGATTGATATTTGTCAAGACAACTGTATGATTTTTTGGAAAGAAATATTGGATTTGAGTAATTGTTGATTTTGTGGAAAAGATTGGTTTTATTTGACAAGGAATGGAAAACCGATTGTGTATCGTTGTATTTTGTATTTACCAATTACAGACAGAATAAAAAAATTGTATCAATCTGAGAAGATCGCAAGTGATATGAGATGACATGTTGAGCATTCAAGTCGTGAAGGAGAAATGTGGCATTTTCATATCCAGTACCAGATTTTCCAGATATGTTTTGCGAAATGGGTCAACTGTGAATATCTACGGCTATCACAACAAGATCTACACATCGCGCATACATATGTTTTACTCAACTATAAAGATCTACGACCTTTTGAAAGGTAACATACTATTAATATAGATTCAATTGCGTATACGTATTTTATTTGTAATATTTACAGATTTTTCTAACATTTTACATAATATTTGATGATATATTGAAGAATACATACATGAATATTAACGAACCTCAACTTCAGGAACCTAAAGAAATAAATTTCTCCACATGGATCAGACAATATGTAAGTAAATGCTAGATTAAATATTAAGAAATTATTTTTATATAATATTCTGACGCTTTGTCGACAATTATTTCCTTTGTAATGCAGATTGAGATCGAAAATCACCTGTTGTGGCGACGAGATCTTGTTATCGATAATACAACAACAATTGGCCGTACAACAACAAACCACCAAGATTATTGTTTTTGATGAAGTTATTCTTGGCACTAGCGCATGGTGAAATTGAAGAAATTAGAACAAATGAAGATAGTTTATAAGAAGAAATAGAAGAAAATGAAGAAGAATTGGAATCGAATTCAAAAACACGAGAATCGATGGAAGAATTATATGACTCTAAAGATGATTCATGTTAACTTGTAATCGGATGTTCAAAATAATAAAAGAATTGTTATTGAATTGTTAACATCGTCCCTGTCCCTCAGTCTGTCACGTCCCTCATTTCGTCCACATCCCTCATTTTATTTGTGTTCCTCGGTTCATCCTTTTGTGGCTCGTCCACATCCCTCGGTCTATTCCCGTCCCTCGCACTACTATAAAATTCAAGATTAGGGACGGAATTTGGGGACCGACAATTCTGTCCCTAAATTTAGGAACGGATTATACACGGTTTAGGGACGGAAAATGAAATCCATCCCTAATCTGTCCCCAAATTTGGGTACAGAAGAGTCGTGCCTAATCCGTCCCTAAATGCGGACCAATTAGGGACGGAATAGTAAGTCGTCCCTAAATTGGAGACGGCAGGTCATTCGTCTCCAAATTTGGAGACGGGCAGGTCATCCGTCTCTAAATTTGGAGACGGGCAGGTCATCCATCTCCAAATTTGGAGACGGGCAGCTCATCCGTCTCCAAATTTGGAGACGGGCAGCTCATCTGTCTCCAAATTTTGAGACGGATTTGGGATCGTCCCTAAATTTAGGACTTTAAAAACTGTTTTAGGGACGGTTTCCGGATGTTTTTTCAGAAAATTAATCTCTTAGTCCCTAATATGTCCCTAATTCGTGTATAAATAATCTATTTAAACCCTCAACCATTGAGCCGTTTTTCATAAGCAACTCTCATATTATTCACCCCATATCTTCTATAGTGTTTGCGATATAATGACATCTTCATCAAGATCGAACATTTTCGATTCTAGAAAATGGATATACAGAAGAATTGATCCAGTATCTCAAAGCGTATCGAAAGAGTTTATAGAAGGCGTCACACAGTTTATGACAATGGCGACGAATCAACAAGTTTACAAAGAAACGGGTACGTTGGTTTGTCCATGCGTCAAATGCAAGAATGAAAAATTTGTTAATGAGAGAACTGTTTGGAAGCATCTTTATTTAAGAGGATTTACCCCGAATTATTTCATGTGGTTGTCATGGAGAAAAATTTGCACCACGACCTAGTAATGTTGTGGAAAACTTTAGTAGGGGCACTATACATCATGATGAATTTGAGTCTTCTCAAGATGTAGAAATGAACCCTTATGTGGAAATGGTGCAAAATGTATTCCGTGAAAGAAACGAAAATATTGAAGAAGATACGAATGAAGAAGCAAAAAGTTTTGTTGAAATGCTAGAAAGTGCTGGAATCCACTTTATGATGGTTGTAGGAGTGGTTTATCACAGTTATCTCTGTCTGCACGTTTGATGAATTTGAAGACTGAAAATAATTTGTCTGAGAATTGCATGGATTCGATATTGCAATTAGTAAGAGATTATTTGCCAGAAGATAATAATGCAGTAGACTCTTATTATGAGACAAAAAAGATGATGCGATCTTTGGGTTTATTGCCATATCAAAAGATTGATGTTTGTCAAGACAATTGCATGATTTTTTGGAGAGAGACATCGAAGATGAGTAATTGTCTATTTTGTGGAAAAGATCGGTTTTATTTAACAAAGAATGGAAAATCGGTTCCATATCGTCATATGTGGTATTTACCAATTACGGACAGATTAAAAAGATTGTATCAATCTGTGGAGACCGCAAGCGACATGAGATGGCATGCTGAGCATTCAAGTCAGGAAGGAGAGATGTGTCATCCCTCAGATGGTGAGGCGTGGAAACACTTCAACAAGGTATACCCTGATTTTGCGGCTGAGAGTCGAAATGTCTATTTAGGCCTTTGTACCGATGGTTTTAATCCATTTGGGATGTCTGGAAAGAATTATTCATTGTGGCCAGTTATAGTGACACCTTACAACTTACCACCAGATATGTGCATGAAACGAGAATTTTTGTTCTTAACAATAATGATTCCCGGGCCTAATCATCCGAAAACATGTTTGGATATATTTCTTCAATCACTTATTGAAGAATTAAAAGAATTATGGAATGGAGTTCAAGCGTACAATGTGTCGAGACGACAAAATTTTATGTTACGAGGTGCTCTCATGTGGACAATAAGTGATTTTCCAACTTATAGTATGTTATCTGGATGGACAACGCATGGTCGATTGGCTTATCCATATTGCATGGAGGAAACAGATGCTTTTCAGTTGAAACATGGAAGAAAGACGAGTTGGTTTGATTGTCATCGTCGTTTTCTTCCTGTTGATGATGCATTACGGCGCAACAAGAGAAATTTCAAAAGGAATGTAGTTGTGCGGAAATCTCCTCCTCCAGTTTTGACCGGCGAAGAGAGTTTATATGAACGACTTCTTGCTTTGGGTATTCCGAGGAGTATAGATTGCGGAGGGAACAATCATCCGAGAATTGGTGGTTATGGAATTACTCATAACTGGTACAAGAAGAGCATATTTTGGGATTTGCCGTATTGGAAAAATCTGAAACTTCGCCACAATCTTGATGTGATGCACATAGAGAAGAATTTTTTTGATAACATCATCAATACAGTACTGAATGTCACAGGGAAGACGAAAGACAACATTAAATCACGCAAGGATCTAGAAGAATATTGCTCAAGAAGGGAGTTACATATAGGTGATGACGGTAAAGCGCCAGTCCCGATATTCAGAGTGTCAAATGAAACGAAATATAAATTGTTGAAGTGGTTGAAAGAAGATGTGAAATTCCCCGATGGCTATGCGTCTAACATTGGAAGGTGCGTTGACATTCAAGGAGGAAAGTTATTAGGGATGAAAAGTCACGATTGTCATGTATTCATGCAAAGACTTCTTCCGATATGTATTTCTGAATTGATGGACAAACATGCACACGAAGCAATTGGAGGTATGTGGTTGATTTTATATTAATATGTAGTGTGAATATTTGTTAAATACACTAATAATACTTTAATGTTACAGGTATTGGCCTATTCTTCCGAGATTTATGTTCGAGAAATCTGAGTATGGATGTAGTTCGTCGACTGCAAAATAACATAGTTACTGTACTATGTAATTTGGAGAAGATTTTTCCACCATCATTCTTCGATGTTATGGAGCACTTGACAGTTCATTTACCGCACGAAGCCGCACTAGGAGGTCCAGTTCAATTTCGTTGGATGTATCCGTTCGAGCGATTTATGTTTCATCTGAAGAAAAAAACCAAACAAAAAGCTCGACCGGAGGGTTCAATTGTGGAACAATACGTCAATGAGGAAATATCGTTCTTTACGTCATACTACTTCGAGCCACATGTTCAAACGCGGAGTAGAAATCCAGACAGATATTTTGATGGTGGTGTGGCGTATTCATATCCAGTACCAGATGTTCCGGACATATTTTGCGGAATTGGTCGAGCTGCTGGTAAGGCGAAAGATATATGGTTATCACAACGAGATCTTCATATCGCACATACATATGTTTTATTGAACTGCGAATATCTACAGCCTTTTGAAAGGTAAAATCTCATAATTAACTATGGTTATCACAATGACAATTTTGTTTATTGTTATAATATTTGTAGAATTTTGTTTCTTTTTATAGGACATTTGAGGATATATTGAAGAATACATATACGAACATTGATGATTCTCAGCTCCAAGAACTTAAAGAAAAAGATTTCTCGACATGGATGCGACAATATGTAAGTAATGAAATTTTACATAAATAACTTTTATAATATTCTGACGATGTGTCTAAGTTAGTACATATGTACTGCAGGTTGAGATGGGCAATCACCCGTTGTGGCTACGAGATCTTGTCAAAGGACCGATTGTGAAAGTTATGAGTTGGCCTATGTATTTTACACGTGGTTATAATTTTCACACTTACGATCATGGAAAATTGAAGTCGACGATGAATTACGGTGTATGTGTGAAAGGTGAAAGCTATTGTGCATCGGTCGATGAACCAGATTTTTATGGGATTTTAAAGGAAATTTTGCAATTGGAATATCCAGGTATAGAAAACAAGTTTAAAACAATGTTATCCTTACCACATATGTCATTTTGAATATTGACTCATATTTTGATATTTTTTGTAGGTTATGTCGGTTTAAAAGTGATGTTATTTCGATGTGATTGGTTCGATCCAGTAATCGGTCGCGGAACAAGAGTAAACAAACTAGGCGTTGTAGAAGTTAACTCCACACGAAGATATGCAAAATACGAGCCTTTTATTCTTGCGTCACAAGCTGATCAAGTTTGTTACGTTTCCTATCCGCATATTAGAAGATCTTCAGGTTGGCGTGTCGCAATGAAGATACTTCCGAGGGGCAAATTTATCGACAACACAGAACAACAACAATTGCCAATGCAACAACAAATGACCGAGATTATTGCTATTGACGATGTACGCGTTGAAGAACTTACGCATGGTGAAATGGAGGAGCTCGAAAGAAACGAAGATGATATTCATGATGAAGATATAGAAGATGTAGAATTTGAATCAGATACGGAAGATTCGACGGAACAATTGTGTGACTCTGATGATGAATCATGTTAAAACGTTTACGGATTGTTTTTATATACTTTTTAATGATTGTTTCTATTTCTTAATGATTATATGTTTACGAATTGTTTCTCAATGATTATACGTTTTTTATGATTATCGTCCCGATCTATCGCCCCGATCTCGTTCTATCGTCTCGGGCCCGGTCCCCGGTCAATCGTTCCAATCCCGGTCCCGGTCAATCGTCCCGATCCTGGTCCCGGTCAATCGTCCCGATCAATCACCGATCCCGGAATTGGGGACAGAAGGTTTAACCGTCTCCAATAGGAGACGGATGAGCCGTTCCCAATTGGGGACGGGCCTTAGCCGTCTCCAATTGGAGACGGATATTATCTCCCCGTCTCCAATTGGAGACGGATTTTATCCATCCGTCTCCAATTGGAGACGGATTTTATCCACCCGTCCTTGCGTCTCCCCTCCCATCGCCGCCGCCCTCCCCTCCTCCGTCGCCGCTCCGAACGAGATCCGCCGGTCAGGTATGAGCATAGGTTGATTTCGCTGGAATTTCGCTGGATTAGTTGAAAAAAAATCTTGGTATGAGCATAGAATTTCGGTGGAATTGGTTCTAAGTTAGCTGGAATTTTAAGTTAGGAGCATGGAATTTAGGTGTTTATTTATGTGTTGATGTTAGAAGTTGAGAAATTTAGAAATATACATTGAAATTTAGAATGTCGTAATATTTTTATTTCACATTTCAGTATGTCGCGCCACGTTGGAAGAGGCGGTAAAACGAGAAACCGCCCTCAGTCCGAGAAAAGTGGCAACCTTTCATCTCATTGCCGACATTCCAATTCACGATATGATGATTACATGAATCCAAATTTCTTCCGAAACACTGGATCGACACAATCGGGGCAATATATGCCGTATTATTCGCAAATGCAACCACCACCAGATCAAGTACAGCATCACGATCCGAATATATACGAGGAACCAACAGTGGAAGAAATTTTAGCAATGGATGAAGAGCGACGGAAGCTTCCTCTTATAGACCCTGATCGAAAAAGCGGCAGACTATGGTACATATACTCAATTTCAAATATCAATTATAAATAGTTAACTAAATGTTAATTTATCTGTCATTGTGATTTGTAGGTTTGGCTTTAATCAACTTAATCGTCAAATAACAGCTACGATAACAGCTGATTATGATCGGTTTTGTTACAATTGGACACATACCGATCCAGAATTTAAGCAACGATGGTGGAAATCATTTGTGGTATGTTTTAAACAATTTTTAATTTTATCAATTAATTTAAATTCAATTTAATTATAATAAGCTTATTATTATTGCAGCAAAAATATTATTGGAATCTCGCCATTACTGGACTAGTAAAGTTCGAATTTGAAATAAATGTGGCAAAGCGTCTCAAGTCTATCGTAGGTAAATTGCACGCAAACCGATATATAAAAGGAAAACCCAATTGGATGTCGGAAGATATTTGGGATCAGATGTGCGCACATTGGGATTCCCCAGAATTTAAGGCAAAGAGCGAGCGAGCAAGTAAATCCCGGCGTTCTGATAGAGCGTGATACGGGATAAGCGTACACACGGCAGGATCTCGTTCTTTTGCGGAAGTATACGAAGATTTGGTAAGCTTTATTCAATTTTTATGCATTTATATAAAATTAACATTTCCTTAAACTATGTCTTTTTTATTTTTTTCAGGCGAAAGAAAAGGGATCCGAACCATCGTATCTAGAATTGTTGGGATGTACGCACGTTAAGAAGTCCGATGGTTCGTGGGTGGATCCTAAGGCGAAAAGCCTTCACGATGAAATTGAAAACATGGCAGCAGAGCGAGTATCACAAATTCCCCCGAGAGAAGACGGCTCACAAACTACTCTTAGTCAGGAAGAGTACAACGAGTTGTATCTCGAGGTAATAATGAAATTCTACTATGATCTAATTTCACTATTTATAAATGTTATTAATTCTCGATATTTGTTTTACAGCAAGTTACGCCATACAAAGGTCGTATTTTCGGACTTGGAGCAATGGCCTCAAAACATTCAACTTCATCCAAAGGTAAAGAAAAAGTATCAAATTACGAGCTCCGACATCAAATATCCGAAAGGTTCCAAGAATCCGATAGGCGCGTTGAACAAGCACTAAAGGAGGCTGAACTAACAAGAAAGCATGTTGAACGATCAGATAGGCGAATGGAAAAGCTTCTGCGCATGATGAAAGCGCAAATGCCTAACATCGATTGGGATGCAGTTCAGAACAGTGATTCCGACCACAACTAATCGGGACGGCTTAGGATTATATGTAATCGGAATGTTGGTTATATGTATGGTTTGTAATTTTTTATGTACTAATATTTATCTTTTAATGTAATCGAACTTTTTAAAATTTTATTTTTTTATTTTTATTTTAAACATTAGGGACGACAAATATTGTCCGTCTCTAAATTTAGCGACGGGCTATACCGTCCCTCAATTTGGAGACGGGCGACTACCGTTTCCAAATTTGGAGACGGATTCAGTGGTCCGTCTCCAAATTTTAGAGACCGAAAACAACCCGTCCCCAATCCAGGGACTGTTTGGGGACCATTTTTTCCGTCCCTAATTGGGGACGGATTGGGGACTGAAATTTCCGTCTCTAATTAGGAACGGATTGGGGACGGATAGCATTTAGAGTCGCGCGATTGGGTACTACTGCTGGTCGTCCCTAATCCGTCCTTAAACCTGTTTAGGGATGGATTAGGGACTGATTTTTCAGTCCCTAAAACCTGATTTTCTTGTAGTGTCAGTCCGTTTCCGTCCCGATCTGCCCCATCTCTCGTTCTGTTTCTGTCTTTCAGTTTGCTCTTGTCCCTCAATATATCCCATCCCATCTCTCGTTTTGTCCATGTCTCTCGGTTCGTCCATGTCCCTCGGTCCGCCCGTCTGGATTATGGGCGGAAGTTGCATCATCCAATACGTATTACGGATAAATCACTCGCTACGGAAAGACGTGTCAGGCCGTCCAAAGGTCATCTAGAATTACGGATGGTACAATTCACGTCTTTTGTATTTGTTGATGGTCCTTTTGTAGCCGTTCGTAATTGCAGACGACTTAGTGGAGTCGTCTGCAAGCCATCCGTAATTTACGGATGCGCGTCCTGTATTCGTCTGTGGTTCGGGACGGTTCGCAGACGCGTCCCGTTTCGTCCGTGACTACGGATGGGTTGCGGATGGATTTTCCGTTCTGTCCGTAAATGTCTATAAATTTTTTATCCGCGACTTCTTCCCCTCGCCCAACATTCCCTCGGGGTCTCGCCGCCGTCCAAAGCTCGTATATTCCTATCTCAGGCTATCCTCGTCCCTGTCTATCACAGTCATCGTCCATCTATGAGTGCGTCCCAGGGAGACGTCCGTCTGTACGTGCGACCTGGCCTTATCCCCGGAGCCGTCTGCCCGTGAGTGCGCCCTAGAGCCGTTTGCCCGTCATTGAGTCCATCCCTAGAGTTGTCCGTCCGTCACTGTCTTTGTCACCGGAAAGTTAATTTTAGTTTGTTTATGTTAAGTTTAGAATAATATTTGTTATAATTGTGGTTAGCTTTATATTAAGTTAAAGTTTAGTTAGATTTATATTAAGTTTAGATTATCATTTGTTATAATTATAATTAGATTTATATTAAATTAAGATTAGTTAGATTTGAAATAATTTTAGTTAGATTTGGAATGCGTAGTTTAAGTGTTTGTTGAAATATATACAAGAAATTTGATTAGTTTAGGTTAATAACACATATATTAAATTATATGTGCTTGGTTAGGTTAATAGCATAGATATTAAATTATATGTGTTTGTTAAATTATATTAGAATCATATTTAGTATATATTTTTTTAATAAGTATTGAATTTAAACTTGAAATTAACAATAATTATAATATTTTAATTTAATATTTTAGTATGTCTCGTCGCGTTGGAAGAGACAGCACACGTGAAATCGTTCTATTTTGGAGGAAAATGTTAATGGTTCATCTCCTCCACAACACATGACACAATCTGATACAATATTTATTTTTGGATGTTATGAATTCGAATTTATTTCCGAAACTTGATCGGCACAATATACGTTGTATCATTTTTATCAACAGATGTCACTACCGGTCAAGCCAATGATGCATCACGAACCAATGGTGGAAAAACTTATCGATGGATAAGGAAAGACATAAAATTCTTCGTTTAGATCCGAGTCGTGAAAACAACACACAGTGGTACGTAACACTAAATTTAAATATAACTTTGTAAATAGTTAGTTAGTTAAGTGTTAATTTACCTTACCTTTGATTTATAGTTTCGATTATGATCAATTTTTTCATCATATAATAAAGACAATGAAAGCTGGTTATGATCGTACATATTATAACTGGATGCGGACCGATCCCGATATCAAGGAACGTTGGTGGAAATCTTTTGCGGTACATTTTTAATAATATTTATTATAATAAAAAATTTAAATAAAAGTTTATATAGAATAATTATTTCAGCAAAAAGTTTATTGGAACCCTGCAATTACTGGACTGGTAAAGTATGAATTTGAATGGGTTACGGGAGTTCGTCTCAAAGCTCTCGTAAACGATTGTAAAGAAGATCTAGAGAAGAAAGACAAACCCGTTTTGGATGACAGATCATGTCTGGGAACAAATGTGTGCTTATTGGGATGATCCTTATTTTAAGCAAAGAAGCGAGCGAGCAAGTCAATCTTGTTGTTCTTATAGAGAAGGATACGAGATGAGCGCACATACAACTGGTTCTCGTTCTTTCACGGAAGTTTACGAAGATTTGGTAAGATTTTTAATTTGTTTAGGATTTTATACGATTGACATTTGCTTAATATTAAAAACATATATTTGAAATTTGTTTTAGACGAAAGAGAATGGATCCGAACGGTTGTACATAGAATTGTTGTAACGTACACACACTAAGAAATCTGATGATTCGTGGATAAATGCTGGAGCAAAACGTGTTCATGACGATGTTCAGAATATGACATCGGACCTAACTCGTCCGTAATTTGTGGCGTTTTCTCGTACGTGAATCGATCGTCTTTCCTGTCGAGTTGCAGAAGACCACGTAGTCTGTAATTACGGATGGTTTACGGACTGATTTTTCCGTCCGTACTTAGGGATGGATTACAGACGTTTTTATTTTTGCGACGCACGTTTGCGGATCGCTGTTCTGCGTCCCTAAATCATTAATTTCTAGTAGTGATGATTCACATGTGTATTTTTTTATATTATTTTTTTTCAATCTATGAGCTACCCTACTTCAGCCCTAAGTCCTAACTCGTTTTAAAACCACCCGTGAACTTGTTTTTTAAACTAGCTAAATATTCAATCTAACATGCGATAAAATGAGTTGGATTAGAACTTATTTGCGACTCAAAAATTCATTTTATATATTTAAATATATTTAAATTATTTTAATCTTAAATGGTGTGCGGAAGTTTCATGTTTGAATAGGTAAAAAATAAACAAATCAAAGACTAACAAATTGGAGAATATCAAGGGAGATAAAAACATGGAGATTTGTTGGAGAAAATCAAGGAGCAAGAATTATGGATATTTGTTAGCAACAAACAGATCAAGAAGACCTCTATAAAAAGAGTATTGGTCCTATGAACGAAATTAAGACTTCTCCATCAGAAAAGAGTGAGCCTAAAAGTCTATAAAGAAGTGTGAGTTTAAACTGTGAAACCGAAAAGTATTTCTTTTACATTGTGAGAGTGTTTTTATGCAAATCTTAGATATTGTATCTAGGGGTTTGTGGGTGGGTGATTTGTAGAGTCATTCAGAAATCTAAAACTATTGTGAGAAAAGTCTTAGGCGGTCACATACGGGGTGTGTGATGTTTGGGATTTGGAATTTGAATTCAAGACGGGTAGAGTCTCAAGGTGAGTCTCAATTTGTATTCAGGTGTACCTAGAAGACCGTTTGAATTAAATAGGAAGTCCTTTGGAGTTTTAAAACTCCACCAAATATCTTGTCCATCTACTCTTTATTTTTCATTTGGTATCAGAGCTGGAAACGAATCAAAGAAGTTAATATTCATTTAAGATCCAGTTAAAGAGAGATGGAAGGTTCACGAGATCTATACTCATATTGTAAACCTGTAATACTCAACTCCTCCAATTATGGATATTGGAGGTTAAGATGAGAGCTAACATTCGCGACATAGACGAAGATGCGTGGGGGCGTAAAATATGGTTGGAATCCTCCAATGGTGATCGATGACAAAGGCAACGAAAAGGAGAAACCGCTTGACCAATGGACATCGACCGAGAAGACATCATCTACATACAATGCAAAAGCATTAGCTGCAATTTTCACCTCCGTGGACATGGATGAATTTAAACAAATACAAGGGTGTGAATCAACTAAAGATGCTTGGGACATGCTTTAAACAATTCATGAAGGAATTTTAAGCGTGAAGAGAACAAGATTGAATATTCTCGAACATCAATTTGAAAAAAATGAAATGGGAGAGAATGAAAACGTGAAAGAGTTTAGTGGAAGACTAAATGCCTTCGCCAATGAAGAACATGTTCTTGGTCAACCTTATGAAGACAAGAATCTTGTCAAGAAACACTTTCGATGCTTACCTAAAAAATTTTCGGCACAAAAGGCAACGATGGACATGTCACTCAATACCGACACAACGAGCTTCAAGGAAAATCTTGGGAATATTGTCTGCTTATGAAATGGAGCTGGAACTGGAACAAGGATCATTTGGAAAAAAATTCCTCCAAAGGTATATCTCTCAAAGTAGAATAAAATACGACCGAGGATGACAGACTTGCAGGAGAAATATCCTTGTTAGGAAAAAAGTTTAACAAATTTCTAAAAACAGGACCAGGAGGATACCCCAAGACACGTAAGGCATACCCAAAGAAAGAAGGTAAACTAAAAGTTCAATGTCATGAGTGTAAAGGATATGGTCATAAGAAAAATGATTGTTCGAGTGTTAAAAAATGATAAGCAACCTTGAAAGATTTGAATGAAAAAAAATGCTTCAATTGTCAAAGTTTTGGACACACGAAGAATGAGTGCCATGATGTGAAAAAGACAAACAAGTCTCTTCTTACTCAAAAAGATTCAACTGAATCGGAGGAAGAAAGTGAAGAAGAGGAAATGACTAGTTATGTAACATTCTACGGTGTTATAGCAAGTGAAGACGAACAATGAAATGAAGAAAGTAATAATGATGAGCTGACCATGAGAGAACTATACGAGAAACGTATTAAAATGAGTCAACTCAATTTGAAGATTTTCAAAGAGAAGAATGTTGTTGTGTCCTAATTAAAAGTTGTCATGGAACAACTTATGAATAAGGAGGATGAAGTAAATCAAGTTTCGAGTCAACTAGAAGAAACGGAGAAGAATTTGAAGATGTTATCAAATGGAACGGAGAAGCTGAACTATCTTTTAACAATAGGAAAATGAGATTCAAATCATTATAGACTTGGTTATAAAGGAGAAAGCTCGGGAAATGAAGGAAAATTTGTTAAAAGTGAAGTTCTGCCGAAGACAGAAACACCTCCGATATTACAGAGTATACCTCGAGCACATGTGAGACCTAAATATCAATAAAAAGAGTAGAGAAGATGTTACCACTACGGGAGAAATGGTCACATTCAAATCAATTGCTATCAAATGAATTATTATGACTGGAAACCTCGAAGGACATTCAACAAAAAGAAAAGGATGACAAAAAGAAGTGGAATCAATTTCAATCACGACGGTCTCAAGGAAAGCCACGAGGATGGAATCAATATCAATCACGAAGGTCCCAAGGTAAGTCACGACAACATCTAGGTAAGTTTCCTTTTTGGTCAATACCTAACGTTAGACAAATATGGGTTAAAAAGGGTGAAAGATATATGACATTAAGGAAGTCTACGATTAAACAAGTTTGGGTAAAGAAAAGTGATCTTAATTGCAATGTTGCATTCACCTCAATACAAAATGAGCAAGATTCTATGTGGTACTTTGATAGTAGGCGTTCAAGACATATGACAGCTAATCTTAGCTTGTTATCAAACTTTAAAAAAGTTTCAAAGGTGGAAGTGTAACCTTCGGTGACAGACGTAAAGGAAGCCTACAAGGAAAATGTGACATTATAGCAATTGGACAACCAAAGCTAACTAATGTACATTTTGTTTAAGGACTTCAAGCAAATTTAATCAGTATTAGTCAGCTATGTGATCAAGGGTTACATATTTCTTTCTCGCATGAGAAATGCGTTGTCACAAATGAGGATGGTAAGAATGTCCTTTTAGGAAAAAAAGCATCTAACAACTGCTACATTTGGACAGAAGAAGTGAAGTCTTGTCATGCTACACAAGATCCTATTCACTTTTGACATCAACGTTTAGGACATGTTAATTATCGAACTATTATTAAATTATCTAATTCTGAGTTGATTCGAGGTATGCCCAAGATGTCTAAGACAAAGGACGTTATTTGCAAACCATGTCAACAAGGTAAAAAAGTTCGAATTAATCACAAGAAGATGCCGCAAATCAAGACCACTCACATACTAGAATTGCTTCATATGGATTTTATGGACCTATGCAAACTGAAAGCATAAGTGGAAAAAGGTATGTTTTCGTATGTGTTGATGATTTTTTCAAGATATACATGGTAGGGGTGGGCAAATTACCCGAAAAAACCCGACCCGACCCGAAACCCGACCCGAACCCGCGTAAAATTACTCGAACCCGCGGGTTCGGGTTCGGGTTCAGGTAATGAGATTTCATTACCCGCGGGTTCGGGTTTCAAATAACTAAAACGGGTACCCGCGGGTACCCGAGTATATGTATATAAATATATATATTTAGTCATATATATTGAAGTATTTACAAAAATGCCATCTAACCTAAAATTTTTCATCCCTAACCTACGGCGCCTCCCTGTCTCCCTGTTGTTCTCTCTCACTCACCAACAGACCGAGCTCTCTCTCACCCTCTCTCACCCTCACCGTCACCGTGCTCTCTCACCGTCACCGTCACCGTGCTCTCTCACCCTCACCACCGTGCTCTCTCACCCTCACCGTGCTGTCTCACCCTCATTGTTGAAATTTCTCAGTATTCGGACAAAACAAAACGTTTTTGTTTCCTTATTCTGATGTTTCTGTGCATTCTACTCAACAGAAGAACCCGCATTCCCACATTTCCAGTCAGAGCAAGAAGAAACCCACTCCCCATGTGTAACAACGACGAAGAAATCAAGAAAGTCGAGAGATTTCGAAGGAAATTACGTGAAGGGCAGAGCCGTCGGCGAGACCGGAGTCTCTCCTCCAGGTCATCCTCTGGTTGGAGGGAAGCTTCTCAGACCTCTGGCCTTCGAAGAAGAGAATGGATTTGGTGAGAGCGTCTCTGTAATTGTGCTTGGCGAAGCGGTGTCTATGGTGATGAGAAGCGTAGGGGAGGCCATTACAGAGAAGCAAAAAAAGAGACAGGACAATCACCCTCACCGTGCTGTCTTCGGGTACCCGGTGCATTAGACGGGTACCCGAGTCTCGGGTACCCGAGTCTCTCGGGTTCGGGTTCGGGTAGGAAAATGCCTACCCGTCCGGGTTCGGGTTCGGGTTCGGGTACCCTCAAAAATCCGGGTACCCGACCCGTGCCCAGCCCTAATACATGGGTTAGATTTTTGAGAGAGAAAGGTGAAACTGTTGAAGTCTTTCATTATTTGTTCTTAAACTTGATAAACACCAAAGAAAGAATTAAAAGGATTATGAGTGATCATGGTCGTGAATTTGAGAATGAGTCATTTGAAAATTTGTGTAACGAACTTGGTATTTCACATGAATATTCTGTGCCAAAACTCCACGATAAAATGGAGTTGTGAAAAGAAAATAGAAATTTACAGGGAATGGCTAGGGAAATGCTGCATGGTAAGGAAGTTGCACCTCGATTCTGGGCAGAAGCCATAAACTAGGGGTGTAAAAAACAGCCCGAGCCCACGGGCCCACCCGAAGCCCTCCCGAAATACGCGGGCTCGGGCTGTAAAATTGACAGTCCGAATGAAACCGGGCCTTCGGGCTCGGGCCAACTAAAAAGCCCGTTCGAATAGAGCCCGGCCCGTCGGGCTTCGGACCGGGCCGGGCGGCCCGATCGTTTGGTGAATTAGGGTTCCACTCCTACCAGCAACGAGTAGTCCATCACGTTTATCGACTGCATCACCACCGATTTCATTGTGAGTGATTCACTGAGTAACAGCGTGATGGATATTTTAGGAAGACGTGTAAACTTACGTTTAGGAAGCTCGTGTCGTTCCATACAGCCCTTTGGAGGATTGACGTGTTGCTGATGTAAAGCGGGGAGTTGTTCATGTCATTGACAAAGTTCTGATCTAACAGAACATCTTCAGCTCCATCAGCAGAGGTGGTCAGCCGCGCATGCAGAGCCCCTTTGAGATCATACTGGCGAGTTATTTTTCTGCTGAAGTTGAGATTCTCCATCACCATCAGGTCATGTCGTGTCTCTTTACCGCTCTTTGGCTGCCTTATAGTCACCTGCAGGAGGGGCAATCAAACAAAAATTCAATAAATCATGACATACTGTAGAAAAACGTTATATTTGTAATCAGTTTGTCACAGTAACTGTTAAGAAAATCTTATCATCCCTATAAAAGGAATATGAAGTTCTTCACGAGAGAAATACCTGATAGATTCCAAGAACCTTCGCAAGACAGGTCTGGTTGCCCGACTCATATGAGTCCTTCATGTACTTAAAGTAGTTATCAGCAAATTTAACAAAGGATTCATATTCTGTTCTCTTTATCTCCTTGATGATGAACCTGTCGTCCACGAATGGACCGGCCCGCAACGGGCTCGGGCCGGTTTCGGGCCGGGCCGGCCCGTTTGACACCCCTACCATAAACACAGCTTGTCACATTATCAATAGAGTTTATGCCTAAACAGGTACGTAGAAAACACCATATGAAATATGGAAAGGAAAAACACCAAATGTAAATTATTTCCATGTGTTTGGGTGTAAGTGCTACATACTCAATGATCGAGAGTATCTTGGTAAGTTTGATTCAAAGAGTGATGATGGTACATTTCTAGGTTATGGTACAAATTCAGTATCTTTTCGAGTTAATAATTTTCGTACCAAGACTGTTATTGAGTCCACTAACGTTCTATTTGATGAAGAAATTCAAATAGAATCTATTGACAGAACTGCAGCTCAGTTACAAACAGATATGCTAAACATACCTGTGGATAGGGGTGGGCAAATTACCCAAGAACCCGTCCCGACCCGAAACTCGTCCCGAACCCGCGAAAAATTACTCGAACCCGCGAGTTCGGGTTCGGGTTATGAAATCTCATTACTCGCAGGTTCGAGTTCGGGTTTTTCTATTTCTACGACGGGTACGTGCGGGTATCCGAGCATATATATACAAGAATATTAATATACCCATATATATCAAGTTATTTACAAAATAGCCATTAGGGTTTATTTCTTCCCTTCCAGAAAACGATCTTCTTCTTTATGTAAGTTGTACTTGTTATGTCATTCCTTTTTTTTCCATTTAAACTATCTTTGTTATATAAATCTGTTTGACTAATATATCTTATTTGTAGTCAGGAAAACAATGTCTCTGCAAATATGTATTGCCTTCTTGTTTGCGGGAGTGGATTGTGTCAAATGATTATATATGTTTTTTGGTTTGAATGGAAAATTGGAAACTTCGTTTTGTTGGGGTGGGTTTGGAAGTTGTTGTGGCATGGGGAGCTGGTGAGGCATTAGTCATGGAGGAAGTGGAAGTGAGTCCACCTCAGGCCCTTGAGATCAGAATCAAAGTGGTGTGTACATCTCTCTGTCGTAGTGATCTCTCTGCTTGGGAATCCCAGGTTCTTCCTCTCTCTCTATAGCTTCCCATGGGACCTTTTGAATTGTTTCTTATCTTAAAAACTCTCTGATACAACACCTCTTTTGTTGATACAGTTGATTTTCCCTCGAATATTTGGCCATGAAGCTACAAGGTAAGTTAATTCAATACATATTGTTGAGAGGGAGTGACTGAGTTTGACAAGGGAGATCATGTGTTTAATGTTTTGGTTTGTAAGAATGTGGATTTTTATTTGTTTTGTAAGATTGTGGCTTTTAATTTTTTGTAAACTTGATTTTTTTTAACATTTAATTTGATTTAAAATTAAATTTAGATTCGGGTTCGGGTACCCGCAGGTACCCGGTGCATTGGACGGGTACCCAAGTTTTGGGTACCCGAGCCCCTCGGGTTCGAGTTCGGGTAGGAATATGCCTACCCGTCCGGGTTCGGGTTCGGATACCCTCAAAAATCCGGGTACCCGACCCGTGCCCAGCCCTACCTGTGGAAGCCGAAGGTTCACCTGAGAAACAAACTGACAATTTAGAAACAAGACTTACCAAGGAGAACTCAACAAGGGGATGTGAGATAGAAGAAGAAACCAATTCAAACCAAGTACATAAAAATCATTCCATAGCAGATGTCATTGGAGATGTTCATGACACAAGAAGAATGAGGAACAAACCACGTATCAACTACAATGATTTGGTAAGATTCGTTTACTTTACATCTATGGACCAAAAAATGTTAAAGAGGCGTTAAATGATGAGTTTTGGATTAAGGCCATGCAAGAGGAATTAGAGCAATTTGAATGTAATGATGTTTGGTATCTAGTAACTCGACCTACTGAAACCAATGTGATTGGAACCAAATGGATCTTCAAAACCAAAACTAATGAAGATGGTCAAATTACTAGGAATAAAGCACGACTTGTAGCACAGGGATATATGCAGGTTGAATGGATAGACTTTGATGAAACCTTCGCACCAGTTGCAAGGCTAGAGTCTATACAGTTGCTACTTGGAGTTTCTTGTGTTCTTAGTTTCAGGTTATATCAAATGGATGTGAAGAGCGCATGTTTGAATGGAATCATTCAAGAGGAAGTATATGTTAAATAACCTCAAGGTTTTGAGGATCACAAACATCCAGATCATGTGTATCGACTCAAGAAGACATTATATGGACTGAAACAAGCGCCAAGGGCATGGTATGACAGGTTGGCCACGTTTCTCATCAACAAAGGATACAAGCGAGGGGGAGTTGATCGAACTTTATTTATTCATAGATCTGATAATCACTTACTCGTTGTTCAAATTTATGTGGATGACATCGTCCTCGGTTCAACATCTCAAAAGAAAATTGATTGGTTTGTGCAAACCATGACAAATGAATTTGAGATGAGTATGTTCAGAGAACTAAAGTTTTTCCTTGGTTTGCAGGTGAAACAATTGGATGATGGAATCTTCATATCACAAAGCAAGTATGCACGTTATTTAGTGAAGAAATTCGAAATGGAAAATAGCAAAACTGCCCACACGCTTATGTCTACAACTACCAAATTGACAAAGGATTCCGAATGAGATGATGTAGAAGAGAAGGTGTACCAAGGCATGATAGGGAGTTTACTTTACTTAACCGCAAGTAGACCTGATCTAGCAGCAATTGTAGGAATTTGTGCACGATATCAAGTCAACCCAAAACGATCCCATATCTAAGCCGTAAAAAGAATAATCAAATATGTGAAGGGAACTATTGAGTTTGGTAATACTACACTAAAGATACTAATTGTGAGTTGGTAGGTTATGTGATGCAGATTGGAGTGGAAATGTCGATGATCAGAAAAGCACTTCTGGAGGATGTTTCTTTCTTGGAAATAATATTATTTTGTGGCACGGTAAGAAACAAAACTCTACATCCCTATCCACGGCAGAAGCGGAATATATTGCATTAGGGAGTTGTATTACACAACTCATTGAGATGAACCAAATGTTATCAGATTATGGTATGGATTTTAAATTTTTCATTGCTCATTGTGACAATACAAGTGCCATAAATATTTCAAAGAATCCAGTACAACACTCTAGAAGAAAGCACATTGAAATTAGACATCATTTTCTTAGAGAGCTTGTTGAGAAAAAAAAAACAATTACTAATTGAATATGTGCCTACGGAACGACAATTGGTTGATATTTTTAGTAAACCTCTGGACATGAATAGCTTTGTAAATTTGAGAAATCCCTTGGTGTTTACGAGCTTTAATTTAAAAAGAAACAGATAAAGAATGTGTTTCATTGTTTGAGAAATATGTTAGTAGGAGTATACTTACGCTGATATTGAGATGAAATTGGTATATTAGAAAAAAAATTTAGTGCACAGATTGAAACAACACTTCTACACTCCGCTATCAATAAAATACTTGTGAATGTACAATCGTTGATAAGAATGTAATGGAATTGGTTCGGTCTAAGTGGTGAGGCGGATATCCAATTTCGACGTCTTAAGGCAAAAGGTTAGGGAAAATATATTTAATTTTTATCTTTAAAAAATGTAACTTTATTATCCATTAACCACGACACAATCATGTTGATTATCGCAAAGACATTATAATGAAAAAAATGTCAAAAGGACTTTTATATTAATCAAAATCCAAAACTATATGTAGACATAATGAACGGTAAAATCAACAAACCTTTCCAAAAATATAAAAAATATTTTTAAATGTTATGTAGAAAATTCATGCATTTTGTGGCGCCAATATATTTTCTTTGGATCAAGATTTTGGTTAATATAAATAATATTTTCATCATAATGTTTGAAAATTGTAAACCCTTCAAAATCAAATGAGAAAATAACATATTATTGCAAAAGTACGATTACAATGCTAGATATCATCCGTCCTTTTTGGACAAGACCATATATTGTTTAAGGCACATGTACCTAGGGGTGGCCAATCCGGGTTACCCGGATTGGATCGACCCGAATTGATCCGAAAAACCCGGATCGTTTACAAAACGGGTTACTCTAAAAATTCATATGGATTCAGATTTTAGAACCCGTTTAGGTTCGGGTCGGTCCGATCCGGATTTGGGTTAAACCCGAGGAACCCGAATTAAATTTTATGGCTAATATTTTAGGTTATTTTCTAAGAACCACACGACTAATATTTTAGGTTTTGAGAATTCATTTTATTTTGGTATTTGCGAAGTTAATTTTTATGATTTATATTATCTAATTTAGATATGTATTTGTTTTAATTTTTTTGTATGTTAACTTGTTTTTTAAGAAAATCCGAAAAACCCTTATAAAACCCAAAAAACCCGAATAATCCGAACCCAAATAACCCGAATAACCCAAATAATCCGAATAACTCGAATCCAAATAACCCAAATAACCCGAATAACCCGAATAACCCAACTAACCCAAATAACCCAAATAACCCAACTAACCCAAATAACCCGAATAACTCGCACCCAAATAACCCAAATAACCCGAATAACCCAAATAATCCAATATACCGAACCCAAATAACCTGAATATCCCGAATAACCCATGGATACCCGAATTTAATTTGGATTATTTCGGGTTCACTGCTTCAGAACCCGAATAACCCGAACCCGAATCGAAACCCGAAGAACCCAAACCGAAAAACATTCGGGTTCAATTTTTGTAAACCTAAAGAATCCGAACCCGGATCGAAACCCGAAGAACCCGGATCGAAACCCGGATTGGCCACCCCTACATGTACCCCTTGCTTTTAGATCTGTGTGGGTCTTAGTCAAGTGAATGGCTTGGTGGGACCCCATACATACACTTACATCAATCCATATATATATATATATGCACACACGTATACAGGTTCTTAATATATATTCTTCTCATGACCGTTCAACAATATTAAATTTAGTTTTATTTCCAGGCATTGATGAAAAATATAACAATAAAGTAGAGTTTAATATTTTAGTTATAGCTTTATGACAATGTTGTACAAGTTTTATCCCCTTATATTAATAGCACAATTTATGCATTGAGGGCATAAATATGTATATATATATATATATATCTAATTGATATTATCAATCACATTGTACAAAGGTTTTGTTTTATATTTTAAAACAATTTATAAATCTTATAGGCCCTTTTTTATACGAGTTTGATTAAAATAAATATATTCTTTTAATAATGATTAAATTTAAAATAAAAATAAATTTTATATCATTTGATCAATTGTCGAACAGATTTTGATACATAAAAAATTTTATTGGTTAAACCTTTATACACATACATTTCTACTTCTATTATATGTAGATTAGTTTTGTTTCCGCGTTACACACGAGAGATATTAATTTTAGCAAAAATTAACATAAAGATTGAATAAAATTTATATGCATTTGCGTAATATTACATCAAAATATGCTATGTAATAATGTTTAATCTTTTTGTAGAGAATTTATTATTGAATATTTATACAAATATAAAGTAAATAAATTATAAATTATGAAATATTTCTTTCAACACTACGTTTATTGTTTTCGTATATATCGTTTGGTTGTCATCTAAAATTAGTATTTTAAATCCATCACATGTTTTAACTCTAGAAATGACGCCATATAATTGTCCACGAGTATTGAGAGGCTGATTAATTCAATGAAGATAATGAAAAGTTACTTCATTTTTTGTCGGGCAACATAGATGCTCATGGTGCGGGATATTTGACTCACAAGAGCTACATGGGCATTCATTGCAGTGATATGGACAATCAGAGGAAGTTAATCCGAATAAGTTGTTTGCAATAACCGATGTTGATGGGTTTGTTGTCGATTCCGTGTTATTGAATCAATAGTTGTTGAATAAGCGGTGTATTTAAATCTTCCTTCTCTCGATCTTGATTTGCATAGAAATGAAATTCAGGAACTATGGTGGCTGGCTGTCCTTCTGTTTCGACGAATGGAATGAAGATTAAGTATTCAAAAACAATTCTTAAGAGTTCCAAGAAAAACAAGAACAATATACAAATCAAAGGACATTCCTATACTCATTTCACACGATCTGCCTTGGCATTATGGAATACAACATAGGAATGATTGATAACAACAATGGATACATTCAACAAACAAAACATTCGAAAAGAATTTCACCAATCAAACTCCGAGAGACCCAAAATCCCCAATTCAACCGAAAACCTAAATCCCTTATTCAACCGAAACGAACCGTGGTTACACAGGCCTAATCGGAAATCAAATCATCACAAGAATGTCAAATGAAAATGACCGATGAAGCAACCAATTAAATAATTAGAAAAAGGAATCGACAACGAAAATTTTCGAAAACTCTAAAACCCTAAATCACTCGAGGAAACCATATGATTATACAAACCCAACCGCCAATCACCACAACAACCTAAGCATATAACATCGACGAAACAAACCAACAAAGATTTTGAACGGTAAATCATCAGCAAAACCTAAACATATACCGCCGACAGAGCAACTGGAAACAATCGACGAATATACCCAAAACAATCGATGAAGCAACCCAAAATAGTCCACGAAGCAACCCGAAACAACCGACAAAACAACCGAAAATAATCGACGAAGCAACCCAAAGAAATCGACAAAGGAACCCAAATCAGTAAACGAAGCAACACGAGACGAGCGACAACGCAATCGAAAACAATCGATGGAACAACCTAAGATAACCGGACCCAAAACAACCGACGGAACAACCCAAAACAACCGACGAAGCTATCCAAAACAAATCGGCCGATAAACGCAACAGAACAAAGAGATCGACCGTAAAACGGAAGGATTCAATCAGAGGAGTAAAGGGACGAATGGATCGCACACCCAAAAATCCTAAAACAATGGACCGATCCTCCAACGAGAGAAATGTCGGATGTACCACACCTGAAAAAGGAAAGAACAATGGATGGTCATGATCAACCTAAAAATTAATCCAATAGTTGGAAATCACAACAGCCAATGAACAATTATACAAAAACATCAAACGATTCAAAATTAGCCAGTATAAAAAATAATTGGACGGTAAATATAATAACAGGTGACGTGGTACTGTTCATTGAAGGGTTTTGCTTTAGTTAATATTAGGCATGAAAAGTTTGTAATTAACATGTGATTGGCACATAAATTTGGCTTTAACGACGTTTTTTTTCCGAATCATACAAAATAATATGAGAAGGTATGGTTTGTATTTGATAAAATCGATATTTTTGCTTTGAATGACACCTTTATATTTTATATATATATATATTAATAATTTAGATTTTATATATATTTGCATCGTTTTCCTTTTTTCAGTCTTCACGTGACTCTGAGCTTGCAGTCCGACAGCTACTCTATTTGTTTCTCACATCCCTTTGTCACGTACTGCTTGCTTCGTCACCCTTCTTTCTTTCCTTCTCTCTCTCTCCAAGTTATTTTGCAGAAACCACAAAACTCTATAGTAGTAACCAAACAAATCCCATTTCGTAATCAGAAATCATCATAGTCATCATGATCATGCTTCTTCTCTAGTATATATTAACCACATCAAACAATGCTCCCCAGAAACATACCCATTTCTTGGTTTCTTCTTCTCCTTCTCTCTCTCCCCGCCATTTTTGCAGCTTCCTCTAACCGAACACGTGTTGTGCTTCACCGTGATGCTTCAGCCCTTTTGCTGTTTAAATCCCGAGCTGACTTGTGGAATAACAAGCTCGATTACTTCAGCAACACTAGCTCTAAGTTCTGTCAATGGTGGGGTGTCACTTGCTATGGAAACAGAGTCGTGCGTCTCGTCGTTGAAGATCTCTACCTCGGTGGCGTACTCATTCCCAACTCAATGAGTCGACTCGACCAGCTCCGTGTCCTCAGCCTTCGAAACAACTCGCTCACCGGAACCATTCCTGATTTCTCTGGTTTGGTTAATCTCAAGTCTCTGTTCCTCGATCACAACTCGTTCTCCGGTTCGTTTCCGGCTTCGTTTCTCTCACTCCACCGGTTAAGGACCGTTGACGTGTCTTTTAACAACCTCACCGGCCCGATCCCGTCCGGTTTAGTGTTTCTTTACCGGTTGTCATCCCTCCGTCTCGATTCAAACCGGTTTAACGGAACCGTACCAGCTCTAAACCAGTCATCGCTTCAGACATTTAACGTCTCGGTTAACAACTTAACCGGTGCCGTACCAGTAACCGCTACTCTCCTCCGGTTCGGCGTTTTATCATTTCTCCCAAACCCTAACCTCTGCGGAGAGATTGTGCACAAGGAATGCCACCCACGGCCCAAGTTTTTCGGCCAACCTTCACCGGCAGAGGCGCCACCGCCGTTGAATGTTCTAGGAGAGAGTGCGCAGATACGAGGCGTCGGGTTGACTCGGCCGAATCACAGCAAGCACACGAGAATCGCCGTGATCCTAGGGTTCTTCTCCGGCGCGTTGATCCTCTTCGTCTCCGGCGCGTGCATTATCGCCGCCGTGAAGCGGGGGAGAGAGGAGAGCGAGAAGGTGAAGGAATCAACGGCGGTGGTGGCATCAGACGCGGCAGCGACGGCGGAGGTGGCGATGGCGATACAGATGGAGCAAGAGAGCGAGCTGGAGGAGAAGGTGAAGAAGATCCAGGCGGCGAAGAGTGGGAGCTTAGTATTCTGTGCGGGTGAAGTGCACCATTATACGATGGACCAGCTAATGACTGCTTCTGCTGAGTTGTTAGGTAGAGGAACTGTGGGGACCACTTACAAGGCGGTTCTTGACAACCGTTTGATCGTGACCGTTAAGAGGCTCGACGCCATTAGATTGGCAGGAGATAAGTTTGTGCGTCACATGGAATCAGTCGGTGCACTGAGACACCCGAACTTGGTCCCACTCAGGGCTTATTTCCAGGCAAAGGAGGAAAGATTGTTGATCTATGATTATCTGCCAAATGGCAGTCTCGCATCTCTCGTTCACGGTAAGATCATGTGGACCCTCTCACAGTGTACAATTCCTTATTAATTATGAGGTTTATTATTTTAATCATGGTTTATTAGATTCTCGCTGAAGACATCGAGAATCTAATTAGTAGTAACGAGGGTTTTGTCATTGGTTGTCGTTAGTTCATTATGGGCTTTGAACACATTTAATAAAGTCCTCTGGTTTCTTATCAGCTTTACATCAAACACTCTTGTCTGATAATTTATCAGTCTTCACATGTCATAAAGATAAATATTTTCAGTTAAAGAATGGAAGTATTTTAGGTACAAAATCTTCATGTGGAAATGTTTTGATTATATAGGTACAAAATCGACAAGGGCAAAGCCATTGCACTGGACTTCATGCCTGAAAATAGCAGAGGATGTGGCTCAGGGTCTCTCCTACATCCACCAAGCTTGGAGGCTTGTACATGGTAACCTCAAATCTTCCAATGTCCTTCTTGGCCCCGATTTTGAGGCCTGCGTCGCCGACTATTGTCTTGTGGCACTCGCCACGAATCCTCCTCTGTCTGGGGATGACAATGACGCCGATGTTGTCGCTTACAGAGCCCCTGAAACTCGACTTGGCTCAGGTACTCAGTCTGCAAAAGCAGATGTTTACTCGTTTGGGGTTCTACTTTTGGAACTTCTAACAGGGCAACCGCCTTTGAAGTTGCCTGTTTTGCCCATTGATGATATGGTGGATTGGGTGAGGTCGGTTAGGGAAGATGGTTTGAGCAATGGCGGAGGAGGAGGAGAGGATAAAGATAAGTTTGGAATGCTGACGGAAGTGGCTGTTGCTTGTAGTTTGGGGTCACCGGAGCAGCGGCCAACGATGTGGCAAGTGTTGAAGATGTTGCAAGAGATCAAAGAGGTCGCGGTAATGGAAGAAAGTGAACTAGTGATGGATTCTTCTAACTCAGGAGACTCGTAGGCAAAGCTTTTCTTGATCAGTTTGATATTAACTTGATATATCTCTATAAGATTTTTTGTTTAATCTTATATCTATGGACCTATATATGTGAATAACTATAGGTATAAGTGTTGTCATTCGATTAGTCCAAATTAAATGCGATCGGATTTAAGTTTAATTGATTGACTCTTAGTATTGAATTGAATAGGTCCAAATTAAATGTGATCAGATTTAAGTTTAATTGATTGGATTTCGGAATTGAATTGAATGTGTCCAAATTAAATATGATCAGATTTAAGTTTAATTGATTGGACTTCGTATTGAATTGAATGAAGAGTATTATATGCATAGTGGTATCATTTATATTTCATGATGGATAAAACTAAACGATGCAATTGAGAATCGAAAATTAACCGGTTATCTGTCGATTTATGGTCTCGGGTTCATTTGCATATATAAATGAGATTTATTTGGTTTTTGGAAAGTGATTTTCATTTTCATCACATAGGTTTACAAAACTTTCAGAGAGAATCTCAGTTTGTTTGATACGTCCCATCAATATCAATTTTTTGGGTTATTGCACATAGGATCAAAAGATCTATTTCGCTGTATATTGTATATCATAAATCCAGATATTTATCTCGATTTTCTGTTTCAATTTTTTCCAAACCTTAATATAATTCACGATAGAGTTTCGAGGTTTTGTAATCCGTATCAGGTTAAATCGGCTTGAAGTTGTATCAGATCTGATCTCATTTATGGTTAATTAAGTACTATTTTTATAACAATTAAGGTCAAGAATAAAGAGTTCTCACGGTGAAGGAGAAGGGGGCTCGGTCTTTTGTTTAAATACTTTGATTTTTTTTGTTGTTTTGGGCTTACAAAGGTTTGAACTCAACCCATTGCTAAAGTTTGACTTGGTCCAGTTCATATATTGTTTTTATAAAACATAAATGATTTCGGACCCGACCCGGTTCAATGTAAAGAAAAAGGGATTTAGTTGCAGGTCGTCGGATTTGAGCGTGAGACAGGGGTAATACTAAAGATGCTCTCTACCAGTTGAGCCAACTGACCAATTAAGTTGTTTTAGATCGCGGTTCATCTATTCTCACATCAGTGAGTATAATTAAGTAAAATTTTGAATCAAACCCGCAAATTAATATATATATATATATAAGGATGTGTTTATATTCCAATTGATTTGTACAATTTATTTGAATTATAATTGGTACAAATTTTATATATGTATATTGTATAATGATTTCGATGAATTTAATTTGCTATGGTTAATTACACATTCCGATAATATAATTATAAGGTTAAATCATAGATATTGAATTAAGATTATTCGCTGAAATTATAATGGTTATTGACATATCTTTTGATCAATGTATGCGATTTAATTAAATTTCTCTAACATCATACCAAAGTGGGCAATCTTGAGAAAAATAATTGTTTCAATTATATTTAGAAGGTTACATAATATAATTCATACGAACTTTGATAAACTAATGGTCATTCACGGTTTCAAAAAATTATATTATGTGTGCATTGATAATTAGTGTATATTTTCGGTATGACATAAATGTGATGGGTATACCCAAAGGTTAACCACTACATGAGATGTTTAATTTACACTATTTATTTAATGCGTTGAGTCGTCTATTTCAAGTCAAAGTTATGTCTAAAGACTAAATTTTGATGTTGCGTAGATGCCTTGTATTGGGATTGGAGCGTGTTATCATTCATCAAGGTTTTATTAAATGAAAGTCTAACGCACAAGCTATCTTTTGTTTACAGTTGTACAATCGACATCAAGTATCTCTGCCAACATTAGTTCGATCCCTATGTTGAATGAGTCAAACTTTGCTGAATGGAATGAGGAGGTTAGGGAGGTTAGTCCAGCAATTAGGGATTCGAGTTCTGTTAAGGATCGTAACAAACTCGCATGATGGAAAACCTCAAACTGAATGCGTTTGATGATCATTAAGCATTCCATTCCTCCGGTTTTAAGGGGCATGATCTAGAAAAGAAAGAAAGGTTATGAAACCGTTGATTCGAGATCAATTCATGTGCAAAAGAAACATAATAAGGTTCAAAACGTTTCTTTTGTCACAAGACTGGTCACATAAGGAAATGTTGTACGACGTATCATACTTGTCGCACAAATAAGAATTTGACTCTCACTTTGGTTTGTTCTGAGGTCAATTTAGCTTTAGTGCCTAGAAATACTTGGTGAGTTGATTCAGGTGCTACAACTCATGTAAGTATTTCTATGTAGGGTGATCATCTCGTTTTCATACGTATTTCTTGCATAATTTTAGAGATGTTTACGATATAGATGCGATGTTTTACATATGATTCTGTATCCGTTTTACTTGTTTCCGTGTTTTCATGTTCTTACAGGTTTTTATGCGTATTCGGTTCATTTTGGAGCTAAAGGACGTGCACGACACAAAGTACCAACATCGAGGATCATCACGGGACAAACGGGACGAGAATCGGCAAGGAATAGCCACTACCCGCGCTGGTAACTCCCTAGCCCGAGCGGGCATTTGTTATGGTGATTTTGTCCAACAAATTAAGCACGAGTCGAGCAAGAAATACCACGCCCGAGGCCTCAGCCCGAGCGGGCAACAACTCAGCCCGAGCGGGCATCACCTCAGCCCGAGAGGGCTGCCTCTTTTCTTATCGTGATCCCGCATGACCTTCCGCGCCGTACCCGAGCGGGTCACTTACCCAACCCGCGCGGGTCACGTCCGTCACCTGCAACTCCAAATAAGTTAATTTTTCTTAAAAAAAATGGGAGTCTGTTGGAGACTTATACAATAAGGAAAACGACTTTAGAGAAGAGGAATAATTGATATTTTTTTGGAGAAGGTAACGGAAACGTCACCAACTTATTCAAGAATGCAAACTCATGAAAAGACAACAATCGGTGGCTGCTGCAACAAAAGGAAGAACTGGACGGCCGAAAGGGAAAAAGAGGAGAAAAGGAAAGAAAAGAGGAAGGAAAAAAGAGGAGAGGAGTGAGAGGTCGAGCTGATTCACTCAGTTTTCAGTTCTTGATCAAGGAGAGAGAGTAGAGAGAAGGAGAAGGTTCTTGCGAAGGAGACTTACAAGGAGCATTGGAGATCAACCCACACTTTGGTTTCGTTTGGTTTTCATGTTCCTTAGACTTTCTATTTCGTTGATGTCTGTTTACGGACGCATGAGCGAGTATTTTTTTTGTTCTAGGAGAAGGGATTAGCCCATAACTATCCCGAAACCACTTTTGATTTATCTTTGAATGCATCTTCCCGTTTTCGTTTATATATTCTTTATCTGAGTGCTTAATTTACTTGTGTTTGCGATGGCCACGTAGATGCATGTGTTAGGGATTAGGAGAAGGACCGAAAGGAGAATTCTAGTCCTAGAAGATCAGGTTTAGAACAACCGAGGTTAGGCCACGAAAGTAGGGTAGCAAAGGTTGAGGGTAAAACATATGAATCATAGGTCTTATGGGTTTAGTTCAAGGTGTCAGCCACGAAAGTAGGGGATAACTTGACTTGATCACGTGTCTATACCTCGAGAGAGGGTACATATCATATTAGGATCGTCTGCCTTAGATAACTTGACTAGGATTGCATGATAGATATGTTGATTGTTGTGTTGGTTTCGGTAGTCTTGTGGTGAAACCGGTTTCTTGGAACGTTTGTCTCATTCTTAAGAACTAGTTTGTTTCTTTGTTTTTAGTATTTCATTCATAAAGCCATATTTCGTTCGTTAGTATGTTTTATTCACAGTTAGAGTTTAGGTTGTGTTGGGCGCCGTTGCAACGTCGAAGAGCACAAAGAGGAGGAAGAGGAGCCTAAATACGTCAAACCTGAACCGAGGCCTCCTCCTTTGCCATTCCCTCAACGTCAACACAAAAAGAACGATGATGCTCAATTTGAAAAATTTGCTGAGACTTTGAAGAAGATGCACATCACGATTCCATTCCACGAAGCGTTGAAGAAGATGCCTTCACACTCCAAGTTCCTCAAAGACGTACTTACAAATAAGCGAGATGCGAAGACCGAAACCGTCATGGTGACTAACTCGATGCTGCAGCCAAACCTACCCAAGAAGATGCCCGATCCAGGTGTATTCGTAATCCCTTGTAAAATAGGAGATTATAAAATTAACCATGCACTAATCAATATCGGAGCAAGCGTAAGCGTGCTACCATTGTCATTGTATGAAAAATTGGATCTTAAGGGTAGAATGGATCTTCGACCTACACGAATGGCACTCACCATGGCTGATCGAAGCGTTAGAATACCCGAGGAAATGCTGGAAGACGTGCCTTTTCAAGTAGGAAAATTCTTCGTCCTGGTTGACTTCGTAGTCTTGGAATGGAGGAAGACAAGAAAATCCCAATCATCCTTGGTAGGCCATTTCTTAATACGGCCAAGACGGTCATACATTATGCGGAAGGTAGACTCATGTTGAAGTTTGAAGATGAAGAAGTGGAGTTTAATTTGAACGACACACTTAGACAGTCTTGTACGGTAGTCCCGATATTCTACATAGACATCTTGGAGAGACTAGCTGAGGAAGTTATCGAAGAGTTTGGGAACATGGATTCTCTTGAGATGGCTCTTTTAGCAGCTGGAGAGGGACTTTATAAGGCACCTAACGAAGTGAAACATTACACAAAGCTGCTGGACGAAAGAAAGATGAAAGAGATCTCGAACACCGAGCTAGACGCACTCCGAGCAGATTTCTGTGTGACCCGAGCACAACAGGTCGTAACCCCAGAAAAAGATGGAATTTCGGACAATCCTCATCAATGAGACTTCTCTATTCATAAACACATAAGCACAGATCAAATTCGGGAAGGATTCCAGACAAGAAGACGCCATGAACCAGTGCACAAACCTCCGCGCATGCCAGACATATTCCAGTGCGCCTCAAGCGGCTTACGTCGATAGTTCAACCACTTTCGATATGCCTAATAGTCAAATCAAGCGTCCAAAACCCGACTGGAGTGTTTACAAAGCCCCAAAAGTGGAGTTGAAGCCCTTACCACAAGGGTTGAGGTACGAATTTCTTGGACTCGAATCTACTTATCCGGTGATAGTGAATGATGACCTAGACGAATCCCAAAAAGCACGATTGCTAGAATCTCTTAGGAAGTATAGGGATGCCATAGGTTATACATTAGAGGATATTAGGGGACTTAGTCCAGCCCTTTGCATGCATAAGATTCACTTAGAAGATGACGCTAAGACCTCCATTGAACATTGAAGTACTCGGTGGGTCAGTATTCATTCTTTTGGATTGTGTGAATTTTCACAGGTTTTTCAACGTCGATATCATCCTTGAGGAGGAGACGAATACAACGTCCAGCCGCATCACCAACTCGAGATTGCAAGATACATAAGGTGCACACGTTCTAACCCTTATTTTCCCGTAGTTTGGTATGCAAGATTCTCTTAGGTCTTGAACACCGAAACGATGTTTCATTCAAGTCTGGGGGAGTACTCGTCGAGTATCATGCATGTGATTAGGATTATATGTTGATTTTTTATGATTTTTAGGAATAAAGAGATAGACACATAGTACGATTTTTAGAGTTTTAGTCATTATTGTGCGACTTTGTCGAATCATGAACAATAATCTAGGTTTTCTTAGAAGTCTTTTGGATACCGATTAGTTGAGTAGTTGTGCTTGAAACCACGATCTATAGTTGCATTCACCTCCTAGGTTTCAGTACCAAGTATCCATATCTCCGTGTATACCGATTGATCTTTCCTTTGTTTGATATATTTTGTCGTTCATTGATCATTAGATTCCACACGCTTATACTCCGCTGTCACCTTGGATAAGTTTCTAACTATTTAAGGTTTATATTGACATAAGTACATCGAGATCGATGGTTCGGGTCTAAGTGATGGGTTGAGGCGCTATTCTACGTCCTAAGGGTTAGGGTGATGCGTATTCTTTGGTAAAAAAAAAAGAAAAAGAGAGAAAAATGTTCTTCAATGACGCACCTCTTCACTCCGCTAAGGTTACAAGACCTTATGAGTGTGCCATAGGCAACTTGGGTCTAAGTAGAAAGCCATCCCTCTTCGACTTCGATGTCCTAGGAACCAAGCATGGATCTATTAAAAAATGAGGAAAAAAGAAAGAAAAGAGAATAGAACGAGAATATGAGTTTAATGATATCTCAAGCTTAGGAGAATTGGTATGGAGATCGTTTGGACGTTGTCTAGGGGTATGAAATAGACTTAGGTCATTGGTAGGATCGCATGGCTCGTGACTTTCGGTTGATAGAAGTCTGAACTAGGTATGCTTAGGCTTGCATTCATGAGACGCATTGTTTTGCATGATGGCTAATCCTTCGAGGTATTTGTGCTCGTGTCCATTGTTGTTTAGCTCTTCTTGTACTCGACTCTAGATTTGCTCGAGGATGAGCAAAGGTTAAGTCCGGCGGGGTTTGATAACATGTAATCCGTCGTAGTATTTACATGATTCTTAAGTTTAGTTTTGATTAGATTTCTTGGATTTTACCGATTTATCGAGTTTATTCGAGGACTTCATCTACCATTTCGTGTTTTGTATAGGAAACGAAGACATAAAGGAAAACACGAGTGATTACGCCAATTCCACCCCGAAAACGTGATTGAATGGCAAGATACAACATTAGCAAGGCCACGGATCCAAATCGAACACTCAAGCATCGAGCGAAAGGAGCGGAAACAACAATTGAAGGCTACACGCTCGGGCTAAGCATTGGACCCGCTCGGGATAAACTTGTGAAATTGAGGCTGAAAATCCCCGAGACTTAGCCCGACTCGGGCTGATAGACCACATGGTCGGGTGACCATGCCCGCTCGGGCTGCAAGAGAGGACCCGCTCGGGCTACACTTCTCCAAATTTGGACTAAAATATCGCCGAGACCAAACACGACTCGAGCTGAAATCCTACACGGTTGTGCAAGCAAGCCCGTTTGGGCTGAGAAGAGTGCACGACCGGGCTGACCTCCTGCACGATCGGGCTGAACTTGTGCCCGCGCGGGCCACCTAATCTGGAACTAACTATTTTGAAGGTTTGAACGGGCAATTAATGAAATAAGAAGCCATCTAGGGCTAGGGGACGAACCAGACACGAAAAGGGACATTCAGAGACACAGAGAAAGGGGGAGAAGGACGAAACGAGGAAGCCGGAGCGTGGAGGAACTATTGAAGACGCCGGTAATAGAATAGGGAGGGATCTCATTCTCTATCTATGTCGAACATAGTTATCTCTTGCGTTTCTTTTTCTGAGTTCATGTCTGAGTAGATCTACAGCCATGGGTTAGAGAGTTTTGCCGATATGTAACGAAGTCTTGTTCTTAATGCTTGGTGGTTCTTAATGCTTTTGTTCTTGAACGCCACTTGAATGAATGATTTTGGTATTTGATCGTTTTCAGATTGATTGGCTGTTTTTAATGCTTTCGTTCTTGTACACCACTCGAATGAATGATTATAGAAGTCTAATGAATCTACGCCAGGGGACTAGACTTTGGAACTTAGCCATGATTTAGGATTTAAACGGTTTAGAATCTACGTCAGGTCGATCGATTGAATTTAGGGATTATGATAGCAGTCTTAATGCGTCTAGTGGGTGAGATTACGCAATCGGGAGATTGGTAGTACGCACGCTAGATAGAGGACAAGTCTACGCCAATCAGTTCCTATATTAGAGCTTGAATTCCCTGAACTCGTAATAATATCTAAGACCATGATCTTGTTAGAACTTCATTGCATCATCGTGTATCTCTCGAAACCTATGGTGTTTAGTCATTGAGTTATTCCGTTAAGTAGTTTAGTTTAGTAGCATTCGCATTCCTATCACTCATCGATTTCACACGTCTTATTCATTACTTTACTAGCTTTAGAGTTGCATCAATTCCTTGTGTTCGACCCTGGTACTATGCGATCCGTACTCTTGCGGAAGCGTTAGTCTAGGTAAATTATTACTTGAGATTAACCACATCATCTCTAGCACCACAATTTTCGTCGTGGAAAAACCAAATTTTGTAATTTTCAACAAAACCCACCTTGTAAATATGTTTGCAAACAATTTCTTGACTTAGATACTTCGTGTTTTTGCATCTTTTGCATGGACATAACATTTTCCCGCGTTCTTAACACAAAGGTTGTATCGATGCAAAACTCATGAATTGCTCCAATCCGTGTAAGAATTCTTGCGTAATCTCTTCGGTTGTAGGATCTTTTCTTCTATACATCCATTCTCTCAATCTATATATATCTCGATTTGAAGAAGATGATATTTTGTTGAAAATATACATGTTGTTGATGGTTTGATGCTAAAACCTTGATAGTTGTCATTAAATAGTTTAATTTGCAACAGACATCAGTTGGAAACCTCAACGGATGTCCATTGCAAGTTCACGTGAATTTATTCCATCGAGAATCCTCGAAATTAACAATTACAACGGACATCCATTACAGTTTCCAACAGACATCAATTACAAAGTGCAACGGATGTCCGTTGGCCATTTTTTTGGATTTCTAACGGGGTTCCAACGGACGTGGGCAACATAAGTTATCCGTTGATTACCCGTTAAACTTTGCGACAGATTGCAACGGGCGGGAGCAACAGTATCTATTCGTTAACCGTTCGTTGAACTTTGCGACGGATTGCAAAGGATGCTGGTCCATTGGAATTTCTTGTGTATCCATTGCAATCCGTTGGCAAAGGTCAACAGCAGACGGATCTGTTGTCCTGTCTGTTGCAATTGTCATGTTTTTTAGTGTAAAATCCACAATTATAGAGAAGAATTTTTTTTAGACACATTTTTGGTTTGCTTACCCTTAATGCAATCCACACAAGTATCATTCCAATTGATAAAATCCAATTGAGATAAAATTCCATTTTGAATTAGTCTCATAATCCTCTCCTTGGATATATGACCGAGTCTTATGCCACAAGTCAACAGAGGACTCTTTAAGTGCATTCCTCTTCATACCAATATCACATTCAACATTATACAGGGAATTAGCAAAAGTAGAGTTCAGATTCAAACGATACAAAGTATCAGACAATAAACCAATACTGCAAAGGTTTATGCCACGATATAATGAAAAACTACCATGTCCAATCTTAAAATTGAATCTTAAAACATCCAACCTCAAAGCAGAAACAAGATTTCTAGAACAATCAGGAACATATAGACACTTCTCTAGATCAAGGCAATAGCCCGTATCCAACATTATTCTATATGTCCCGACACCTTCAACTCTATCTTTCATCATGTTTTCTATAAATAGAAAGTTTCACTTCCCGAGATTTTTTGGAGATTTAGATAACCCTGCATAACATTTGAAACATGAGTGGTTGCACCCGTATCAAGCCACCAAGTATGAGAAGGGACTTCAATCAGATTTGCTTCAAAGCATACTAAACAATATGTATACCTCTCTTTTCAAATCATGCCTTCCTTTTCATGCAATCAGCCTTCTTGTGCCCAGGTTTGTTGCAAAAGAAATATTTCAGATTCTTTTCAACATTTCCTTGCCCTTCACCAAGCTGCACTTTATATGGCTGCTTTCCCTTTTTTTCTTTTCTTACTTGGAGCTTTACCGCCACTTGAACCAGCATTTGGATGACCACGATAAGAAAAATTGGCTTGGGGAAACTTGACCTTAAGGTCTTCCTTTTGCCTTGCCTCCTCTTGCATGAGTATGGCCTTGGTATCCAAAACAGACAATTTTTCCTTGAGTTGGTTGTAAGTTCTCCGAAATTGCTTGAAATCATCACCTTTGCACGATTTCAACATGAACTTAACTAACACACGCTCACCAAGATCAATATTCAAACTCTTGAGTCGGTTGTAGGTATTCACCATATTAGTGATATGGTCATCCATAGACTGAGATATATTGTACTCTCTCGTCGACAAGTCATTAATGAGAGCATCAACAACAGACTTATCCACAATGTCTGTCGTAGTACACTTCTCAATCTCAAGAAGGAATTCCTTCACATTTTCAGTGGGAAGGCTTACATTAGGCGATATGATAAGCTTGAGAAAGCTCATCACAAGCCTATTTGACTTGTCCCAATTCTCCCATAAGTTCTTGTCTGCCTCAGAACTTGTATCAGTCGGTTTAGTAGGCTCATCCATAATGAGAGCTGAATCGATTCCCAAAAGGCCAGCATTTAGCTTCACATGTTCGATCCAATCGTCATAATTATGACCATTAAACTTGACACCATTTGCAGTCATACTTAACATAGTGGAGATCAGTGCAAAATAATCACATCTCACATTTAATTTGCTTTGAATTCAGAAAATAATTCAGACTATATAACTTATACTAAAATATTATATTTAAATTCACCTTTGGGCAAAATCTAAACACAATCAACATTCATCAAGCAACTTATATAAGATTAATCACAATGTTACTTTAACATATAAGCCATCTTTGGATGTACATCATATGTTAATTAAACAAAGGTCATAATCTACTTCAATTGTTATTAAACATGAGTAAGATCTACCTTTGGGTAAGCGTATAACTACATGTTAATGACTATAAATTTTTATCATCATTCTTAAATGTCATTATGAAGTTAAACATTTATAGAAATAATTTAAATCATTAATAAACTCAAGTGGGTCATTTTGGTGACTAACGCACCCACTAAATATTAATGAATTAAATTATGTGATTTAAAAGAAAGACATATCTAGAATTCGGTTATTACAAGAATTCCGTATATCCTATATATTTATGACGATTTCATGTTATTGAAATATTTACTTGGTCCAATGGTCTTGCCCAGACCAATAGCATAGATAATCCGGGTTTGGACCTCCACATAACCAATATTTCATTTATTATTTTATTTTGTATCTCTGATCTATATAATAAACATGATAATCATATAATGAATTTGTGACGTGGCCTAATGGTATATAACTCATACTGCTCCTAGGCACCGGTTCGATTCCTGGTCAGCGTAACTTTCCCGTCGATCTGATTTGAAACCATCGAATTCAGAGAAACCAATCGTCGACGACTGATTTCCGAATCACCTTCGCCGATTTTCTTCGCCGATTTCTTATGAGACCTTTGTTCCTTCGCATGGGCTATAGCCCTTATGTTATCACACAATAAAAAACATCTTCTTTTATCGAAGGTACCACACCAAGTTCATCTATGAGCTTTCTCATCCGAACCGCTTCTTTAGCCACCTCACATGCAATTATGTATTCTGCTTCAGTGACCAAATTGGCTACCATAGCCTGCTTGGAACTTTTCTAACTTACTACTCCTCCATTTAGGCAAAACACATAGCCTGCAATGGATTGGTTGTCATCCTTGTTTGTTGAGAAACTCGCATCAGTAAACCCTTCTAACTCCAAGCTAGAACTTTCATATATGAGGAACTGGTCCTTAGTCCTTTTCAAGTACTTAAGGACGGTCTTTACCGACTTCTAATGTCTCTCATCGGGATCTGCCTGATATCTTCTCGCTACACTTAGCGGGTAGACTAAGCCAAACCTAGTAAATGTCATGGAATACATGATGGCTCCCACTACGCTAGCATATGGGATCTCACTAATGCTTTCTCTCTCTTCCCGGTTCTTAGGTCAATCCTCCCTAGAGAGAGTAATTCTAGTGCTTATCAAAAGATAGCCCTTTTTTTTGGAATTTTTCATGTTGTATCGTCTTACGATAATGTCAATGTACTGGGATTGGGACAATCCAAACAGCCTCTATGATCTATCCCTATAGATATTTATTCATAGAATATAGGTCGTTTCTCCTAGATCTTTCATGGAGAACTGATCATAGAACCATGACTTTGTCTTTTGCATGGTTGGTATGTGGTTCAGTATGAGAAATATGTCATCTACATATAGCACAAGGAAGACAATAGTGCTTCCACTAACCTTCTTGTACACGCAAGTTTCTTTTTTGCATCTAACAAAGTTGAACACTTCAACTTTTTTGTTAAAGCAAATGATTCAGCTCTGAGAAGCATGCTTAAGTCCATAGATAGACCTTTGAAGCTTGCACACCATGTCACTTTGAGATTGCAACGTGAAACCCTTAGGTTGAGTCATATAGACTTCTTCATGGAGCTCTCGATTAAGAAAAGTTGTTTTCACGTCCATTTGCCATATCTCATAGTTATAGTAGGCAGCTATTGCAAGCAGAATCCGAACAAATTTGAGCATTGCCACATGTGAGAACGTTTCTTCATAGTCAATCCCTTGTATAGCTTATTAGAAAGCCAATAGATCATCATTTCTATGATTGATCACATCCTCTTGTACCATCAGATTCAATCTTTTAAGCGCACGTCGAGAACGGGTAGACCTTCTCAATGATGCTTATGCAACAGGTCTTACATGTGCCTGAATGTCTATTGAAATTTTTCTTGAACTAGTCTCTGAAATGGTTCTTGAACTTGCTCTTGAATAGATGCTCTCACTTCAACATTTTTCAGATGGAGCCCTTGAGTTCAACAGTAGATCACCCAGCCAATGCTGCTCACTTGACATCTGATGTCATTGAGCTTGTGCTGGTTCATTGGGTTCTTGAATTTCATCAAGAACTATTTCTCCATCATGAATTCCTTTTTCCAGAAATTCCCTTTCTAGAAAGATTACAGTTCTGGCCACAAACACTTTGTGCTCAGAAAGGTGGTAGAAATAATATCTCATAGTTTCCTTGGGATAAATGTGAATCTACACTTATCAAACCTAGAATCTAGCTTGTCTGATTGTATTCTTTTTACGAACGCAGGACAACCCCAAACCCTTATGTGTTTCCGGTTGAGATTCTATGCTTTCCATATCTCATATGGTGTCTTAAAGACTACTATATTGGGACTTTCAAAAGATAGGTTACCGCTTCTAAAGCATAACCCCATATATTTATTGGAAGATCTATGAACCCCATCATGGATCGGACCATATCTAACAAGGTCTAATTTCTCTTTCGGATACACCATTATGTTGAGGTGTCTCGGGAGAAGGTCACTGTGAAAAAATCCCATTTTGTCTTAGATGATCGATAAAATCATGAATTAGATATTCTCCACCCCTGTAAGACCCGAACACCTTGATATTCTTTTTGGTTTGTTCCTCCACTTCGTTGCGGAAGCTCTTGAACATTTCAAAAGATTCAGATTTGTGTTCCATAAGATACACAAGCTCATATCTCGATATATCGTTAGTGAAAGTGATGAAATTCAAATATCCGCCCTTAGCTTGAACTTTCATAGATCCACATACATCAGTATGTACGAGTCTAGAAGTTCCATAGCTCTCTCTCCGGTTCCAGTAAATGGATATTCGTCATTTCACTCATTTGAACTTTCTACTGTTGTATCATAAAGTGTTGGTTTACCTCTCTATGATAATATGTAGTTACAAACCTCCGCCTCATTACAATACATATATTCCTAAGTCGTGATGACTTTATCTCCATTATGATGTCGGGATAACGTAAGTTGATCCCACCACACGAGTGCATAGTCACTGAACTTTGCCGAGTTTAACTTCAACTTTTTCATCTCAGAGTAACGGTGGAAACCGAACAACATCTCTATGTTCCTTTCACACTTGAAATTTGCCTATCCATAATTACAAGCAATGAATGTAGGAATGTTCATCTTGATGTTGGCGATGTCGTTATCAAGCCGAATCCTCGTTCGATGATTCGGTCTCGACGACCAATCACCCTCTTCATCCATGAACTCAACAGACTCGTACTCATCCAATTCCATAGGTTTTGGGTTTCGAGCTGCATGTGGTTCCCTCTTCGATTGTTTTTTACAAACCCCTTGAGCAATGTCATTCACTTGTTCAAGTCGTTGATTAAAAATCGTAAGCTCATCTGCAGTATCCTGCGGAATTCCATTACCATGAGTTGCATCTGAGTTTGCATCAAATTTGCTTCTTCACTTTGTGATGGCTCATTATGATGGTTGTCTGATTTCAACATAGAATCAATGCTACAAAACAAAAAATCGTTATAACATCCAGAAAAGAGTAAAATAAAAATAAGACGAGAGATCCTCACAACTATCAAAAAAAGTGTTTCACTCAGTTTCTTCTAAACTTTCTAGTGGTTTCCTTCTCTTATGTTGTTCAAACTAGTTCGAAAATCAACGACTCGAACTTTCAAATAAACAACTATGCTACAAGTGTATTGACTCAAAACACTATTAATGCCCTGCCCAATGTGTTTTATATGTATTCTATATTTTTTTCTTTTTTTATTCTCTTTTTTTTATATGATTTTTTCCATTTTTTTTGTTTCTTTTACTGTAAGAAGGATTCTTTGATGAAAGTAAGAAACAATAGAAAAAAATACATAAACTTAAAATAGTAAATAGACTTATGACAAAAATGAGGATCTAATACCAAATGATATGAACTTATATCGACATTCTTGTGAATATGATGAAACTGATGAAGAATTAAAACCATATAATTAATAACTAAAAAAACTTAGAGTTTGTTTTTCTCAAAGGAATAACCTTTCTTCAACCCGATCACAGAACCTAAATGATGAGTTAATTTAATAAGTTCATTTAATCACTTAGATATCTAATCTAAGAGTTCGATCGCTATTTCTCAAAGAATGAGCAAGAAAAACACCTAAAAAGACGAGATATCACTTAGTTGAGCAAAACAAAGCTCGGTCGAGTGTCAGATAAGTGTTTTCGACTAAAAGTCAGCCACAATATGTTTTGCCAAACTTCTCACTTTCTTAGTCAAATTCATTGGTAGATAGAGAATTCACACAGGTTGAGCAATCTAAAACTTGGGTTGAATGGCCTAGACACTATTACCATATGAAATGTTTCCATGTCCCATATCAAACCCTTAGAGGATCCTAATTTACATGATGTGAAGCAATGCGATTTTGATGCACTTATTAAAAATGGTATTTGTGTCATGGTTCTACTACCACCTAATGCTAACATTGTGTGTTCCATATGATTTTTTTTGTTATAAGCTACATGCAAATGGTTCCTTGGATAGATACAAAACACAATTGATGGTGAATGGTAAATCCCAACACGTTGGTAATGATTTGATGATACATTTAGTCCAGTTTCATGTCTACAACAATTAGAATCGTGTTAAGCATTGTGATTTCCCAAAATTGGTCCATCCATCAATTAGACGTCAAAAATGTCCTTCTTCATGGATATCTTCGAGAAACAGTTTACATGTTTAAACCATCTGGATTCCGTGACTCTCTCCATCTGAATCATGTATGACATCTCAAATGCTCCTTATATGGACTCAAACAAGCTCCACAAGCTTGGAATCAATGATTTATTTGATGTGTATAAGCTTAAATTTATACAAAGCCATAATGATTTCTTGCTATCTTTCTTCTACTAAGACAATCACCAACCATAATTTTGCTATATATGGATGACAACATTTTTACAATCACTACAAAAAAACAGGCCAATTGCAATGGATAGAGCAACAGATCCGTCCGTTGATGGCATGTGCCAACGGATACACAAGAAATTCCAATGGGATGTCATCCGTTGCAATCCGTCGCAAATTTCAACGTACGGTTAACGAATAGATGTCGTTGCTCCCGTCCATTACAATTCGTCGCAAATTTTAATGGTCGTTCATCGGATAGTTTCCATTGTTCTCATCCGTTGGAAGCCCGTTAGAAATCCACAAAAAAAGGCTAACGTCCATATTATTTGTAACAGATGTACATTGGAAACTGTAACGGATGCTCGTTGCAATTGTTAATTTCGAGTATTACCGGTGGAATAAATTCACGTGAACTTGCAATGGGCATCCGTTAAGGTTTCCAACGGATGTCCGTTGCAAATTAAACTATTTAATGACAACTATCAAGGTTTTAGCATCAAACCATGAACAACATATATATTTTAACGAAATATCGTCTTCTTCAAATCGAGATATATATAGATCGAGAGAATGGATGTATAGAAGAAAAGATCCTATAACCGAAGAGATAACACAAGAATTCTTACACGGATTGGAGCAATTCATGAGTTTTGCATTGATGCAACCTTTGTGTGAAGAACGCGGGACAATGTTATGTCCATGCAAAAGATGCAAAAACATGAAGTATCGAAGTCAAGGAATTGTTTGCAAACATCTTTACAATGTGGGTTTCATTGAGAATTACAAAATTTGGGTTTTCCACGGAAAAAATTGCAGGGTTAGAGATATTGTGCAAGAAGCACATGTAAAATTATATGAAGAAGTTATTTATGAAGCATCAATGACCAATTCATATGTGGAAATGGTGTCAGATGCTTTTCCTGGAGTTGTTCATGAACAAACGCGTGAAGAGATGCCGAACATCGATGCACGCCGATTCTTCAACCTATTGGATTCGGCGAAACAACCTATATATGAAGGTTTTCATGAAGGTCAGTTCCGCTTATCTTTATCTTCAAGATTGATGAGTATAAAAAAAGATTATAATGTTGCTGAAAATTGCATAGATTCAATTTGCAAAACAATGTGTGAATATTTACCGGAAAATAATCAAGCTCTTGAGACATACTACAAAACAAAGAATGTGTTAAAATATCTGGGAATGCCACATGAGAAAATTGATGTTTGTAGAAACAGTTGCATGTTGTTTTGGGGAAATGATAAAGACTTGATGGAATGCAAGTTTTGCGGGGAAAACATATTTTGGCAAAAAAAACCATCTTCACGTAAATATGTACCATACAAAAAAATATTCTATATGCCTGTAGCAAACTGGTTGAGAATGTTATTTGAATAAAAAAACCGTTGTGGCAATGAGATGGCACATAGAACACTCGACGGGCGAAGGTATAATGCAACATCCATCGGATGGTAAGGCTTGGAAAGATTTCAATGAAATATTTCTCGAGTTCGCCTATGAAACGAGATATATTTATCTTTGCGTGTGCGATGGTTTTAGTCCATATGGACAATTTGGAAGTCAATATTCTTTGTGGCTAGTGATTTTGTCTCTGTATAATTTGCCTCCCGATATGTGTTTTAAAAGAGAGGTAAATATTTCTTACAGTTTTGATTCCAGGACCAGAACATTCAAAGAAATGTTTCGATGTGTTTTTGCAGCCCTTAATTCATGAATTAAGACATTTGTGGAACGAAGAAATTCTTGCTTATGACGTGAGTACGAAACAAAATTTTACATAGAAAGCGGTATTGTTGTGGACAATTAGCGACTTTTCTGCCTATAGGATATTATCTGGATGGAGCACACACGGGAGATTAGCATGTTCATATTGTATGGAGGATACAAATTCATTTCGACTAGTACATGTTAAGAAACCATGTTGGTTTGATTTTCATAGAAGATTTCTTCCTCGTGGATATGCTTTACGGAAAGATAAAAAACATTTTCGAAAGAACGTGGTACAAATAGAAGAGGCACCGTGCATGCAAACCGGAACACAAATCCTTTACGAAAGATTGAACACAATGGGCGATTTACAAGAATCGGTAGAATGCGGTGGAGATCGTGGGTATCGTAAACCTAAAGTCCAAGGTGAATGGCATAACTCGTATACATGTAGTATCTTTTGGGAACTACCATATTGGAAATCATTGATATTACGTCATAATTTAGATGTTATGCATATCGAAAAGAACTTTTTTCGATAACATCATCAATACTGTTTTGAATGTGGTGGGTAAAACTAAGGATAATATACAATCAAGAATATATTTGAAGACAATATGTCGACGACCTGAGTTGGAATTAAGAGATGGAAGGTCACATGTCCCAGTATTCAGATTGTCTCGTCCGACGGAAACAACATTATTAAAGTGGTTAAAAGAAGACGTTAAGTTTTCAAATGGATATGCATCGAACATTGCTCGGTGTGTGAATATTGTTGGTTCGAGGCTGATCGGATTGAAAAGTCAAGATTGTCACATTTTTATGCAGCGACTCATTCCTATTGCATTTTCTGAGCTCTTACCATGGAATGTTCACGATGTGCTATGCGGAATCAACATATTTTTCAAAGATATATGCTCAAGAAATTTAAAAAAAGGATGACTTGGAATTAATGAAAAACAATATCTCTGAAGTATTATGTTCATTGGAAAAAGTTTTTCTGCCTTCATTCTTCGATGTCATGGAACATTTGCCAATACATTTACCAGATGAGGCAATACTCGGTGGGCTAGTTCAATTAAGATGTTTGTATCCTTTCGAAAGGGTTTTCTTTCATTTAAAGAAAAAAAGAAAGAAAAGCAGCGGTTGAAGGATCTATTGTCAAACAATACTCGTTGGAAGAAATCACATATTTCAGCATATTTTATTTTGAGTCGTATATTCAGACGAAAGAACGATATGCAATGGATGATCACACAAACTATTTGTATCAATATAATCCGTAGTTTGGTACAATTCTTGAGCTGTTTACACCGATTGGACGTACAGGCGGTAAATCCAAGGAATATAGGTTAACACCATAGGAGTATAATCACGTCCATATATATATATATTCTTATTAAATTTTCAAGAGTTATTACCGTTCGAAAGGTACAAAATAATATTATTCAATCTTTTAATATATATGTATATACATACGTATTAACATATTTCCATATTATACAGGATATTTGATGAAGAATTACTTGGTACATGATGTGGTTAATCTCAATTAATAAAATACCTAGACTAACGCTTTCGCATGAATACGGATTATGTAGTACCAGCGTCGAACACGAGGAATCGATGCAACTCTAAAGCTAGTAACTAATGAAAACGACGATAAAAGTCAATAAGTGTGTAGAATGCGAATGAAACTAAACTATCTAATTAACAAATAAACTCAATAGACTAAACACTACACGTTTCGAGAGATGCACGAGTATGCAACGAGGTGCTAACAAGATCATGGTTATGAATATCATCACATATTCGGAGAATTCAAGCTGTTTCCTAGGGAATGACTCTTCTGATGCCTAAACCCACTATCTAATGTGCGTACTATCAATCTTCCCATTATGTAATCTCACACTATAAATGCATTGAGTATGCTATCCTAATTCCTAAGTCCAATTAACCGACCAGTCATGGTTTTAAATCAATTGAGACCTCATATCATGGCTACGTTCCAAAGATCAATTCATCTTCCAAAACAACCAAACTTTTATGATCATTCATTCAAAAGGTCAATAAGAACATAAGCATTAAGAATAACCAATCATTCCGAAAAACGATTAAAATTATAACCAAGCATTAAGCATGAGCCTCCATTACATATCGGCAAAACTCTAACCCGTAGCTATGGACCTACTCGGACATGAACTTAGAATACGGAATGCAATAGATAACAATATTCAATATGGATAAAGAAAGAGATTCCTCCCTATTCTATTAGCAACATCTTCAACAGCTCCTCCTCGCTCAGGCTTCGTCGTCCGGTCCTTGTCCTCGTGTGCGTTCTGCTCTCTTTTTTTTCTACGTGTGCTCTGTTTTTTTCTCTAATTTTTTGTACGTCTTGTGTTGCTGAAGCTCTCTCCTTTTTGCTCTCTTTCTCCTCTTTACTTTCCTCTATTCTGTCCTCTTTGGCCGTCCTCTTTTCTTGCTCTCCAGCGGCTGATATTTCCTCTTTCTTATAGCAATTGCAGTTTTCCTTTTCCAAGTTTTTCCATCTCTTATTTTTCCATTCTTGTGTAATTGTCAACATGTCCTCTTTATTTTCCAGCCATGTAGCTCCCATTCCTCTTCTCTAACCATATTTCCTTTTGGGTTAAGCATCCAACACGTTCCTTTTTGTCCTCCTTTCCTCTTTGGCTAGTTTCTATTTTCTCGGTTTTTATTTTCTTCGGCAGCTTGTATTTCCTTTTCCTCTTGTGCAGTAACGATTTCCTTTTTTTCCTCATTTTCCTTTTTGATCTTGCTTCCTTCTTTCTTTTTCTTGCATTTCCATTATTTGTTCCAGCATCCATTTTCATTTTATATCTTTGACGGTTACAGTTTCCAATTCTCGTGTAGATGACAATCTTTCCATTTTTTTTGTAGACGGTTGGAAATTTACATTTTGTTCCAGCAACTTGCTTCTATTTTATGTAAACCATGTTTCCTTTTTATGTTCCAACCGTGCTCTTCTTACTTTTGTTCTAGCAACTGAAATTTTCCATTTTTTTTCCAGCCACCGAAAGTTTCCATTTTTGTAAGCGGCCATTATTTCCAATTTTTCTGTAAGTGGTCATTGCTTCCATTTCTTTTCTCCGGTTTATGATTCTTTGGATGTTGACCGTGCATCGCTGATAGGAGAGTGGTTTTGCTTAGTTTTGCTTCATTTATTCGTGTTTGTATCCCGATATTTCATTTCCTGCAATAACACGAGAAAACGCTAAAAGAGGACTAATGATGCTTTAATGCTTGGTAAAATTCAAATGAATGATGAAACTAACTGTAAAAAGAGACTAAAATACTATAATAAAATAGACGTTATCAAACTCCTCCAGACTTGAACCTTTGCTCGTCCTCGAGCAAGACTAGAACTAAGCATGAGAGGAGTTAGACAACAACCGGAAACTAGCACAATCAACTCGAAAAGTCAGCCACCCTACACAACAACGCGTCACACGAACATAGATCTAAGCGCACCGAATTTAGACCTATATCTACCGTAAGCCATTAACCGTGCAATCTTACACATATCATAAGTTCATTTCACTAACCACTAGACAACATCCAAGCGATCTCCATACCTATTCTAATGTGCAAACAGTTCGATACCATTCTTATGAAAATTATTTTTTTCTTTTTTGCTTCTCTTTTTCTTCTTTTCGGTTTCCACACATTTTTTTTGAAAATTTTCACATTTGGTCCTTAAGACATCAGGATTTGAAGAGGACATGCTTCTACTTAGACCCAGGTTTCCGATTGGCACACTCATAAGGTCATATAACCTTAGCGGAGTGAAGAGGTTGCGTCATTGCTTATTTTTTTCTTTTGATTAAACTATTATTGATTACGCATCGACTCTAACCCTTAGGACGTAGAAAAACCTCCTCGATCCACCACTTAGACCCGAACTATCAGTATTGATTAAAGAACTTATTCTATTGACAACAGAGTGTAAGTGCGTGGAATTATAATGATCGAAACAAAACAAAAAAATGAAAGGTATGCTCGGAGATATAAGTGCCTGGGATTGAAGCCTAAGGGGAGGAATACAACTATGGGCTATGGATTCATGCACGACCACTAACTAATCGATATCTAAAGGTATGTTTCAGTAAACCTAGACTTTGTTCCTAATTCGACAAAGATGCATAAAGATGACTAAGGTTCGAAATTTTCGTACTATATATCCGTCCGTCTAATCCTAACAAAACTAACATAAAAGAAAAAATAAAACGAAAAACTCAACATCTAAATCCTAATCAATATCATGACATTTGAAGAGTATCCCCCAGACTTGAACGGAACACCGTCCCTGTGTTCAAAACCTAAGAGAAGGACTAACATGCAAAAACTCTGGGAAAATGCGATAGATAGGAATATGTGCACCTGATGCGTGCTTGCTGTCCCGAGTTGATGCAGCTGGGCGTACGCGTCTTTCCTTAGGTTGTGGATGATGTTGAAGTGGAGAACCTGTAACAAAAGTCACACAATCCGAAGGAGACAACACGATACATTGGGGTTGTTGGTAAGGAGCATGTTTGTGAAAATAATAAGAGTAAAATTCTAAAAAAAATTAAAACGAAATAACTAAAAAGATATAGGGCTCGGGTTGCCTTCTGAGAAGCGCTTGTTTAAGGTCATGAGCCTGACCAAGATGATACTCATCAGGTGGACGTCCTCGACATCGTCGTGTGCGTAACGTCTCGCGTGCATAGTGTGCTCGATTGGGTATAGCACCCAGATCAGTTGGGTTCCTTGCATGATCAGTCATGTCCTCCCTAAGCTCGGTCGTGTTGTTTCCTATGTTGGGGGCTTGATCGTGCTGTCCAAAGAGTTTGGGGGAGCTGTCCATAAATTCGGTTATGCACTCCATGGAACCGGTTAGGCGTTCGTCTTTCGTTTCCTTCAATGTTTTCAGAATTTGTTGGTGCGTGAGCCCTTGTGATGAAGGCTTCATCTTCATCTTGGGTGCCTTATCGATGCTCCAATTGACTGGACATTTTGTGTAGCTTCTCGGTATTTTGGGATTGTTTATGTACTGATTTGTATCGCATTTAGCTCGGGTTGTGCGGACGTCTCGGTCGGGGGGTTCCTTCTTCTTTTTGTTCTCCAGGAGCTCGTTTGGTACCTTATATAATCCTTCTCCATCTGCTATGAGAGTCATATCTAGGAAATCCGTATTCCCAAATTCCTCACAAACTTCGTTGTCTAAATTCTCAAAGACGTCATTGTGGAACACAAGTCGATAATGCACGTCTGCTCAAGTGTGTCAATTAAGTTGAACTCTACTTCCACCTCAGGTTTCTTCTTATGATCATCAATGCCCGTAGCCTTATCTGCTACTGTTTTAGATTCTTCCCCCTTTTCAAATATTGAGGGAGTTGGCTGATCCACCGTTGTTATGCGTTGACGTTGTGGGAACGGTAATGGAGGTGGCCTCGAATATGGTTTTACGTACTTTGGCTCCTCTTTCTCCTTGGGGTTTTTATGCTTTTCAACGTTACTGTCCTTTTCCATTGTTGTAGTAGACATTTCGTCCTTTCCAAATGTTGAAGGGTTGGGTTGATCTACCATTTTCCTGAGTTGACGTTGTGGAAACGGTAAAGGAGGTGCCCTCGGGGCTGGTTTTACATATTTTGGCTCATCTTCCTCCTCTAGCTTCTCCTTAAGCTTGTTGACAGCCATTTGCACTACTGTGATAGATGCTTCACCCCTTTCAGACCGTCTTACAATTCCTTAGGTAAATTTTGTTGGCATGCTCACGAGGATTTGTTTCTGATCTTCCCGGTAGAACTCCTTGTGGTTTGGAGGAATTTTCGGCGAGTTGTGCAATTTGAGTGTCTAAGATTTTTAGACGTGTTTCGAGTCTCATAACCTCCTTCTTTACATCTCCCAAATCCGCTCTTACCTCTTTTAGTTTGGCATATTTATCTTCCTCTCCTTGTAAGATTTGAGCGAGCATTGACATAATATTGACGTTACCTTCTTGTTGTGGACATGGGGCGCATGTGATTGATAATTCTGAGTTTGGGGGTGCGTCCATGGCTGAAAGTTCTGTTTTCGTTGCATCATTTGCGGCTGAAAATTTCCCAATAGATGTTGCGCATTCAACACACCGTCGGAGTTCCTATACGGGAAGTTTGGGTGATCTCTCCATCCGGGGTTGTATGTGTTCCCGAAAGGCTGATTGTAACTCTCGTAGTTCCCTTCTTCATACCCCCGAACTTCTTGTTCCCATGATTGCTCCGAGTAATGCGGATGGTGTGAGTTAGACAACATACGATAAATTCCAGAAATTTGATCTTTTACTTAAGCTATACCGGCATACAAAGGATGGGCCTCATTCATTTTACCTCGCAAAATAAAGAATACAAAATTCGATTAAGCTCCGAGAGGTAAAAAAATTGAGTCAAAAAGAAAGAAAACAAAAGCAAAAAGTACGAAAAACAACAAAAGACTCCATAAATGACTATATCCTGATTCAAAAGTATCCTAACTCTAAAGCCGTAATCAATTCCCCGGCAACGGCGCCAAAAACTTGATGTGGTTAATCTCAAGTAATAAAATACCTAGACTAACGCTTTCGCATGAATAAGGATCATGTAGTACCAGGGTCGAACACGAGGAATCCATGCAACTCTAAAGCTAGTAACTAATGAAAAGGATGGTAAAAGTCAATAAGTGTGTAGAATGCGAATGAAACTAAACTATCTAATTAACAGGATGAACTCAATAGACTAAACACTACACGTTTTAAGAGTTGCACGAGTATGCAATGAAGTGCTAACAAGATCATGGTTATGAATATCATCACATATTCGGGGAATTCAAGCTCTTTCCTAGGGAATGACTCTTTCGATGCCTAAACCCACTATCTAACGTGCGTACTACCAATCTTCTAATTGCGTAATCTCACAAGATAAATGCATTGAGTCTGCTATCCTAATTCCTATGTCCAATTAACCGACCAATCACGGTTCTATATCAATTGAGACCTCATATCAAGGCTACATTCCAAAGTTCAAATCATATTCCAATGCAACCAAACTTTTATGATCATTCATTCAGACGGTCAATAAGAACGAAAGCGTTAAGAACAACCAATCAATCCGAAAAACGATTAAATGTTATAACCAAGCATTAAGCATGAGCCTCCATTACATATCGATAAAACTCTAACCCGTAGTTATGGACCTACTCGGACATGAACTTAGAATACAAAATGCCAAAGATAACAATATTCAACATGGATAAAGAACGAGATATCTCCTTATTCTATTATCAACGCCTTAAACAGCTCCTCCGCGCTCCAGCTTCGTCGCCTCATCCTTGTCCTCGTGTATGTTCTGCTCTCTCTTTTTCTCTCTACATGTGCTCTGTTTTTTCTCTAATTTTTTGTACGTCTTGTGCTACTGAAGCTCTCTCCTTTTTGCCTTCTTTCTCCTCTTTCCTTTCCTCTATTCTTTCCTATTTGGCCGTCCTCTTTTGATATGATCCGGGGAGATGTCGAGGACGTGACCAACAATGCAAAAGAGGACGTGACCACCAGCGCGGAAGAAGAAGCCGTCTGCATAACCCGAGACGCCGACAGCGCGACCCGAGACGCGACCATCACTAGCACGGCCCGAGACACAACCAGATCGAAGTACGTTGGTTCTGTGACCCGAGCAAGAGCTATGGAGGAAGAAGCCTTGATCCTACCAGCTGGTCCCGTGACCCAAGCCAAGGCTGAGAAGCTTAAGGACACCATTATCGGGATTCTCGCGACCGTCCACGCGCATGAAGAATATGCAAGTTCACGTTAAGTTACGACCGAGCCTAAACCTCCTAACCATGGATACATGCAACCCTGCCTTCCGACAGCCGATTAACACAGTTACGAGCCTAAGGAACGTTATTCAAGCCGATGCCCGACCCGCAACGGTTATTAATTAGGTAAGTGACCCACGTGTACTCTTTTCCCTTCGTCGGTTTTGCCCCATGGGGTTTTTCGACGACGGGTTTTTAACGAGGTTGCGTGTCACTTATTCTCGCGACCTAATTAATAACCCGGGGTTCCAAGAAGAGTTCGCACCCCAACATGCACGTCCATCAAGTTTATCTTCTTGTTTTATGTTTTTTATGTATTAATGTGTAGCCTTGCATGAAGCCTACCCATTAATGACACATTTAATGTTTGCATGGCCTAGGGTTTCTATATGGCCGGCCATTCCCCCCCTTTGTAGAACAACCAATTTTCAATCAACTTGTGAATCAATCTACTTGATCTTTTATCTTGAGTTCTTGTGAATTCTTGGCTTGTTGGTGCGTAATATCCAGCAACCTCGTTGGTGTGTAATATCCAACGGTTGTTCGTCCTTTGTTGGTGTGTAATATCCTTCGGAGATGAACCGGTGAATCGAGAGCCTTCCGCAACTCTCGTGTGACCATCCATCCCACAAACCTTGTGCGACTCGTTGCAGCAAGGCCTATCCCTTCTAACCTAGTCTAGAGCGTCATTCCAGTCGGGATCGCATCATCTTTCCTTGCTCTCCAACGACTGATATTTCATCTTTCTTACAGCAACTGCAGTTTTCCTTTTCCGCGTTTTTCCATCTCTTGTTTTTCCATTCTTGTGTAATTTTCAATGTTTCCTCTTTATTTTCTAGCCATGTAGCTCCCATTCCTCTTCTCTAACCATATTTTCTTTTGGTTTAAGCAGCCAACACGTTCCTTTTTGTCCTCCTTTCCTCTTTGGCTAGCTCCCATTTTCTCGGTTTCCATTTTCTTCAGCAGCTTGTATTTCCTTTTCCTCTTGTGCAACAACGATTTCCTTTTCTTTTTTCCTCCTTTTCCTCTTTGCTTTGCTGCCTTCTTTCTTGTTCTTGCATTTCCATTAATTGTTCCAGCAGCCATTTCCATTTTCTATCTGATCATCTCGTTTTCATACGTATATCTTGCACGATTTAAGGGATGTTTATGATATATATGTGTTGCTTTACGTATGATTCCGTATCCGTTTTACTTGTTTTCGTGTTTTCATGTTCTTACAGGTTTTTACGCATATTTGGTTCATTTCGGAGCTAAAGGACATGCACGGAGCTAAGGACCAACAACGAGAATCATCACGGGACAAACGAGACGAGATTTAGCATGAAGAGCCACCACCCGATCGGGCACAACTCACACCCAATCGGGCAAAGGCTACGGCAAATTTTGTGCGCAATCCACGCATGACTCGGGCAAGGAAACGCCCGAGCAGATGCCTCACACACGACCGGGCGCACATCATGCCCGATCGGGCACCCCATGCGGATCGCGATCCGTGCGACCAAACCTAGCTGTACCCGAGCGGGTACATTGAGCGCCCGAGCGGGTCGCGGCCCGAGCAGCAAATTAAGTTAAGTTAATTTAACTTAAAATAAAAGGAAGTTCGTGGGGGGATGAAGGCAACAGTTAGACCGACTTTAAGGACATAAAAGGAGGCCAGAGGACGACATTAAGAGGGACTTTTGATTCAGTTCGTGATTGAGGAGATTCTTGCGAGGAGGCAAGCAAGGAGCAATGGAGATCAACCCGACACTTTGATTTCGCTTGGTTTTCATGTTCCTTAGACTTTCTATTTCGTTTATGTTTGTTTACAGACGCATGAGCGAGTAGTTTGTTTGTTCTAGGAGAAGGGATTAGCCCTTGGCTATCCGGGAATCACTTTTGATTTATTTTGAATGCATCTTCCCGTTTTCGTTTATATATTCTTTATCTGAGTGCTTAATTGACTTGTGTTTACAAAGGCCACGTAGATGCATGTGTTTGGGGTTAGGAGAAGGACCGAAAGGAGAATTCTAGTCCTAGAAGATCAGGTTTAGAACAACCGAGGTTAGGCCACGAAAGTAGGGTAGCAACGGTTGAGGGTAAAACGGATGAATCATAGTTCTTATGGGTCTAGTTCAAGGTGTCAGCCACGAAAGTAGGGGGTAACTTGACTAGATCACGTGTCTATGCCTCGAGAGAGGGTAGATATCATATTAGGATCGTCTGCCTTAGATAGCTTTAACTGGGATTGCATGAACACGTTAAACCGGAAGATGCTGAAGATGAAGACAACGATGAATTCAATGAACAATCGAAGGAAGACTCGCCAATTGATGAATCTACTGAAGAAGAAATGAAAATACAATAATGTGTAATGTAAATGATGTGTAATATTTTTAGAACATCATATGATCGAAATGTAAATGCAATTGAAGAAGATATAAATGATGTCCATTGTTTTAGAACTTCATATGATCTATTACCAACGGGCATCCGTTGGCAATGTTAATGGATGTCTGTTGGAACACGAAAATCCCCTTCGACACTTAAAAAAATTCTAAGTTTTCTGCAATTGCAACGGGCATCCGTTGGGAAGTTGTAACGGATGCCCGTTGCAAATTTCCTATTGGGCATCCGTTATAAGAGGTTAACGGATGACTGTTAAATCTTTGTAACAGGCATCCGTTAATAATACTAATGGGCATTCGTTACAATTTACTAACGGATGCCTGTTAGAAACTTTGTATCGAGCATCCGTTAAAATTGGAAAGGGTATCTTTGCAAACTATCATCATGAATACCTAGTCTATGATAATTTCCAACGAGCATCCGTTGGAAATTGTAACGGATGTCCGTTGCAACAGGAGACGAACTGTCGTTTTGCCGTCCGTTGCCTCAGAAACACGCATTTCCAACGAGCATCCGTTGGAAATTCTAACGGATGCTCGTTGGAGAGTCAGAACGTCATGTCACTTAATTGCGTTCGTTGAGTTGATGGTTTTTCCAATGGGCATCCGTTAGAATTTTGATCATCTCGTTTTCATACGTATTTTTTGCACGATTTAGGAGACGTTTTCGATATATATGTGATGCTTT
>CM071866.1:8687475-8713219 GCA_036759665.1 Gynandropsis gynandra
TCCTAAGGGCATTGCACAAAAAGCCGCCTACTCCGCTGCGCTCTTACACGAGATGCATGAGTATACCGTCATTGGTAGTCTGGGTCTAAGTAGAGGCTGGATCCCTTCAAATCTGACGTCCTAGAAGCCTAGTGTGTATGCAAAGAAAAAGAAGAAAAGAAAAAAAAAGGGAAAGAAAAGAAAAATAAAAAGGAAACAAAAGAAAAAAAAAGAAGAAGTCATAAAAAGAAAAAAAAAAGAGAAAGAAAACAAAAAGAAAAAGAAGAAAGAAGCTCGGAAAGAAAGAAACAAGTATCCTCGGTTGATCAAGGTTTGGCATTGTCTGAAGTCTTGTTTGGTGGAGGGAGTTACGGTAGCGTGTCCAGTTTCTTTTGATTTTCTTTCTCATTGGTAACCGTGGTGGACCTAGGATTAAGACTGAAAACTCGATTAGGCCGAATTTGCTCTCGGCATGCTAGTTGATCGGTTAGGTTCGCTTTAGCGGTATTTCTAGAAGTAGGGGGAATTCTCATGTTTTTCATTCCCCATGTGTTCCACATTTACGTTTGCTTAGGGACAAGCAAACATTCAAGTCTGGGGGATTTTGATCATCTCGTTTTCATACGTATTTCTTGCACGATTTAGGAGACGTTTTTGATACATATGTGATGTTTTACGTATGATTCCGTATCCGTTTTACTTGCTTTCGTGCTTTTCATGTTCTTACAGGTTTTTACGCGTATTTGGACTATTTTGGAGCTAAAGGAACATGCACGGAGCTAAGGAGCAACTTTGGGGATCATCACGGGACAAACGGGACGAGATTGAGCATGGAAAAGCCTCACCCGGTCGGGCACAACCCTTGCACGATCGGGCAAAACCTACGGCCAATTGTGTGGACCATTTAGCACGACTCGGGCAAGCATTGTGCCCATTTTGCCTTGTGCCCGAGCGGGCACACATGCCATGCCCGATCGGGCACCATTCCAGCACCACAGGACGCGCACGAACTGCCCTAGCCGCACCCGAGCGGGTACACTCCCTACCCGAGCGGGTCGCGGCCCGTAACTGCTCAAAACTTAAGTAAACTTAACTTAAAACATAAGGGAACTCGTGGGGCAATTTAGGCAACAATTGGACCGACTTAGGAGGCTTAAAAGGAGGCAAAAAGACGTGATTACAGCAAGCATACAGAGGAGAACAATTCAGCGAAGTTAGAGCGGATTCTTGCGAGGAGATAAGCGAGGAGCATTGGAGATCAAGCACCACCACTTCGGTTTTGTTTGGTTTTTATGTTCCTTAGACTTTCTACTATGTTTATGTTTCTTTACAGACGCATGAGCGAGTAGTTTGTTTGTTCTAGGAGAAGGGATTAGCCCTTGGCTATCCCGAGACCGCTTTTGATCTATTTTGAATGCATCTTCCCGTTTTAGTTCATCTATTCTTTATCTGAGTGTTTAATTTACTTGTATTTGCGAACGGCCGCGTAGATACATGTGTTAGAGATTAGGAGAAGGACCGAAAGGAGAATTCTAGTCTTGGAAGATCAGGTTTAGAACAACCGAGGTTAGGCCACGAAAGTAGGGTAGCAACGGTTGAGGGTGAACGGGCGAATCATAGAGCTTATGGGTTTAGTTCATGGTGTCAGCCACGAAAGTAGGGGGCAGCTTGTCTAGATCACTTGTCTATGCCTTGAGAGAGGGTAGATATCATGTTAGGATCGTCCGCCTTAGATAGCTTTAACTGGGATTGCATGATAGATAGGTTGGTCGTCGGTTTCGGTAGTCTTGTGGTGAAACCGGATTCCTAGGACGTTTGTCTTATCGTTAGAACCCAAGTAGTTTAGTTACTTTCAGTATTTCATTCCTCATCCACATTCTTTCATTAGCAAGTTTGATTTGTAGTTCGGGTTTAGGTAGTGTTGCGTAGTCTCTGTGGGATCGACACCTAAAATACTACATACGTGCCGTGCGCTTGCGGGTAGATTAGGTTATATTTAACTCTGATACGCATCAAATTTCCAACAGATGCCCGTTGGAAATTTCTGTGTATAAACTGTTGAACAGTTTCATTTTCAACACAATCCAAAACTTCAAATCCTCTCAAACACTTTCTCTCACACACAACAATCACACTTACAAACATTAAACACAAAAAATAAGGGCTAGATGATTCATAGGTTTGGGAGGTATGTTGGCTGGTTTAGCGGGAGCCCCTCCCCCGCCTCCACCGCCACCATATCGCCCTCTTTCACCAATATCGGCACCGCCAATATTTGATGAAGAGGACGATATGGTGGATATCAACTCCTTAATCGATAATTTCGACGAGCGTTCCACCCTTCAAATTATCGATCCCAATCGTCCACTCGGGACGCAATGGTAAATTTTATTGCTATTTGCATTTATATTGTTTTAATTTATAAATGTTATCTAAATATTTAATTTTAATGTGCAGGTTTGACATGGATGATGTTCTAAAACATACGAACAAAAACATCATCCAAGGATCTTTACAGGACCAACTCTATTATTCTTGGCAAGTTACGTCAAAATTCATATGCCGCCGCTGGTGGTGTACCTTCATGGTAAGTGTTTTTGAAATAAAATTTTTATTTAAATTGATTATTTATATATGTTCTATATGTTCTAAACTAAATCATTATAATTTATTTTACAGCGCGCATACAGATGGAGGAAGAAGGATACGTCACGCATCTACACGGCTTGGATGCGCGACATGGAGGCTCGCATGCGCTTGATGATGAACAACGCCAAGCGCACCAAGCGCAACTACTGCACCAAGAATCACATATTGACATGGGCATCGGATGAGGTCTTCAATCAACTTATTCAACATTGGGAGTCTAAAGACTTCAAGGCCAAGAGCAAGAAGGCTAAAAATTGTCGGTATGGCGAGAAGGTTCTCGGAGATGGTCCGCATCGCCATACTTCGTGATCAAAATCATTCCCGAAGAGGAAACAAGAATGGTTAAATTTATATTATTTAAATTTTTGGTTTTTTACAATATTTATTTCATATAACAGATGCAACAAATAGGAAGAGAACCGACTCTTCTTGAGTTGGTAGTGGAAACCCACGCCAAGAAGAAACTGGTCGTCGAGGAAGAGAGCGATGAACCCGAACTCGTCGAACCTCAAGCGGAAAAAACCGTGAAATCTATGACAGATAAGATAACACAGAAATCACAAGCTTACGGTTTAACTCCCGACAAGCTCAATCCTTTACAAAAGGAAAAAATTTATTTGGAGGTAAATATTTATTATTTGATCTTTCGATTAGTAATAAAATATTTTGTAAAAAATTTAAATCTATTTTTGTTTGTTTAGTAGCCGGTTAGACCGTATAAGGGGCGTCTATATGGTCTCAGGGCACTTCAAAAGGATATCATCGAGGACGCCACGACGGTACCTCCCACGGTCCAAGAAAGCTACACGCAGCAACGGCGTATCGAGGATCTCGAAGTACAACTTCGAGACTCTCAAGCCCAACTTCAGGAAATGCGATCACAAATACAGCACATAGAGAGAGTCATAGAGTTGCTATCCGGTTGGGCGAGGGAATCAACGCCGCGTCAAGAACTGGGTATCGATTCGGATGCAACGCCTTCCACAGGTGCTGGTGACCACGGAGATGATATCGGCCCCACCGATTTAAATGAAATGTAATAGAATTAGATTTTAATTTTTGTAAAAACTTTTACTATTTTAATAAAACATTTTATTTTTGTATTTTTGTATTTTTTTACAAAATTCCAACGCATGCCCGTTGGAAATGGCAACGGGCATCTGTTGGAAAAAAATTTCCCGCCAATTTGTAACGGTTGCCCGTTGCCATTTCCCGCCAGTTTGCAATGGATGTCCGTTGCAAAATTTCAATTCCCGCTAAATATTTTCCCCAACGGAGTGGCAACGGATATCAGTTACAAAATTGTAACGGGCATCTGTCGCATTTATTGTAACAGACATCCGTTTAAGATTTATCAACGGAAAAATACGTTACGCATTCGTTATAATTTTGCAATGGATTTTATCCGTTGCCACACCGTTGGGAATCGCAACGGATCTCGATTTTTAATGAGCGATTCCCAACTGTCCCGGATTTGTTGACGTCCGTTGGGAATCTGTTTTTGCAACGGATTTTTTGCAATTTCTAACGGATATGTCCGTTGAAAACCACCAGTGTTTTTGTAGTGAATGTCATCAAATGGGCTCTTCTTTTGAATCATCTCGTCTCTAAAACTGAAATTTCTATTTTAAACCTCGAGCAATTACATCATTTCCTCAGATTTACGACACAATGAGAATATGTAGATTATTTCTTCGCCAAACATCCTATGATGTAGCCATTATTCATCGCGTTTTTATGGATTTGTGCAATTTTTGTGTTACACCAGTAGATACTAAACCGAAGTTTTTTACATCTGATGGATCGACAATCTTTGATCGAACACTATATCGTAGTATTGTAAAGACATTACAATATCTAATATTTACATGACCCGGTACCCAATATATTGTTAAAAAATTATTTTTTCTCCATGATCTGGGAATTCCACACTATAATTCCATTGAACGGTTGCTTAGATACGTCAAATGCATACTTCATCATGGTTTATAGTTATAACCCACTACCACTACGGGACTTATTGCATATTTGGATGTGGATTGGGCTTGTTGTGTTGAAATACGAGGATGTACCTCTGGTTATTGTATATTTCTCAAAGATACTTAGGTTTCTTGATGATTTGAAGGACAACCGAAAGTTTCACGATCGAGTGCTATATTCAAGTAGGGGTGTCCAATTTGAGTTTTAGTCCGAGTTCTTTTGGGTTTCGATTTGACCCGGATTCATCGGGTTTTGGAAAACGAGACTAGAATTGGAACCAAAGGTTTTATTGTCCATGTTCCTTAGGTTTCAGTTCGAGTTCGATTGTTCGGTTCTAGAATATTGGAATTGAAATAAGCCGATTTACATATGAGTAATTTAGAAAATTTGGGTAATTCGGGTTGTTCAGGTTATTTGAATTCTTCAGGTAATTCGGGTTGTATGCATTCCGAGTAGTTTAGGTTCTTCTGGTTTTATGGATAATTTGAGTTATTCGAGTTTAGGGTTTTCAGGTAGTTCGAGCTTTGACATAAAATAAAAATTAAATCTCAAACATAACATAAAAAAAAATACTAAGTAACTAAATTCATAATAATATCATCAAATCTAAACCCATATAAATCAAATACTAAAGATCCGAAATAACCTGAATTATATTTAGTTAATTTGGATATTTCAGGTTATTCAAGTTTTTCGGATAATTTAGATAGTCCGGGTTATTCAGGGTTTTCAGTTAATTTAGATAGTTTGGATTATTGGAGTAATTAGGATTACTGGAGTAATTTGGATAATTTGGATTTTTTAGTTTTTTAATTTAGATAGTCCAGGTTATTCGGCTTTGTTTTTTCAACCTTCATCATAGCCTTTCTCTTCCTTATCACCTTCTTTTGTATACCTTATTGTAGCCTTTCCCTTCACAAGTCTTGATTTGGATTAAATTCACTATCGAGGGGAAGATGAAGCAAGAAGAGAAAACGATGACAGAGATATGGGGTCATGGGTGGGAGAGCATGGAATGATGGTGGTGAGATCGTGGGTGGAAGAGCAATTAATTGAGCAGAATGAAGGATTTCTGATAAATGACGTGGAGGCTTAAGAAACCAGAATGGCGCAGAAGCCATGATTTGTTTAACTTTTAATATATAGATTTATTTTTCTTCAATGTTTTCTTTTTCTTCATATTTTTCCCTTGTAAACTCCGATTCTTGCAACCTATACATACATAGCAACTTTTCCTTCTTCTCTTCTCATGATATGACTATGGTTCTAAAAAAATTATTTTGAATTGTTGTGAAGTAATTAGGTTAATGTCATAATCCAAGACAACTCAAAGCACGAGCCTCTCTCGTGAATACAAACGGACTTGAGACATACAATAATAATCAGCAAAACTAGTCACAACACAACACCAAAATCTCCATCTATATATATATAACATTATGAATGAAAAATTGGTATCGATTGAATAGAAGAAATTACTGATTAGTGAAAATATCAGCATGATTATAATGCTTTATCCGCATTTGGGGAATTCAAATGCAATTTGGAAGAAATATTCAACTTTAATTCCGACACGAAAGGGTTCTGGGCAGCTTTCCCACCCCAATCGGGGCTATGGGAAATGACCTTTTTGTACTTATATTATAACAAAACTAGGATTTGATTCGATGTGAGAATTTGGGTTATGTACTTGATAACACCAAATCTATCTTAGTATTTTCATCATTTATAGGTTTAGTTTTGTTACATTCTTGGACTTTACCGACATATTGAGCATAATTGAGGGCTTCTTGTATCATTTCTCGTGTTGTGTAGGAAAGGAAGACATCTGAAGCAAACACAAGTAAATACGACAAATCTACCCGAAATCATGACCAAACAATGAAGGGAGCACGGGCGAGCAACATCCTGCTGCACGACTAGCTAAAGTGAAAACCAATGTCCGGCCGAGCTCAATATGAAGCATGATCGAGCTCCTAAAATCCATGAACACGGTCGAGCAAATCCAATAGCACGATCGGGTTGAGAAGCTAAAGCAACACGAGAGACAGTGGAGTTTGGGTTAAATAAGAAACTCAAGAAAGCATAAATGGCAGAGCCCGTATTCTCTATTGATGTCTCAAATGAACCACTGGAAATATCTCCCAAGGCTAGATATGCGGATCAAGATGATGACCAAAGGTACCGACAAGCCCGAGGCCTTTGGAGGAGACACAAAGCAATGGAGTTCATGAACGCCTAACTGTTTTTATGATGTGTACGATCGATCTACAAGGTAAGCACGACCGGGCGACCCCTAATGAGAGCAGCACGATCAGGCAACAAAACAGCCCGACCCATGCATTTCTCTCAACTTTAATTGTTAAAGTTCGCAGCATGACCAGGCATCACCACTTGCACGGTTGGGTGCCCTCTCCACAGCACAGCACGACCGAACACAAATCAAGACAGACCTGTGCATTCTTCTCGACGCAAAATTCCAGAACAAAATGCATGACCGATCAGACATATCCATACAACCAGGCACACACCATGAACTGCAGCACAACCGGGCAGAAGCGATGCCCGACTCGAGCACCCCTCACAGTACGAACTGGAAACATTTCAAGCCCGACCGGGCAGCATGAAACACTTGAACATGTGTTAATTTTGGAGTGCACCACGACCGAACAATCATCATGCATGGTCGTGCACTTTCTTTGGGACGACATGGCATGAATTTAAGATCAACCAGGAAGAAAAAGGGCACCAGCGGGCTAGCTGATCCTGCAAGGCGCACGGCCATTCATTGTGCTATACTCGAACGAACAACACGACATAGGAGACGATGAATGCGACGACGAGGATGCCCACCTCAATTGTGATGAGTAGAGCATTTAGATCAAGCTCGGAACCTTAAAAAAGCGCTTTTCGGGAGGCAACCCGAATTTCATATCTTTTTTTTATTTCTTTTAATTTTATAACTTTATTCTTATTCTTTTCACATGTATGTACTCGGCCAGCTGTCACTTTGTATCGTATTCATTCTTTTGGATTGTGTGATTCTTTTTCACAGATTTTCCATTTCGTTATTATCTATTAAGGAGGAGATGCGTACAACATCCAGCTGCACCATCAACTCGAGACAGCAAGAATACACAAGGTACACACGTTCTAACTTTCTTTCCCGTGTCTTGGTATGCGAGTTTCTCTCATAGGTTTTGAACACTGAGATAGAGTTCTATTTAAATCTGGGGGAGAACTCTTCGAGTGACCTATTTGTGATTAGGATTAGACGTTGAGTTTTCTTTTTATTTTCGTTATTTTCTTTAGGATTAGACAAATGGCTAGTATGAAATTTCGAATTTTAGTTATTTATTGTGAAACTTTGTCGAATCGGAAACAATAGCCTAGATTTGCTAAGAAGGACTCTTAGATATTGATTAGTCTAGTAGTTGTGCATGAAGCCATGACTTATAGTTGCATTTGGCTCCCTAGGTTTCAGTCCCAAGTATCTATATCTCTGTGTATACCGCTCATTCTTTGCTTTGTCTGATACCTTTTACTGTCCATTCTTTACCAATCATTTGATTTTATAATTCCACATGCTTATACTCCGCTGTCAATAGAATAAGTTTCTAACTATTTCGGATTTACATTGACATGAATGCATCGATCTCGATGGTTCGGATCTAAGTGGTGGGTTGAGGCGTTGTTCTACGTCCTAAGGGTTAGAGTTGAAGCGTCATCTCAATGGCTCAGTCAAAACAATTCTTCAATGACACATCCTCTTCACTCCGTTACGTTTATAAGATCTTATGAGTATGCCAGCCGACAACCTAGGTCTAAGTAGAAAGTTGTCCTCTTCGACTCCGACGTCCTAGAAACTATGCACGGATTTTCAAAGAAAAAATTGTGGAAACCGAAAAAGAAAAAAAAGATAAAAAACGAAAAAAATGATTGTAATGATATCTCACATAAGCATAGGTGAATTGGTATGGAGATCGCTTGGACGTTGTCTAGGGGTTAATGAAATGAACTTAGTTTATGTGTAGGATTGCATGGCTCATTGACTTTCGGTCGATAAAATCTTAAAATCCATGTACACGGTCCAGCAAATCAGGTAGCACGATCGGGTTGAGAAGGTGAAGCAGCACGGTCGAGCATCACTCAATGTATGATCGGGGAGATGATGAATTCATGCAGCACGACCGGGCAACAATCAAAACAATTGGGCTGAAAAGGCAGACCACATGCATGGCCAAGCATCACTCCAAGCATGACCAAGCTTATTATCCAGAAAGGGCCCCGTAAGTGTTGCATGGCCTGAGCAACTCCCATGCCATGTCGATCATCTCTTTGAAAGGTGCAGCACAGTCGGCCTAATTTTTGTGCACGATCGGGCATGCATGGAAACTAACTAAGCGAATGATATGGGGATTGGCACGCTGCTCGGATGAAGTTTGAATAAGCATGAATTTGAAAAATAACCAAAAGAGAGAGAGAGAGAGCGCGCGAAAGAGAGAACGGACCAGAGACAGAGGAGAGAGCAACAGACGGCTGAAAAGAAGATTTCGTGAAATCGAAGATTCATCCGAGGCCACTCTTGGAGAGTAGGGAAGATGGACACTTTACGTCTTTACTTCTCTATGATTTTTTAGTAGATATCTTTTTCATGGGTTAGGGATGCTTATGTAATGGATTGTTTGGTTCTTAATGCATGATTTCAATTCGGTTCATTCAATTGGTTTGATGGGTTGTATTTAATGCGTTCATACTTGCTGATCACCTATTTGAATGAGATTAGAGATCCGTCTAGGCTGAGAATTCGGATTTGAGTCTCAGAATCAACCCTAGAATGAATTAGATTAATGAGAATCTAACGAGTCGGTTAATCTATCTAGGAACTATGATAATTGAGGTTGAGCTCCCATTGTTCTTCATGCATTTAAATTATCGGTTTACTGCATCGAGAGATGAGTACATTGATATCCTAGGTAGTGGATTTAGGCATCGAGATAGTCACTTCCAATATCTGAGGTTTAGTTCCCATTGTTTCCGATAATCAGAGGTCGAATTCCCTATCATTCTTCATGCATCTAGGTCGTTGATTCACTACATCGAGAGATGAGTATGTCAATATCTTAGATAGTGGATTTAGGCATCGAGAGAGTCATTTCTAATAGTCGAGGTTGAATTCCCCATTCGTTCTTCATGCATCTAGATGTTTCGTTGCTGCATTGAGAGATGGGTAATGTTGATTCCCTAAGTAGTGGATTTAGATTTGATTCCCCATCGATTGATATAATCCGATTTCATACTTCGTAGAAACATCCATTACATGCCCCGGTATTTCCGAAATCCGTGGTCTTATTGAATCTAGTTTCGTTAATTCTTTTATGTTCTTATATTTCCAGTTTGATAACCACATATTGATCGATCTTCTTCTCTTGATTCTTAATTCTTGGATAGTTGGTTTAAATCATGTGATGATTAATATATATCAAAAGATTTTAAGGGATGAATATATCGCAAAATACTCAATGAGATTTCGAAAAATATCTTCGTAAAAATTATATAGATTGTATCCCTTATTAAAAGAAAATGACGGTGTAAAACTTGTTGGAAGGAGCTTCCACTTGTCGCCGTTTTATAAGGATTCACAAATGGCTGTCAGCAAGACCTCTTTATTGGTTATTAGGAGTAGTTTTAGAGTGTAAGAAGAAAAAGAATACAAGAACACTTCCGAGGTGATAAAGTTTTTGACATAAATTTGGTGTTATTTCTTCCACAACGGAAAAAAGATTTAAACAATAGAACAAAGATTTGATGCTTTATGAATCGAAGGGTAGGGTATAGAAAAATGTCAATTTACTCAATTTTCGTGCCATTCAACCCCACGATTTTTTTCCTTCCAAAACATATCACGAGGAGGAAAAAAAATTTGAACATAAATTTATAAAAGACAAAAAGAAAAAAGAAATAGGGAGACTAAAAAATATTTTTTTAGAATGACTTGGTATTCTAGGTGGCATAGGAATTGTTTTTGCAATGCCATGTTTTCATAAAATAGTTTTTCGATTTCAGATATATTTTATTGTTCAGAGATATTTTTATATTTTGCTACGAAGAACAAATATGAAAATTACGTGGTTTGAGAATTTCAGATGATTTAGTATCTAACTTGAAATTTTTAGTTTAAATAGTGTGATACCCGTAATAAAAGGGTAAGTCAATAGTACCAACTTATATATGTATATATACATTATTAAAAGCATTAGGTTTAGTAAAGGAAAAAAAAGGGAGCAATCGTACGCTAGCCGAGAGAAAGGAAAACGAGAAGAAAAAAAAGAAAGGGAAGAAGAGAGAAGAAAAAAAAGACAAAGAAATTGAAGAAGGATCTTCAATTTTTCATTGCGTTCTTCGTAGGTGGATTCTAATCGAGATTGTGATAAATCTCTAAATAATTTGTTGTGATTATCCCTTTAATTTGAAGATTTATATTATGGAAATTGACTAATTGAATGAATCTACAATACAGAAAAATTGATATGTATTGTTGCTAGAAATATTATCCAGAATCGTCAAATCATCGAAGAAGTTAAGGTTCTCCACCCTAATTTCGGATTTGTGATCGATTATGGAAGAGATTATATTTTTAAAACGAGGCATGATCACGATAGAATTTATAGGATCATGATGGGAAAAATTAGACGTTACAAGTGAAATTGGATTAAACCCTAAATTTTTTGTATGAGAATTGATGACACGTATATGAGTTGTATAAGTGACTAGAGATGATCTAGTGAATTGACGTGCGACCAAGAGTTGGGGTTGGAGAACGTCGATATTAGGGTTTGGTGTCAAAGCCAAGTGAACATCTTGTTATTGTGCTCGATCGAGTGATTTCACACTCGAACCTTCAAAAGAAGGCGTGTGCAAGCGCGACGGTGAGAGTTGTCACGTGAGGAGTATCGGGTCCATGTTGTTAGTATTGCAACACTTGGATCTGGGCTGACGTTATACCGTGTCGGGGTTGTGGTAATCTTTCAACCGACGGAGCGCCAAGTTAGTCAGATTAGTGGATCTACCGACATCGTACTATGTTGGGGTTGCGGTAACCTTTCGAGCGATGGAACATCGAGTTAGTCAGATGAGTGGATCTGCCAGCGTCGTACCGTGTTGGGGTTGTGGTAACCTTTTGAGTGACGAAATGTTGTATTATAGTGATGGTTGGGGTACGTTGTGACCTTGCGAGATCTTCAGTGTGCTGGGGTCCTTTGGATTGCGAGCGTATGCCCGAGCTAGAGTCGTGTGGACTCTATGTGTTATGGTCTAGTGTGGTACTAGTCTTAGACTTTGGATACTCAGTCGGGTGGGGTAGAGTTGTCTGTATATCTTTAGTTTAGACTTTGGATATATCGTTATTTATGCTATTCAGTTTAGAGTGGGAGAATATGTGGCATAGAGTACGTACACGTATTGATCTCACTGAGTGCGTATTTCGTACTCACCCTATTTGTGGGCTATCGTGGATGGACAGGATATGACAAAAAAAAAAAAAGAGCAACGAGATTGAGTAGAACATGAGAGCTCATAGCGGATTGATGAGAGAGGCGTGCATGAGGTCTCGATGAGTTTTTTTTTGCGTTTCGTATTTATTTTATTCATTTACCGTGACTATGATCTTTACGTATTTGTTTTGCTATTTGGTCCGGACCACTTTATTTTAAAATAAATCATTATTTTTTATAAATGTGTTTGAGCGACGACACGTGTAGCCACCTCTTGGAGATGATGGTGGACACTCCCAGTCCCGAGGTAGTTTCGGGATGGGGTGTTACAAATTGGTATCAGAGCTCTAGTTATCATTATCATATTTATCTTTTAACTAGCTTCCAAATTTTTTTGCGAAATGTTTAAATAAAATCACGAGACCGTAACACCTAAAGCGTTCAGCTTGTTCGTTTCTCTCTCATCTCATTTGTGTGTGGCCTCCTTTTAAGAAGAGGAAACCCTTGTGTTCTCTATTTATTCTCCAAAACTTTTAATTATTATCTTGCGTGGTTGATAAGATTTCTTTTATATAAATTAGGTTTTAGGCTAATTAAAATTTTTATAATATACTTTTGTTTATTTCAAAATTTTCTATAATTCTTTAATAAATATCCATAAAACATTTTAGTTTTATTTCAACGAAGTTGTGCTAAGATTTAATCAGATCATATCAAATGAGGAAATCTTAATCATTCATAGTAAATAATATTTTCAACAATAACTAATTTTCCTTTTTCCATTTTATTTTATTTTTTATCATCTCTCCATTTTAAAATATTTCTTTTATCATTTTTTATTAGTAACAATTAATTTCTAAATAACTAATTTTCTGTATTTTTTATTTAATAAATTCATCGTATATTTATCTTCAAATGTTTACTTTATCATTTTCTAATTATTTTCTTATTTTAAAAAAGAATAAATCATATATAGTTTTGATTTGTAATGTGGAGACAATTTTTAAATGTGAGTTAAAAACTAAAAAATAATATTTATTATTATATTCCTATAATTATTAATTATTAATAATTATACATATGAAATTTAAGTTTTATTTTAACACAAAAGTGTTAAGTTTAAAATAATTCACACGAACAAAGGAATCTTAACAATCCATAGGACTAAAGTGAAAATTTTATTGAAAAGATTTTAAAAGATGAAAGAAAAATAAATCAGAGGCTTTGCGATGAGTGTGTTTTAGCCGTTTAGGGCATTCGCTCTCTCTCCGCCGTCAACCTCTCCGTCACTGGCATTTTCTCCGCCGTCGCCGTCGCCGTCGCCGTCGCCGTCGTATTTGTTCCGTCGGTCGTCGTTTGTCTTCACTGGTCTGCACTATATCTCTGTCTCTTTCTGAACCCTTATTTGTTCTCTTCTTTCTTTCTTCTCGGTTTTCTATTTTCGCCTGGGCCTTGGTTTTGGTGGGTCTTTGTTCGTTTGGTGTAAGTTAAAAGGTCTTTGCTTCTTTGGGAACGTACGGATACCCATATTGAGATTTGATAGGTTCGATGATGTTTGTAGAAGCAAAGAGAGTTGAAACCTGAACTCGGGTTTCTGATGAATTCATTCATGTGTAGTGTTGTTCTCTGTTGTAATCAAAGTCTTTGTGGGCATGTCTCTGTCTAGTATAGATTTATGGTTGTAATTTATCATTTAACGCCTCATGGAAATTTCTTATTCGGTGTCTGTTGTTCATGGTTTCATCACAATATTAATGCAGATGGCTAGATGGGATCAGATTTTCTCTCTGCCTGTCCAAAACCCCACTTCGTTGGAATTTTCTTCTTCTGATCTTGTTTGGTCCAAGGTTGAAGGTTACCGAGATAATATTGATAGAGTTGCCCTCATCCCATATGCCCGAGTTGACGATTTCGTAAGAGGCGAATCCTCAAATAAAGATTGTCCTACGAGTTTCCATGTCGAAGCAAGACGCCGGAAAGCCATGGAGAAGAATTACAAGCCTAAGGTCGATGGTATCTTGGAGTACATTCTGTAAGTTGCTAAATGTTATTTAAAGCTGAAATATTGTGTCTTTACTTCTGTTACCCTAGTCTAATTTTCCTGTTATATTCTTACTCTTGTTTCTCCATATGATCCTCTTTATTAATCTTCGTAGATTGTCTGTGCTTCCTTGTTTGTTTCTTTGTTGAGAATCATTCTTTCTGAATTGAAAATTGGTCATCCAAATAAAATGAGTTGTTTTTTTAAGCATGTGTTTCATACGCTTCTTTCTTGAAAGACATTTCATTATCGAACCAATGGTTTTAAATCAATCCCTTTGTGTAAGTAGGTATTGGTGTTCCTTTGGACCAGATGACAATAGGAAAGGTGGAGCTGTACGGCCGAGTAGGAGCACATATGTTCCAAAGAAGAATAATGCTGGCCGACCCAATTCCAAAAGAGGCTGCAGGTGTCACTTCATCGTGAAGCGCTTAATTGCAGAACCAACAGTGGCTTTAATAATTTATAATAACGACAAGCATGTAGATGAAAAAGGGGTGCCGTGTCATGGGCCACAAGACAAAAAGGCTGCTGGAACAAGAGCCATGTTTGCACCGTATATCTCAGAAGATCTTAGGTTACGCGTAGCGTCTTTGCTTCATGTGGGTGTCTCTGTTGAGACCATAATGCAAAGGCATAATGAATCAGTGGAAAAACAAGGGGGCCCAAGTAATCGGGATGATTTGTTAACACATAGATATGTCAGGAGACTTGAGAGGAGTATACGACGTTCAATGCATGAGCTCGACGAGGATGATGATGTCAGTGTCAACATGTGGGTTGAAAGTCATCAGAGTCAGGTGTTCTTCTTCGAGGGATTCTCTGATTCTGACCCTTTTGCTCTAGGTATCCAAACTGAGTGGCAGTTGCAGCAAATGATTCGATTTGGCAATTGCAGCCTTTTGGCTTCTGATTCAAGGTTTGGAACAAATAAACTCAAGGTCCGTCTTTTTTCCTCGCTTCTGATATAAAATTGTTAAATTTTGGTTTTAGTATTATCATGAAGATTCTCAGGTCAATTTATTGCATTTGTTTTCAGTATCCTATACATAGTTTGGTTGTCTTCGACTCGGATAATAAAGCTATTCCAGTAGCTTGGATAATTGCACCAAGATTTTCCAGTGGAGATACATATAAATGGATGAGAACTATTTATAATCGAGTCCATGCGAAAGATCCCTCGTGGAAGTTGGCTGGTTTCATTGTTGATGATCCTTTTGCTGATGTCATCACTATCAGGTTGGTTACTTCAAACTTTTGTTTCCACCAATACAGATCTTATGTTAGGAGAGACTTAATTACAGCAGGAGGCTTAGGAATCTGTTATTTGTTTCTTTTAAGGCCTTAAGTTAATTTTCAGCAACCAAATACGGAGCATATTGAATTTAACTTGTGTTAGTAGTTTCTGAAATTTTGAAGCACTATTTGGTACAGTGTGTGAAATTTAAATTATTCCGTCTGGTTCTCTGGTGGCGTAAACAATCAACTCTTTGAAGAAAAGAAAGCACCAGTATTAGAATGATGGTCGAAGGCTTATCATTGGTCTGTCTAAATGCAGAATCCCAACATTGACAAAGTTGAATTTTGTTATGATTCACAAGCCAATTAGAGAGTCCCACATGGGTTGAAATATTCTCTATTGTGGGGCTTATAAGTACCCATCCTCACGTTCTTCTATTAGTAGCTTCTGGGATGAGTTCTATGCTTACATTGAACTGTATTAAAAGTGGCTGCGTATATTTGCAGTTTGAGATTCCACATCAATAACGATCTGTTAACTCGATATGTTAAAACTGTGGTTAAATATACTTTTTACGGTGTCCCCAGGGATGTATTTCAGTGTCCAGTCTTGTTGTCATTTTGGCGCGTTCGCCACGCATGGCAGAAGAACATATTGAAGAGATGTCCAGAAATTGAAATCCGTGTCGAGATCGCAAGACAACTTGGACAGGCCATAGATAAAATCTGCAGAAGGCAAGGACCATCATCATTGTGTTGGGATTTTATGGAAGATTTTGCTGATAGTTCGAATTTCTGGGAATACTTTAAAGCTGTGTGGTACCCTAGAATAGGTCAGTTTCTATCTCTTTTATGTTCTCTCTTCTCCCTATATAAACAGCTCGGGAAATAATTTTCACGTTCCTCTTTCGAATGTTTTTTGCTCTCCAATCTGTATGATAGGGGCTTGGACAACTGCTTTGCAATCTCTTCCCTTGGCAAGTCAAGAGACGTGTGCAGCTATGGAATTCTACCACTTTCAGTTAAAGTGTAGGCTGTTGAATGAGAGAGACCCTGATATTTATCAGCGTGTTGATTGGTTGGTTCATAAGTTAGGCACAAAAGTGCATTCCCACTTTTGGCTTGATGACTATTCTGGAAAAGAAGATTTTGCGAGGTACTGGAAAGAGGAATGGGTGAGCGGTTTGACAGCTTTCCGCAAAGCATTGAGCATTCCCGATTCTGATGTTGAAATCTCTGGTGAATCTGCAAAAATCACAGATGAAAGTGATCATGACAAGGTTTATATTGTAAGGAATCCTGGGTCTCAGTTTGGTGTGTGCAGTTGCAGCTGGGCTGAAAAGGGTTACATGTGTGAGCACATGATCAAAGTTACAAAAGTTTGTCGCCGAAATGGTTCTACTGTCCCATCTGCTAGCTTTCTTCAGTATTGTCAGACGTTGATCGATCTGCTTCACTGCCCACCTCGTGATTCCTTGTTTCGTGATTATGCAGTTGCTTTAGCTGTTTCTATCGAAAAGCAAATAAATACACTCAGTGATCTGCAAAGCAGTGATGCTGGGGAAGAGACTGTGTTGAAGGAGACATCTGGCCTGGAACAAAGTCATGGATTATCTCGTGATGAAACGCGTTGCGTAGATAAACAAGATTGTCATGATGGACGTGGCCTTGGTTCAGAAAATGCCGGAGATATAATATCTGGTTCTGAAGTTGAAATCGATCATTTATCTATTTCAGTTGACGTTTCATCACCCGGCACAAAAAATGTCGGTTCAAATGATGATTTTCAAATATATGAAAAGGAGCCACAGATGCAGACTGAATTAGAGGTGATTGACAATTCGGAAAGTCTGGGCACTGGGAAAGAGACTGTAAGTTTGGGCTCTGAGAAAGAGAGTAAAGCCATAGAATCCATGGAAGTCAGTAACTCGTCCAAGAACCCTTCTACATTTTCTAACGCTTCCAAACCAAGCTGTGATGATGTTATGAATTCACAATCAGAAGCACCATCTGCCCTTTCTCAGGAAAGTGAATCTACTGATCATCCACTGCGTAACTACGAGCCCCCTCTAAAAAGGTGTAAGCATGGTGAAGTTGACTACGTAAAACCTGTTGATGACCAAAATGTGATGACTGATTCTGGAGGAAGTGATGGCATTGGTGATATCCCGAATACAACTTTGCCAAGAGCAGATTCACATAATACTGGCGCCACACAGTTGATAGATGATAAAGAAGGTGTTAGTTAGATCCATCCTTCTTGGATAGAACTTCAGAGGAAAAGATCAGAGCAGGAAAATGTTCGTTCATTTTGCTTCACCTGACATCAAGTTTGAGAACATCGAAACTCTTCAGGCGCAAAATGACTTGAGGGTTTCGGCTTTCAGGTTGATTAGCAGACACAAAAACATGCGGTTCGGAGATCCTGTGAGGTCACAAAATTGATAAACAGGAAAATACTATCGAGTCCAGTCGTTGATATCCGTGACTGGCGAAACTAGTTCTCGAAGGTAAAACTAGTATTTGTTTGGTTGCAGATTGGAAATACAAAATGGAGCGCGGAAGGGATGACTTTCAGGTCTCTGTTTCTTCTATGGATTGCTATATCAAACCGATCTTACTGTTCCTTTGGACAATGAAGAAAGGGAAAAGGGTTTTCAAATCTCAATCTGAGCCAATGGTTGATGGTTGAATCTTTGAACATAACGGGGGAGTATTAAGGCTTATTGGAAACGGAGTGACGTGCGTGTCTAGAACAATAAAATGGCACGCATGTTTAGTGGAGTTAATTGTGTGAAGTGGAATGCTCCAACTCAATGTACTAGGACTTCTTTTTTAGTTGTAGGTTTATTTCTCTTGTAAATATTTTAAAATATATTAAACAAAAGCCCAACTTTGATTTATTTTGCGGTTTGGGCATATTTTTCACTCTTTTATTTGTTTAATTTATTGTTTAATATATATTCGATTTTTTTTATATGTCTAGAACTTTGACTTAATTTGTGTATCAAGTTTTTGTTTCTTAAACATTCAAATTTCTCTATTAGGTTTTTAGAATTATATAGTTTTTATAGTTATTTTCAAAAGCACTATTTTTTCATGTAATATCTAGAAATAAATTGATAAATTGAAGTCTCTCAAAATCTGTGAAAGTTGTTGCGAGAGTCATGCAAAATTGAAGACTGTTTTGAACTCTGTAGGAAAATCAGAAAACTTTGGTATTTTTGAGCGGTGGCAACTTCAAAGTATATTTCAACTGTTATTTTGACTTCAAATTTATATTTTTTTAAAACAAAATTTCAACTTCAAATCTATATTTAGAATGTTGATAACCCTATATTATCTTTGTCCTTTAATTAATCAACAATTTTTCTCTCTTCCAAAATATATCGGTTTATCTCTCTCCAATGATGCGAAAATTACTGTTATCCCACACCACATAAAATTAAGCGCGAGTAACTTGAGATCAGCACCAGATTCACCGGGAATAGGTTGAAATCGTTTGTTGTCAACAAAGAGACTTGCAATTAATCACGTTATGTAGAAAAATTAGGTATGTATAGTGAGTTTCTCGTGTCCCTCTTGTGTTTGTCGTGTTTCTTTTGTGAATTGGATAATCCGAGTGAGTACTAAGTAATATATATAGATTCGATTCTCCTTTTTTCAAAACGAGTCTTATATTGATGTAATGAAAAATGAGTCATATTTATTGAAATGTCAAATGATCGCAATGAATGACAATCTCTTCGACTCGCACGGTCGCACTAGGTCATGGAGTCATATTGAAACACATGGTCGCAATGGATCACAGAGTCTTATCAACTCGAACGGTCGCACTGGGTCATAGAGTCTCATCGAGTCGCATGGTCGCAGTGGGTCACAGGGTCTCATCGAGTCGCACGGTCGCAGTGGGTCACAAAGTCATATTGAAACACATGGTCGCATTGGGTCACAGATTGTCATCGATTCGCACGATCGCACTTGGTCACAGAGTCTCATCGAGTCGCACGGTCGCAGTGGGTCACAGAGTCATATTGAAGTACATGGTCGCACTAGGTCATAGAGTCATATTGAAACATATGGTCGCACTGGGTCACAGAGTCATTTTGAATTTAAACACATGGTCGCAGCAGGTCACATTATTTATCCCTTTTTTATGTTTTTGTTACAGGTGTAATAGATTCGATGGATGAGAAAATCACACTGATTTATTTTTTGTATGATGGTAAATGGGAAAAAAACGTAAATGAAGAATCTGGATGGCTTGGTAGAGTTCAGGAAAACCAGAGAATTTTTTTCTATTGTTCTCCGATTAGTCTGACATACCAGCAACTTAGTTGACGAGTTATACGCATAGATGATAGTGGAAAAATACAATATCTGTGAAAATTGGAAGCCGACATATATAATGAACGACAAATATCTTATTTGTTATCTGTTCGATCACATAAGAGGAATTCGACCACTGCTATATGTGGAGATAGAATCGACAAGTGTGAAATATGAAATAGAAATTGAGAGGGGAGTTGAAGCTATAATTTTTGTTTTTGGAAGCATTTCTAGAAAAAGGTGAGGATGAAGGTGTTGTAAATTATGATGACTGTGTTATTTTAGGTTCAAATAACAAAAGTAGAGTTGGGAATAATCTAACAAAACAGTAAATATTTTGGATTCAGATAATTCTGATAGTGAACATACCAACGGGTTAAGAGAAGATGGTGGATGTGCTATGAATGTGATAGTTGATGAAGTTGGTTGTGGCAGTAATAAAGTTGATTCTGATGTGCTAATAGAGCATAAGGATGCGAGAAGACAAACAATGAAAATAATATCTTCGAGTTCGAAGATGGATTGAACTTAAAATTGGGCAAGAGTTTGATAGCAAGAAGGATGTACATGCATTTGTAAGGAAAGGTTCAATTGAAGCTTGTTTTAGATATTGAACATTGAGTTTTGATTAAAAGCTGTAGAAAGTACGATGCAAGTTTTCCGAAAGTGGTTGTAAATGAAAATTACGCGTGGCAGCAATCCTGAATTCCAAACGGTTTAGTGTGAGAACACACTATCCCATTATAACTGTTCACATGTATCTAAAACGATAAAAGCTACAAAGGGTACAACAAAATTGATTAAGGATTATTTGGATGAGGAATATGTGGGGAAATATGAAACACCTCGATCAAAAGAATTGATGGCTTGTGTAAAGCCAAAATACGGTGCCATTGTATAGTATTCTTGGTGATGACTTTGAACATTATAGGAGGCTTCTAGGGTGGTTGAACATGTTTATAGAAACAAATTCCGGATCTATCGCAAATCATCAGCTGGACAGTGATGAGAAAAGCTTCAGATACCTATATATGGCTATCGGAGCGGCTATAAGAGGATGGAAATACATGCGTAAAGTGATTGTTGTGGATGCAACCTTTCTGAAAGGAGTGTACAACGGAGCATTGATCATGATAACCGCGTAAGATGGTGAACATCACCAATATCGTCTTGCATGGAGAATAGTCGATATAGAGAAGGACGAATCATGGATGTGGTTTATGTCAAGGTTGAAAGAGGTGATACCAGATGGACGTGATGTCGTTGTGATATCTGATTGCTATAAAAGCTTGATAAAAACAGTCAAACAAGTGTACAAATAAGCTGATAATGATTTTTGTGCGCATCATATATCCGCAAAACATAAAGAGCTACGTCAATAAAAGGCAAGGTAGAAAGACTTCAAAGGGTGATACTGTAGCTGAAATGTTCTACAAATGTGCAGCAACATACACAGTGAACGAATTTGAAGTGCTATTTAATGATTTGAAGGCTAGGTGCAAATATGATCTTTGTGACTTTTGTGACCTTTGTGACCTTTGCGCAGGTATCCTAATGTTGCAAAATAGTTGGAGAAAGAGGAACTTGATCCCGTTAAGTGGACAAGGTGCAAATTTAAAGGTGAAAAGTTTTCGATTCTAAGGGTTTTAGATATTTGTTTGGGATATACAGTGGAATGATTTAATAGGTATAAGTTGTGATGTGGTTAATCTCAAGTAATAATACCTAAACTAACGCTTCCGCAAGAATACAGATCGTATAGTATAAGGGTCGAACACGAGGAATCGATGAAACTCTAAAGCTAGTAAACTAATGAATAGGATGGTTAACAAAATAAGTGATTGGAATGCAAGTAAAGCTAAACTAACTAACCAACGGATTAAACTCAATTAACTAATCACTATAGGTTTCGAGAGATGCACGTTGATGCAATGAAGTGCTAACAAGATCATGGTTATAGATATCATTACGTATTCGAGGAATTCAAACTCTTTCCTAGGGAATGACTCTCCTGATGCCTAAACCCAATATCTAGCATGCGTACTACAAATCTCCCAATTGTGTAATCTCACCTACTCGAACATGTAATTAGAAAACAAAACACAAAAGAAATCTATATTCAACATAGATAAAGAATGAGATCCCTCCCTATTCTATTCCCGATATCTTCAACATCTCCTCCGTGTTCCGAGTTCATCGCCCCGTCTCCAACCTTCCGGCGTGCTGCTCTCTATCTTTTTCTCTCGTGTGTGTTGTGTGGTGTGTGTGTTCTGTCCAAATTCCTTCTGCCCTCTTGACCCCTACGTCTGATCATCTCGTTTTCATATGTATTTCTTGCACGATTTAGGAGACGTTTTTGATACATATGTGATGTTTTACGTATGATTCCGTTTTCGTTTTACTTGTTTTCGTGTTTTCATGTTCTTATAGGTCTTTACGCGTATTTGGATCATTTTGGAGCTAAAAGGACATGCACGGAGCTAAGGAGCAACTTCGAGGATCATCACGGGATAAACGGGACGAGATTGAGCATGGAAAGCCTCCACCCGGTCGGGCACAACTCTTGCACGACCGGGCAAAACTTACGGCCAATTGTGTGAACATTTATGCACGACTCGGGCAAGAATGCAAAACCTACGGCCAATTGTGTGGACCATTTAGCACGACTCGGGCAAGCATGCCCGACCATTTTGCCTTGTGCCCGATCGGGCATCATTCCAACAACACAACTCGCACGACTTGCCCTAGCCGCACCCGAGCGGGCACACTCAATGCCCGAGCGGGTCGCGACCCGAGAAAACAGCAAACTTAAGTTAATTTAACTTAAAACATAAGGGAACTCGTGGGGCAATTAGGGCAACAATTGGACCGACTTAGGAGGCTTAAAAGGAGGCAAAAAGACGTCATTACAGCAAGCTTACATTGGAGATTAGATCAGTAGAAGATTGAGGAGATTCTTGAGAGGAGACAAGCGAGTAGCATTGGAGATCAAGCCCCGACACTTCGGTTTTGTTTGGTTTTCATGTTCCTTAGACTTTCTAATTTGTTTATGTTTCTTTACAGACGCATGAGCGAGTAGTTTGTTTGTTCTAGGAGAAGGGATTAGCCCTTGGCTATCCCGGAACCACTTTTGATCTATTTTGAATGCATCTTCCCGTTTTAGTTCATCTATTCTTTATCTGAGTGCTTAATTTACTTGTATTTGCGAACGGCCGCGTAGATGCATGTGTTAGAGATTAGGAGAAGGACCGAAAGGAGAATTCTAATCCTAGAAAGTCAGGTTTAGAACAACCGAGGTTAGACCACGAAAGTAGGGTAGCAACGGTTGAGGGGGAACGGATGAATCATAGAGCCTATGGGTTTAGTTCAAGGTGTCAGCCACGAAAGTAGGGGGCAGCTTGTCTAGATCACGTGTCTATGCCTTGAGAGAGGGTAGATATCATGTTAGGATCATCTGCCTTAGATAGCTTTAACTGGGATTGCATGATAGATAGATTGATTGTCGGTTTCGGTAGTCTTGTGGTGAAACTGGATTCCTAGAACGTTTGTCTTATCGTTAGAACCAAGTAGTTTATTTATTTTCAGTATTTCATTCTTCCACCATATTCGTTCGTTAGCAAGTTTGATTCCTAGTTCGGATTTAGATAGTGTTGCGTAGTCTCTGTGGGATCGACACCTAAAATACTACACACGTGCCGTGCACTTGCGGGTAGTTTAGGTTATTTATTTAACTATGATAACGCATCAACGTCCTCTTTCCTCTTTCCTTTCTTGCCTTTTCTCCTTCTTATCCTCTTTGACCGAATCTAAGCTCTTCAGCCCATTCCTTTGTGTCTCCTTTCCTCTTTGGCTAGTTTCCATTTTCTCGGATTCCATTTTCTTCAGCATCTCGTATTTCCTTTTCCTCTTGTGCAACAATGGTTTCCTTTTATTTTTTTCTCATTTTCCTCTTTGCTTGGCTGAATTCTTTCTTGTTCTTGCGTTTCCATTAATTGTTTCAGCAACCATTTCCATTTTCTATCTCCGACGGTTGCAGTTTTCAATTCTCGTATAGGCAGCTATCTTTCCATTTTTGGGTTGGCGGTTGGAAGTGTACATTTTTCTCCAGCAACTTGCTTCTATTTTATGTAAACCATGTTTTCTTTTCATGTTCCAACTGGGCTTTTTCTTAATTTTGTTCCAGCAACCGAAAGTTTCCATTTTTGTTCCAGCCACCGAAAGTTTCCATTTTTGTAAGCGGCCATTGCTTCAATTTCTCTTTTCCAATTTATGATTCTTTGGATGCTGACCGTGCATAGCTGACTGGAGCGTGGTTTTTCTTAGTTTTGCTTTATTTACTCATGTTGGTATCCCGACATTTCATTTCCTGCAATAACACGAGAAAATGGTAGGAGAGGACTAAATGATGCTTAATGCTCAGTAAAGTCTAAATGAAATGGTTAAACTAAGTATGAAAATGAACTAAAACACTATAACAAAATAGACATTATCAAACTCCCCCAGAATTGAACCTTTGCTCGTCCTCGAGCAAGACTAGAACTAAACATGAGAAGAGTTAGACAACAACCGAATACTATCACAAACAACCTAAAAAAAATTAGCCATCATATGCAACAACGCGTCACACAAAATCGATCTAAGCATGCCTAGTTCAGACCTCTATCTACCGAGAGCCACTAACCGTGTAATACTACACATATCCTAAGTTCATTTCACTAACCCCTAGACAACATCCAAGTGATCTCCATACCTATTCTAATACGCAAACATCAATTATTTTTCTTTTTCAGTTCTCTTTTTCTTCTTTTCGGTTTCCACACATTTTTCTCTTTGAAAATTTTCACTCGGTTTCTAAGACGTCGGAGTTGAAGAGGACAAACTTCTACTTAGATCCGGGTTGCCAATTGGCACACTCATAAGGTCTTATAACCTTAGCGGAGTGAAGAGGTTGCGTCATCGCAGATTTTTTTCTTTTGATTAAACTATTGTGATTATGCATCGACTCTAACCCTTAGGACGTAGAAAAAACAGCCTCGACCCACCACTTAGACTTGAACCATCAGTATCGATGCAATCATGTCAATGTAAGGCTGAAATAGTTAACAGACTTATTCTATTGATAGCAGAGTGTAAATGCATGGAAATATAGCGATCGAAACAAAACAAAGAATGAACGGTATGCTTAGAGATATAAATACTTGGGATTGAAGCCTAGGGGCGGAATACAACTATAGGCTTTGGATTCATGTGCGACCACTAACTAATCGACATCTAAAGGTTATTTTCATCAAACTTAGACTTTTGTTCCCGATTCGACAAAGTTGCATAAAGATGGCTAAACTTCGAAATTTTTTGTACTAGATATCCGTTCGTCTAATCCTAACAAAACTAAGTGTAAAAGCTAAAATAAAACAAAGAACTCGGCATATAAATCCTAATCACAATCATGACACTAGAAGAGTACCCTCCCAAACTTGAACGGAACACCGTTCCGGTGTTCAAAACCTAAGAGAAGGACTATCATGCAAAAACGTGGGGAAAAATAAAGGAGATAGGAACGTGTGCACCTGATGTGTGTTTGCTGTCCCGAGTTGATGCAGTTGGGTGTATGCGTCTCTCCTTTGTTGTGGATGATATCGGAATGGAAAACCTTTTACAAAAGTCATACAATCTGAAAAAGAGAGAACAATACATCGAAGTCGCTAGTAAATTGTTCTTTGTTTGTCCTTTGCAGAACTTTCAGGTCGACAAAAGATGGATAATCAGAACGGCAATGGACAGATGCAATTACAGGCTCCTCCACCACGTCGTCTAAGGGATTACATGGTGCCGAACATGAACAACGTGCAAACAGCCATAAGGATGCCTACTGTTGCAAGAGAGAAATTTGAGGTTAAGCTAGCACTGATAAACATGCTTTATCAGAAGCAATTCATGGGTGGAAACCATAAAGATCCCCATCAGCACCAACCTAATCTACCCGCAAGTGCACGACACGTGTGTAGTATTTTAGGTGTCGATCCCACAGAGACTA
>CM071866.1:8717076-8728678 GCA_036759665.1 Gynandropsis gynandra
TTTTCATACCCCATGTGTTCCACGTTTACGTTTGCTTAGGGACAAGCAAACATTCCAGTCTGGGGGATTTTGATCATCTCGTTTTCATACGTATTTCTTGCACGATTTAGGAGACGTTTTTTATATATATGTGATGTTTTACGTATGATTCCGTATCCGTTTTACTTGCTTTCGTGCTTTTCATGTTCTTACAGGTTTTTACGCGTATTTGGATAATTTTGGAGCTAAAAGGACATGCACGGAGCTAAGGAGCAACTTCGAGGATCATCACGGGACAAACGGGACGAGATTGAGCATGGAAAGCCTCCACCCGGTCGGGCACAACTCTTGCACGACTGGGCAAAACCTACGGGCAATCTTGTGCACATTTATGCACGACTCGGGCAAGAATGCCCGACCATTTGCCTTGTGCCTGAGCGGGCTCACATACCATGCCCGATCAGGCATGTATTGCAGACCACAGTCCGCGCGTTCCACCCTAGCCGCACCCGAGCGAGCACACTCAATGCCCGAGCGGGTCGCGACCCGAGAAAACAGCAAAGTTAAGTAAAATTAACTTAAAACATAAGGGAACTCCTGGGGGCAATTAAGGCAACAATTGGACCGACTTAGGAGGCTTAAAAGGAGGCAGAAGACGTCATTAGAGCAAGCATACATTGGAGATTAAATCAGTAGAAGATTGAGGAGATTCTTGCGAGAAGACAAGCGAGGAGCATTGGAGATCAAGCCCCGACACTTCGGTTTTGTTTGGTTTTCATGTTCCTTAGACTTTCTACTTTGTTTATGTTTGTTTACAGACGCATGAGCAAGTAGTTTGTTTGTTCTAGGAGAATGGATTAGCCCTTGGCTATCCCGGAACCACTTTTGATCTATTTTGAATGCATCTTCCCATTTTAGTTTACCTATTCTCTATCTGAGTGCTTGAATTTACTTGTGTTTGCGACGGCTGCGTAGATGCATGTGTTAGAGATTAGGAGAAGGACCGAAAGGAGAATTCTAGTCCTAGAAGATCAGGTTTAGAACAACCGAGGTTAGGCCACGAAAGTAGGGTAACAACGGTTGAGGGTGAAACGGGCGAATCACAGAGCCTATGGGTTTAGTTCAAGGTGTCAGCCACGAAAGTAGGGGGCAACTTGTCTAGATCACATATCTATGCCTTGAGAGAGGGTAGATATCATGTTAGGATCGTCTGCCTTAGATAGCTTTAACTGGGATTGCATGATAGATAGATTGATTGTCGGTTTCGGTAGTCTTGTGGTGAAACTGGATTCCTAGAACGTTTGTCTTATCGTTAGAACCATTTAGTTTATTTACTTTCAGTATTTCATTCTTCCACCATATTCGTTTGTTAGCAAGTTTGATTCCTAGTTCGGATTTAGATAGTGTTGCGTAGTCTCTGTGAGATCGACACCTAAAATACTACACACGTGCCGTGCACTTGCGGGTAGTTTAGGTTATTTATTTAACTATGATAACACATTAACGTCCTCTTTCCTCTTTCCTTTCTTGCCTTTTATCCTTCTTATCCTCTTTGACCGAATCTAAGCTCTTCAGCCCATTCCTTTGTGTCTCCTTTCCTCTTTGGCTAGTTTCCATTTTCTCGGATTCCATTTTCTTCAGCATCTCGTATTTCCTTTTCCTCTTGTGCAACAATGGTTTCCTTTTATTTTTTTCTCCTTTTCCTCTTTGCTTGGCTGAATTCTTTCTTGTTCTTGCGTTTCCATTAATTGTTTCAGCAACCATTTCCATTTTCTATCTCCGACGGTTGCAGTTTTCAATTCTCGTATAGGCAGCTATCTTTCCATTTTTGGGTTGGCGGTTGGAAGTGTACATTTTTCTCTAGCAACTTGCTTCTATTTTATGTAAACCATGTTTTCTCTTCATGTTCCAACTGGGCTTTTTCTTAATTTTGTTCCAGCAACCGAAAGTTTCCATTTTTGTTCCAGCCACCGAAAGTTTCCATTTTTGTAAGCGGCCATTGCTTCAATTTCTCTTCTCCAGTTTATGATTCTTTGGATGCTGACCGTGCATAGCTGACTGGAGCGTGGTTTTGCTTAGTTTTGCTTTATTTACTCATGTTGGTATCCCGATATTTCATTTCCTGCAATAACACGAGAAAATGGTAGGAGAGGACTAAATGATGCTTAATGCTCAGTAAAGTCTAAATGAAATGGTTAAACTAAGTATGAAAATGAACTAAAACACTATAACAAAATAGACATTATCAAACTCCCCCAGAATTGAACCTTTGCTCGTCCTCGAGCAAGACTAGAACTAAACATGAGAAGAGTTAGACAACAACCGAATACTATCACAAACAACCTAAAAAAAATTAGCCATCATATGCAACAACGCGTCACACAAAATCGATCTAAGCATGCCTAGTTCAGACCTCTATCTACCGAGAGCCACTAACCGTGTAATACTACACATATCCTAAGTTCATTTCACTAACCCCTAGACAACATCCAAGTGATCTCCATACCTATTCTAATACGCAAACATCAATTATTTTTCTTTTTCAGTTCTCTTTTTCTTCTTTTCGGTTTCCACACATTTTTCTCTTTGAAAATTTTCACTCGGTTTCTAAGACGTCGGAGTTGAAGAGGACAAACTTCTACTTAGATCCGGGTTGCCAATTGGCACACTCATAAGGTCTTATAACCTTAGCGGAGTGAAGAGGTTGCGTCATCGCAGATTTTTTTCTTTTGATTAAACTATTGTGATTATGCATCGACTCTAACCCTTAGGACGTAGAAAAAACAGCCTCGACCCACCACTTAGACTTGAACCATCAGTATCGATGCAATCATGTCAATGTAAGGCTGAAATAGTTAACAGACTTATTCTATTGATAGCAGAGTGTAAATGCATGGAAATATAGCGATCGAAACAAAACAAAGAATGAACGGTATGCTTAGAGATATAAATACTTGGGATTGAAGCCTAGGGGCGGAATACAACTATAGGCTTTGGATTCATGTGCGACCACTAACTAATCGACATCTAAAGGTTATTTTCATCAAACTTAGACTTTTGTTCCCGATTCGACAAAGTTGCATAAAGATGGCTAAACTTCGAAATTTTTTGTACTAGATATCCGTTCGTCTAATCCTAACAAAACTAAGTGTAAAAGCTAAAATAAAACAAAGAACTCGGCATATAAATCCTAATCACAATCATGACACTAGAAGAGTACCCTTCCAAACTTGAACGGAACACCGTTCCGGTGTTCAAAACCTAAGAGAAGGACTAGCATGCAAAAACTTGGGGAAAAATAAAGGAGATAGGAACGTGTGCACCTGATGTGTGTTTGCTGTCCCGAGTTGATGCAATTGGGTGTATGCGTCTCTCCTTTGTTGTGGATGATATCGGAATGGAAAACCTTTTACAAAAGTCATACAATCTGAAAAAGAGAGAACGATACATCGAAGTCGCTAGTAGTGTGCATGCATGTGAAAAGGATAAGAATTGAATTCTGAAAAATATAAAACGAATTAAACTAAAAGGATATGGGGCTCGGGAGACATGGCGTTGGCTTACCGAGAAACCGTGTATTTGGTTCCTAATTATAGTAATTGGAACATTCTCCCTCAATATTCTGCAATTACGGTTTTACCTCTTATGTTGGTTGAGAAAAGGCAAAGAGAAAGGCCTAAAGTGAATCGTTATCTTGGACCCGATAAGGCTCGGAGAATACCTCATCCTCGTCGAGAGAAACCCCATTTTCGTCGAGAAAAATAGGTTCAAATGCTAGCATCACTGACATTGTTTTGAACGTGACAACCGAAAAACACCAACTTTTATAAAAATAATAGTTTGTAATATTATATTATTTGTATTATTAGTTTGTAATATATATTATTTATATTTTTTGAACTAAACCTTGGTGATTTTCATTATTATAATTCGATAAATTCTTCAATTTCGCATCTATTTTTCCTCATTTATGTTTAAGCACTATTGTGACCTTTGTGACTCAAGCGATCCATGCGACCCTTGTGACCATTGCGACCATACCACCCCTATGACTCTACGACCCATGGGACTCATGTGACCCATGTGAACTTTGCAACTAGTCGTTTCGATGTTAGACTCATGGCCTTTCCAATGGCATCTATGCCTTTTTTTTCAAATGCCACACACATGACCCATGTGACCCTTGTGACTCATCGTTCGATGTCAGACTCATGTCTATCCAACATTCCCTATCCATCCATCTCTATTACACCGATATTAAAGATTTCATCAAATTCTTTAAGTCTCACCATCTCACCCATTTGAGATGAGATTGAATCTGGAGAATCCCATCTCTCTCCTCTCTTCGTCTAAGTCTCTAACCCTAAAATCTCTATAATATCACATGGTGGATGCAGAGGATCGTGCTGTCTATGTATTACTCAAAGTCTTGGTAATCGTCGGATTTGATCTCTATGCAGATACACATAGATCCTTACAATGTGGATGAAGGACATTCTCATGTATCAGCATTACATACGGTCTCGGTAATCGGCGGACTCAGATATCATGCTGTATCTGCTTTACTAAAGGTCAGAGTTGCAGGTGATCTCGGAGAAGGTGTAGAGTAAACTCTCCAAATTTTACCTTTGTGATCATATGTAACCTTTTTCTTTCCTTTTTTAACCTTTGTGACCTTTTGCAACCTTCTTTTGTTTCCTTTTTTAACCTTTGTGACCTTTTTTACCTTTGTCAATCATTATAAATAAAACCATATTTAAATGTTGAAAACGTCTTATTTTGTATCTATTGTTCGTAACTAAGTGAAATCCATAAAATCGTCGATCCTCATTTGGAATAAATTAGAATCAAGTTTAGACGAGATCCTATCCGACTCATGCGATGCAATATGACCTTTGTACGAGCCTAAATTGGATTAGATTAAAATCAAGTTTAAACGGGAACCTATTCGACTCAAGTGACCCAATATGACCCTTGTGCGACCCTCAATTGGATTAAATTAGAATCAAGTTTAAACGGGAATCCATCCGACTCATGCGACCCAATATGACTCTTGTGCGACCCTAAATTGGATTAAATTAGAATCAAGTTTAAACGGGAACCCATCCAAATCATGGACCCAATATGATCCTTGTACGACCCTCAATTGGATTAAATTAGAATCAAGTTTAAACGGACACCCATCCGACTCAATGCGACCCATGCGACTTATGCGACCCATGCAACCCATGCGACTTATACGACCCATGCGACTCATACGATCCTCTCAATTAGAATAAATTAAAAAGAACCATGTGATTTATACGACCCATGCGACCCTCTCAATTGGAATAAATTAGAAAGACTTATGTCATACGACCCATGTGACTTATGCGACCCATGCGACTCATGCGACCTATGTGACTCTTGTGACTCATCATTGCAATGTCAGATTTCTGTCTTTCAATCCATGTGATCTTTCCGACCCATGTGACTATTTTAACTCATCGTTTCGATGTCAGACTCCTGTCTTCCGACCCATGTGACTATTGTTACTCGTTTTTTCGTTGTTAGAATCCTATCTTCAGAACCATGTCTATAAGTATACGTCTACGTGACATGGTGGATGCAAGGCATTGGGCTGTCTATGTGTTACTCAAGGTCTTGGTAATCGGTGGACTCGATCTCTATGCAGTCACTCACGAGTTGCATTGGTGATCTAGGTGACGGTGTTGGATCACTCTTGAAATGTGACTGGAAAATGAAGTATATGACAATAGATAACTCTGGACTGCAATACCAAACAAGTAAAAAGCAGAAGAATGGAAGACGGACGGAGTACATGGCATGAGATAAGTCTCGGCTAATCAACTATCTCTCTGGTGAAAATAGAATGCGTGCAGAGTCTTTGATTAATGCTTCTGTTCTCAACATTAAGAATCAATGTAGACAATAATATCAATATTTGAATAAATGTTAAATGTATTATTTTTTCTTTGGTTTTTGTCCTTTCATCCTTTAAATCCATAAATTCGTCGAGTTCACATCTATTGATCCATTTATGCGACCAAACGACTCATGCGACCCATATGTTTCTTTTTTAAAATGCCATTATCAAAATATTTGAATTGTAGATGTCTAATTAAGAATCAGTGTAGAAAATAATATCAATAATATCGACATTTGAACAAATGTTAAATGTATTTTTTTTTGAAATTTTCTCAAACTCATTGGACGGGTTCTTAAAACACTATTATCACTTTTGAAACACATACATTTGTTCTATACTTCTTGGGATACATGGATCAAAAAATCCCTTTTGACCATTGATGAATGTTCTAAATGTATTATTTTGATTGATTTTTGTTCTTTAATCCTTAAAACCCATAAATTCATCGAGTTAGCATCTATGGATCCATATATGCGACTAAACGACCCATGCGACCATGCGACCCTCAATTAGCATTAATGAGTTTGACGTTGTAAATGTATTATTTTGATTGGTTTTGTCCATTTATCCTTAAAAATCCATAAATTCGTCGAGTTAATATCTATTTATCCACATATTCGATTAAACGATCCATGCAACCCTTAATTGACATTAATTAGTTTGAAGTTGTAAATATATTATTTTCATTGTTTTTATCCTTTAATCCTTATAAATCCATTAGTTTTTCGAGTTCACATCTATTGATCCATATATGCTACCAAGCGACCTATGCGACACTGTAAATGTATTATTTTCACCATGCAACCCATAAATTAGTTTGGCGTTGTAAATGTATTATTTTCAGCGAAATTTCCGAACTTTTCACCAAAATTTCAAAAAACATAACAATGTGGTCAAAGTTGGTTACAATCTTTCTCTTTCGTCGGTTTGATGTCAAGGTCATGTCTTTTCGAATTTCAGCTACTCCTTTTTTTAATAACGACACAGTCTCTCTCTAACTCTCATAATCTTCCACCCATTTTGCTCTAACACTCACAATCTCCCGGCTTCGAAAATGCCAAATTTCCCTCATTTCATCCACATCATTCTTCCAAGCTATCTGAAGAACTACCTTGTAATCTCCTTCATCCGCCTCTCTGTTGATATGTTACATGTAAAGAATGTACAAAATTGTTTTTTCTTTTTTTTTGTTACATGACATTCCGAGGAAGTTATTCGATGAGCATATGATGGAAAAATGAGGGACAATAACACAACAACGCTTAAATCGGATGTTTCTTACAAAACATGGGAAGTCAAGTTGGATGACCCCAAATTCAGTGATGGATGTAAAGAATTCTCCAAGGAACATGATTTTCGTATTGGAGATTTTGTTTTTTTTTTCCGTCACGAAGGTGACATGGTTTTTAAAATCATCGTTTTCGGAGAAGATATGTGTAACCTGCAAATGCAACATCATCATCATCATCGTGCAGAAGCAGGGTCATATTTTTCATCTTAAACATTTTTCACGGTAACCGTCACACGTTCAAATCTGGCTGTAGATGCATTGGTAAGTGACCTCAAACCGATTCATCATATATCACTTTAGTTATTTATTCGATTTTTAATCATTTCTACTGATGTAAGATAATGCTAATGAACAATCAAGGAAAGGCGTGGTCAGTAGATTTTAGGCGTGTGAGTCGTGGTGACACTAGCATCAGAGGGGGTTAGAGATAGTTTCGTCACAAAAATGGACAAAACGAGGGATGTTCCCTCACATTCGAACTGGTATCCAATGGAGAAACACGTGTGCTTCGATATGGCTCTCCAACATGCACTAACGACAAAATCGTTTGATTTAAGTTGTATTTTGATTGGTTTGAACTTCCCTTGAACAACAACATTCCCTTGAACTTATTGTGGATTTACTATTTATTGTGAATTTACTATTATTGCGACTCACATACGCCAATACACGTGACCCCTGCGACCCATGTGACCCATTTGACCCATGCACCCTTTGACCCCTTGCGATATTTGGACCCCTTGCGACCCTTTGACCCCTGCGACCCTTTGACCTTTTGCGACCCTTTGACCCTTGCTACCTTTTGACCCTTGCAACCCATGCGACCCATTTGACCCCTACAACCCTTTGACCCCTGTAACCCTTGGACCCCTCCGACCCTTTGACCCCTACGACCCTTAGACCTTTTGTGACCCTTTGGACCTTGCTACTATTTGACCCTTGTAACCCATGCAACCCATTTAACCCCTACGACCCTTTGACTCTTGCTATCCTTTGACCCATGCGACCCATTTGACCCCTACGACCATGCGACCCTTGTACCCCTGTGACCCTTTAGCCCTTTTGTGACCCTTGGTTCCCTTACGACCCTTTGACCCTTGCAACCCTTTGACCCCTGCGACCCTTGGACCTTTTGCAACTCTTTGACCATTGCTACCTTTTGACCGTTGCAACCCATTTGACCCTTGCGACCATTGCAACCATGCGACCCAACATGCGAACCAACATACGTGACCCATGCAAATCAAGCTCAAAGAAATATGAATCAATTTTTTAAAATAATTTATCAAGTTATTTACAAATAATATGAATCAAGTTACAGGATGACATGATGGGATGCCATTATACTTGGGGTGCAGGGATACTTCTTCCATTCGCAAATACATCACCAGCCATCTTCTCACGCATGGAAGCAACATTCTCGTTGCACATTTCGGGTAATTTCCCCTTCTTTTTCAATATGGGCATATCGATTTTCGGGTGATGCAATGTTCACAATCGAAACCAAGCCATTGTTCATTGTTCATAATCATTAACAATTTCCGACATTTCTTCCATATCCTCGTACATCCACATCGTGAGCTTCTGCATGAAAGCAATAGGACAAACGTAAAAATTTCGATATAGTTGATGTGTTCCAAGTCAAACAAAATTAATCTAAACTAAACAAAATTAATCTAAACTACCCGCAAGTGCACGACACGTGTGTAGTACTCCAAGTGTCGATCCCACAGGGATTACGCAACACAAATTAAACTCAAACAAGGAATCAAACTTGCAACAAATGAATATGCTTTTGAGATCAAATAACCAAAAGCAATAGACTAATGAGTTCTCGACAATGAAACAAACGTTCTAGGATACAGTTTCACCATAAGGCTTCCGGAATCAACAATCAATCAACCTAATCATGCATTCCCAATCCAGATATCTACCCTAGACGATCCTAATATGATTTCTACCCTCTTTCAGGTATAGAAACGTGATTTAGTCAAGTTTCCCCCTACTTTCGTGGGTAATACCTTAAACTAAACCCATCAAGTTCTGTGATTCATCCGAGTAATCCTCAACCGTTACTTCTCTACTTTTGTGACATAGTCTCGGTTGTTCTAAGCCTGACTATCCATGATTAGAATTCTCCTTTTGATCTTCTCCTAAACCCCTAAAACATGAATATACTTGGCCTTCGTAAATACAAGACATTCAAACACTCATACATGGAATAGATAAACTAAAATAAGGAATTGGATTTATAAACTAATCAAAAGAGGTTCCTGGATTGCCGAGGGCTAATCCCTTCTCGTAGAACAAAACTACTACTCAGACATGAGTTCAAAACAAAGCATCATGTAAGAAATAGATAGTCTAAAGAACATAAAAATAAACAAAATGAAGTCCGGATTGATCTTCCAATGCTCCTCGAATGTCTCTTGCCAAGATTGCTCCTAAAGCGATGAACAAACTCCAGGAATCTCCCTTCAGCTGTCTGCAACAAAACTTGGGAACTACCCCTCGTGAAAATTCCATTCAAAACCCAAAAAGGAATGTTTCCAAAACTATGCCCTACCGTGCTAAACAAGGTGCTCGGCCGGGCTAGCTCTTTTCCTTTATGTGCGTCCGGTTTCCTTTTCCTTTTAACGGCGAGTTGCATTTCATTATTCGTGCTAGGGTTGTGCGCCCGTTTGGGCACAACATGCAGCTTGGTTGGCCACATCTTCAAAACAGGTGATCGCCCAGGCTTCTCATCCGTCTGAGCCGTGCACTACTCTCGGGTGTTTTGCTGGTTTGTGAGCTCGATCGGGCTTGGAAATGTGCCCGACCATGCAATCTTTGATGGGAGGTGATCGGTTGTGCAATGTGTAAGTCCGTGTCTTGAATTATTCTCCACAAAAATCAATCAAAATTCAAGTCTAGTCGTGCGGTTCATCATGCCCAGCCGTTCATGTCCTTGTCTCAGGCAAGTTCATATCTTGCTCATTTCTTGTTCGTTTCTCGTCCTGTTTGCTCCGTTGTGATCCTCGACACTCACACTTTGTCCTGTGTATGCTCTTCAGTTCCAAAACGAATCAAATACGCCTTAAAACCTATAAGAATATGTGAAAACAAAAACAAGTAAAATGAAACAAAATCACACGTAAACATCGCAACTATCATCACAAACATCCCTAAAATCTTGCGAGAAACGTGTACAAAAATGAGATGATCAAAATCCTCTTAACTTGAATGTTTGCTTGTTTCTAAGCAAATGTAAGCATGGAACTCATGGGAGATACAAAAATACGAATTCCCCTTTCTCCTAGAGACACCGCCAAAGCAGACATAATTGATCAACTAGCGAGTTAAGAGCAAATTTGGCCTATTAATTTTCAGTCTTCATCCTAGGTTCACCATGGCTACCTATGGGAAAGCAAATCAAAGGTAAATCAAGCAAGAAACCACAACTCTCTCCACCAAACAAGACTTCAGACAAGTGCTATACATAGAGTAAAAGGATTCTTATTTCGTTTATATGCTTCTTGGTTTCTTTATTCTCTTTTTCTTCTTTATTTTTATTTTCTTTATGCAAACATGGTGTGCTGGAAACACGAGTTATAAATATTCCTAGACCACTTCACCGCAAGTATACGGATCGTGTAGTACCAGGGTCGATCTCTAGGGACTAAAGCAGCTAAACTAAGAATAGAACTAAACTAAGATGGAAAAGAGATAGAAAGGGATGTGACCCTAAATTTCTAAAACTAACCTAAATGGTGACAACGAAACTAGGTTGGGGATAAAGTCAAAAATGGAAAACACTACGGGTGTACGGGATACCGGGAATTGCATAGATGAAACAACTAAGAATCATAGATCTATCAACTATTCTTGACAACGGGAAATTCATGCCCTAAGGTGAAGAGTGATTCTTCCGAGCCTAACCCTCCTAACAATGGATACGAGCAACCCTACCTTCCAGCAGTGATTAACCCGTACCATGGCAGCATTACGAACGCAATCATTATCCCTAAGATGACTAACCGACCGGCCAGATTCTCATTAGCCAAACTTAATCTACAACTTAACAGGTCCGAATTCATCCTTTAACCTTCCAGCAAAGTTTGAAATCCTATATCGCTGAGCGGTCAGCACTAGTAGGGACTCTACTCACTCATGGAGAAAATAAAAGACGAAGATAGCATAACCCTATACATGATAGACTCTAAGAAATTCGATGCCTCGACCTTCCCTATCGTGTTACCGGTGCAAGGATTGATGCTTCTCTTCTTCTCTGATGCCTCCCGAGCCTTCCCAGATGTTTTTCCAGCCTTTCCTTGCCCTTTCCGTCGCCCCCTTGCTCTAGATCTATTATGTTCCTTAAATTCGCTCGTTTGAATGTTAGATCTAGGTTGTTGTGAATTACACGG
>CM071866.1:8728762-8743662 GCA_036759665.1 Gynandropsis gynandra
GACCGGGCACCCTTGTCTCCTTGAAATTTCTCTTTTCCGCTCGTTGCTCGGGTGTTCCTTTGGGTTCTGAAGCTCGATCTTGGCTCTGAGTAGATATATCTTCAATTCATGTGGTTTTGATCAGGAATCCGTCATTTTAAGCTCATTTAGGCCTTGTCGCCTAAAAACTTGAAAACCAACAAAACGGGTGTGTGAATCGCATAATCATATCGGATATGTAAGTCTCTATATAAGATATATGCGAAAATGATGCTAAAATCTATCCTAATATTGATACACTTTCAGTGTTATCAAAACACACTAAGTTTCTAGGAACTCGGATTTGAAGGGATCCAACCTCTACTTAGACCCAGGCTACCAGTCACGGTATACTCTTGCATCTCATTCAAGAGAGCAGCGAAGTAGATGGCTTTTTTTATTGCGTCGTGCCCTTAGGACGTAGAAAGATGATCTCCAACCCACCATTTAGACGTAAACCATCGAAAATGTGAGAAGTTCGATTCACGCATACCGATTTTAGATCATGCTTCTAGGCATTATTTCTATCGACACTGGAGTATTAGTGTGTCCTCTTATATTGCAAAAACAAGCTCATTTTCATATGATTGAATTATCCTCATCTAAAACAAGTAAAGCATCGTCTACACAAAATATAATCATCTGGATAAAGAGAATGAACAAGAAACTAGCCTATCAACCTCATCTAAACCTCCCACAAGCAACACTAGGATTCCCAAAGAGTTACGACCTATTCTCTTTCAGTCGACTAATAAGCTCCAACGCTTAGAAAAACCCTAAGCTTAAACATGCAAGATATCACTGAAAATGCCAGCTTCTTAAGCATCCTAGGTTCTCAAAATTTGGCACCACAGAAGTGCTTGTGACAACTCTGACTCATGAAAACAAAAATCAAACTAAAACTAGGCTAAAAACTATGAAATCAAAGAGAAAAATCAAAATAAAATGAAACAAAATCACCTGAAAAACGTGAGTTGCTCCGCCAAAATTGAATCGAATGGCGTCCTCGACGTGAAGCTTCGATGGAGGGTAAGGAGAGTGAAGCTCACGTTCTTTTTTTTTTTAAATCTGAATCCTAAACTAAAAATCTACAGAAATGAGAAAAGAGAATGCTGGATTGCCTCCCAGAAAGCGCTTATTTAACGTCCTTAAGCTTGACGTCTCTATACCTCATGCGTTTGCACCGGGTGAATCGAAAATGGAAATGGAGTTTCTGCTTTCGGTCGGTTGAGCAGGTTGGTAGAGCTTCAATCTCTGACCATTAGCTTTGAACTTTCCATTCGACTCGCTTCATAGTTCCACCGCTCCATGCGGGAATACCTCTCGTACCTAAAAAGGACCAGACCAATGGGACCATAGTTTGCTCGAGTAAAGCTTAAGACGAGAGTTAAAAAGTAGAACCAAATCACCTAGGCAAAAGTCATGAGGGATGATTTTCTTGTCGTGCCATCTCTTAGCGCACACCGTTTAGATCTTAGAGTTCTCATAAGCCTCGAGTCGAAGCTCGTCTAGCTCATTTACCTGCAAAAGTCGTTTCTAACCTGCACTCTTAAGATCAAAATTAAGGAGCTTTGTCGCCCAATAGGCGCAGTGCTCTAGCTTGACGGGGAGGTGGCAAGACTTGCCCTAAACAAGCTGAAAGGAGTCATGCCAATGGAAGTCTTAAACGCAGTCCTATAGACCCATAATGCATCATCTAACTTCTTAGACCAATCTCTACAAGAACTAGACACGGGTTTCTCTAGAATGCTCTTGATCTTCGTATTCGAAACCTCAACCTGTCCACTAGTCCGCGGGTGGTACGGTGTAGCTACCCTATGGTTCACGCCCAACTTCTTAAGGAGTGCCTAAAATTGTCTAGCAATAAAGTGCGAGCCTCCATCACTAATGAACACTCTAGGGACACCAAAAGGAAAAAAAATGGGTTTCTTGAAGAACTTCATAACCACCGTAGAATCATTAGTCAGCGCTGCCATAGCTTCTACCCATTTAGACACATAATCTACACCTACCAAATTATATTGATTACCATATGAAGAGGGAAAAGGTCCCATGAAATCTACACCTCAAACATCAAACAATTCTACCTCAAGGATGTAATTATGTGACATAGCGTTCCTCTTACCTATATTTCGCGTTCTTTGACATCGATCACAAGAGAAAACGTATCTGTGGGCATCTTTGAAGAGAGTAGGCCAATAAAAACCTGCTTGTAGCACCTTTGAAGCGGTTTTGGACTTGCTGAAGTGGTATCCATAATCTGATCCATGGCAATGGAAAAGAATGCCCTCTACTTCTTCTTCGGGGATGCATCTTCTAATGACCCCGTCGGCACATCTCTTGTAGAGAATTGGATCGTCCCAATAGTAGTGTTTGACGTTAGCAAAGAAATTCCTGCGCGCATGAAAAGACAACTCGGGGCGCAGTACATCGCTCACAATAAAATTGACAAAATCAACATACCAAGGGGAAGGTTTACCTGAGGTAAGCGTGCAAATGATATCGTCTTTCAAGAAGTCATCCATCGGCCTCTCGTCCTCCATGATGATGCGATAGAGGTGATCTGCAATGACGTTCTCTGACCCCTTTCTATCTCTAATCTCGAGATCAAACTCTTGCAAGAGAAGGATCCATCAGATAAGGTGTGACTTTGCATCCTTCTTCTCTAGGAGGTACCTGAGTGCCACGTGGTCCGTGTAGACGATCACCTTGGAGCCAACTATATATGATTTGAACTTTTCAAATGTGAAGGGAATAACAAGGAGCTCCTTCGTGGTTGTGGCATTTTTTATCTGAGCATCGTCTAAGGTCTTGCTAGCGTAAAAGATGACATGAAAAATCTTGTGTCTCCCCTGTCCTAAAACAGCCCCAAACCGCGTAGTCACTAACATCACACATGATTTTGAATGGTAAGCTCCAATCCAGCGGTTGAATGATAGGTGTTGAAACCAATGCTCTCTTGATCATGTCGAAGGTGCATGACATTCTTTGGAGAACTCGAATGTAAAATCCTTGGCCAGAAACTCCGTTAATGGTTTTGTGATCTTGGAGAAGTGTTTGATGAACCTCCAATAGAAACCGATATGCCCTAAAAAGCTACGAATCTCCTTGATAGAAACCAGTGGAGGCAGCTTCTCGATTACCTTGATCTTGGCCTTATCTACTTCTATGCCTCTCGATGAGATCATGTATCCTAAAACAATCCCTTCTTTCATCATGAAGTGGCATTTTTCCCAATTAAGGATTAGATTAACTTCCTCATATCGCTGCAACACTCTAGAAAGGTTAAGAAGGCAATTATCGAATGTAGAGCCATAAACGGAAAAATCATCCATGAAAACTTCCATAATATGCTCAATGAAATCAGAAAAAATTTCCATCATGCAATGCTAGAAAGTGGCCAGAGCATTGCAAAGGCCAAAAGACATATGACGGTAGGTGAACATCCCATAAGGTCACATGAAGGTCGTCTTCTCTTGATGTTGAGGGTGGATGGGAATCTAGAAGAAACCGGAGTATCCGTCCAAGTAGCAAAAGTAGGCGTGATTCGCTAAGCGTTTTAGCATTTGGTCAATGAATGGGAGAGGAAAGTGATATTTCCTTGTAGCTTTGTTCTACTTGTGGTAGTCTATACATATCTTCCATCCCGTGACCATCCTTGTCCAAATCAACTTGTTGTTCTCATTGCGCACTATTGTCATTCCTCCTTTCTTTGGCACAACATGCACAAGGCTCACCCATTCGCTGTCCGAGATAGGATATGATACTTGTGTCAAAATTTTTAGGATATCCTTTTTCACTACCTCTTTAAAATTCGGGTTCAGCCTCGTTTGAGCTTAGATGAATGGTTTTTGTCCGTCCTCCATGAGAATTTTGTGCATGCACAAAGAAGGGCTTAGTCCCTTGATGTCGTCGATGGTGTATCCAATCACTCTCCTATGCTTTCTTAGGCAAGAAAGTAGCTTTTGCGTCTCATCTGTGATTAAGTTAGCATTCACAATAACATGGTATGTATCATTACATCCAAGGTACTCATACCAAAGAGAAGAAGGGAGAGGTTTGAGCTCGAGTTTAGGCGCCTTCTCCACTCCAAAATCAGCATGTGTTTCGCGTGGAATCTCCTCATGTGGGGCGTCCCATACTCCCTCAATAGGACTCATGAATTCTGCATAGACCTCAGCTTCTTCGTCTGTGAGTCCTGCGTCCCTACAAAACTTTTGGTAAGCATCTCTCAAGGGGGTTGGAGATACTTACTTGATCAAGCGTGTCATTCGCCAAGTCTTCCAACAAATCAGCTCTAAAACAAGTCCGTTCATAGAGCTGGACAAGTTGAACTCTATCTTCTCGTCTCCGACAGATAGAGAGAGCTTCCCTTGTTGTACGTATATCATGGCCCCTGCAGTGGCTAAGAAAGGTCTTTCCAAAATAATATGCACCCTAGCATCTTCTTCTATGTCTAGTACAACGAAATCAATGGGTATACAAAAACTACCTACCTTGGTGAGGATATTTTCAAAAATACCCACCGAATATCTTACCAAACGATCTGTGTATTGTAGAGATATCTTAGTGGGCTTGAGCTCTCCGAAGTTCATCCGCTTGTAGAACGAATGTGCCATGAGGCTCACGTTTGCTCCTAACTTGCACAGGGCCTTGTCAATGTCGATGTCCCATATGGTACATGGAATGGAGAAGCTTCCGTGGTTTTTCAAATTCGGGGGCAGCTTGTTTTGAAGAATGGCGTTGCATTCCTTGGTAAGTGATACCGTCTCACTCTCTTTGACATGCCTCTTGTTGGATAGAATATCCTTGATGAATTTGGTGTATGAAGGAATTTGTTGGAGGGCTTCCACGAACAGTATGTTGATGTGGAGGTTCTTGAGGATCTCTACAAACCTTCCACATTCATTCTTGCTGCTCATCAATCGTTGAGGGAACGATATAGGAGGTTTGTATACCGATGGAGCAACATACAGCTTTTCTAGATCCGGTTCAGCCCCTTCCATGATTGCGATGACTTTGCTTTTATCCAAAGATTTTCCAGTAGCTTTCTCTTGCTCTTTGGGGGCGGGTTCTCAATAACATTCCCGCTGTGCAAGGTGATAGTGTTCACGTGCTCTCTCGGTTGAGGCAAGCTATTGCGCTATGAAATTCTCTAGCATCTTCACGTGCATTTTGATGTGCATTTTGAGCTATGGAATTCTCTGGCATCTTCACGTGCATTTTGAGCTCATTAATCGCTGCCCCCATATCCGCATTGTGTTTGGCTTGAATCGATTCTTGCTGCCTTTGCTCCTTGAGGAAATCAAGCATTATCGCCTCAAGGCTTGATCAAGGAGCCTGAGGAGGTTGAGGAGCTTGCTGAAATTGCTGGAATTGTTGGGTACATTGTTGGTACGACCCCTACCGATGCATTACGACATAAAAAAATACGGTAAAGAACTATCGAACATAAGAAATACGACAGGTCGTGAGTGGGAACTTAGTTTCCGTTTAGGTAATCCGAACCGTTCCTTTTCTATTCATGGGATTGGTGGCTTACCCATTCAGTGACTTTGGCATTGGATGGACGTTACCAAATTTGGTACTATCGGGTCGGGTGAATTCAATAATAGACGCCTGGTGGCCTCGTTTTAAAAAAATACGCTGTCTAGGGGCTTTACCGGGTAACTTTTTTTTGAATGAATATGTAAAAAATTGAAAAGTCTATAGAGACAAAATGTAGGACTGGAGATTTATAATTCTTCTGTTCTGCTGGATGGAATTTCGGTGAATTAGACTGGTCGCGGTTTCTGTTGAAATCTCGAGAACTTAACAGGTTGAGTCGTCCGGTAAGATAAGTTCGGGTAGTTCCTCCAGTCTGTGTTGTAGATATTCACGAATTGCATGTTTCCTTGCTGTTGGGCATAATTTGTCTGCCCCATATCCTCTTGCACCGTGCATTGATAAGCTACATGCTCAATATCTCCGTAGTTTACACAATACATGGCATTTGCATAGCCCATTGCTCTCCTCTGGTTTACCCTGTAGAGACCCCTTGTCTTATTCGACATACCCCTCGATGTGACACATAGTGTGGTTCATGGCAAGGTTATCGATCAGTTCGTATGCCTCTTCTAAACTTTGATCCATGAATGATCCTCTAGCAGCATTATATAACGTCGTTCTGTGCTCGTCTAAGATCTCATTGTAGAAAGTTTGGATCACGTTCCACTGCTCTAGACCATGGTGTGGGCACATCTGTAGTAGATCCTTAAATCTTCTCCAAGCTTCAAATAAAGTTTCCCCCTCTCTGCATTTAAATGTGGTAATTTCTCCCCTCATCTGAATCATCTTGCTGGGAGGGAAGAATCGTGATAGAAACAAAGTGCAGAGCTGGTCCCAAGTAGTGATGGAACAAGCGGAAAGAGATTGCAGCCACGTTTTTACGCATCCCTCGATTGAGAAGGGGAAGAGATGCAAAAAATTGCATCCTTCGAGACTCCATGTATCTTGAATGTCCCAGAAAGCTCTAGGAAATCTCTTAGGTGCTAATGGGGATCTTCGTGCTTTCCACCCATAAACTGCTTCTGATATAGCATATTGATCATTGCAGGCTTGATCTGAAATTGCTCTCTAGCAATAGTAGGCATCCTTATTGCAGTTTGGACGTTGTTCATATTTAGTACTATGTAATCTCGAAGCCGATGTGGTGGAGGAGCCATAGGCTCTCGCGGCCGAAGTAGTAGTTGTTGTTGCTAAGTTTTCCTCATTTAGGACCAAAAGTGTGTCATCATTGAGGACCAAAAGTGTGTGATATTCGACGAGAAACAAGTTGGTAAGGATAGAGAAAACAAAGTAAATCAAAATGTAATTGAGGAAGAGAAAAAATTGTAGTGATACCATTGAAACTCATAACAAATTACTCATTGGAAAAGAAAAGAAGTGAAGCTGATGATCTAGAATTAAACAAAACTTCATCACATTCAATGGATAAAGGATATAGAGATCAAGAATCGGCATGGAGTAAATGACCCACACAAAGAACCTCAAAGCTAGAGACTAGCCAAAGACATGATTAGAAGGCCAAATATTTCTCATCCACCTAGGAAATCTTAAGAAGTCGTGGTTGCATTTGCATTGAATGTGGCAAGAAATCTTGAAGTTGATGAACCTAAGACATATTAGGAGGCAATGAAGTGTAACTATTGAAAGAAATGTCATGAGGCTATGAAAGAAGAGATGGATTCTCTTGAAAGGAATAAAACATGGATACTAGTGGATAAACAAAAAAAAAATAGTAGGATGCAAATGAATCTTCAAGAAAAGAAAAACAAAAACTAGCCATCCAAAAAACTGAAACACCTAGATACAAGGCAAGACTAATAGCCTATGGAGACTCCCAAGTGGAAGGGATAAACTATAAAAAAATATTCTCTGTAGTGATTAAAGACGACATTATAAGGTTTCTCTTATCTCTGGTGACTTTACAAATTATGGAGCTAGAACAACTTGATGTCAAAACGACATTATTACATGGGAACTTAAAAGAACACATTTTGATCTCTTAGCCTGAGGGTTATGAAGTAGAAGGAAATGAAAATAAGGTATTTTTGTTCTAGAAATCTCTATATTAATTAAAACAATCACCACGACAATGGGATATGAGATTTGATGAGTTTATGAGGAAACATGAGTATGACATAAGGATATACGACTCATGTGTGTATCTTAAGTTGCTGAAAGATCAGAGTTTCATGTATGTGACTATTATTGTACGTATATGATATGCTTATAGCATCCAAGCTTACAAAAGACATTCGACATTTGAAGGTATTGTTAAGTGAAGAATTTGACATGAAGAACTTAGGAAATGCTGAAAGAATGATGGGAATTAACATTTAGAAAAACCAAAGCATTGAAAAGTTATGTCTATTTAGAAGGTTTGAATTATAAGGATTCTGAATCAATTCGCATGTTAGAAACAAAACCAATAAATACCCATTGGAGGCACATTTTAAATTGAAAGCATTAACGAAAAATGAAGAGCTCATTGACACATATTCAATGTCATATTTGAATGTTGTTGGAAGTCTCATGTATGCCAAGATTGGGATGAGGCCACATCTTATATATTGTATTGGAATGATCAGTAGGTTCATGAATAAATTATGAAAGATTCATTCGGTATTTGTGAAATGGATCTTGAGATATGTGAGAGGAATGTCAAACGTTGGTCTGGCTTATACACAAAAGAACCATTTCATGTAGATGGATATTGTGACTTCGATTACGCCTTAGATTTGGAGAAAAAAAGATCTATCTTGAGTTATATTTTTAGATTAGGACGAAACGTAATTAGCTGGAAGTTAGGACTTCAACATGTTGCGTCTTATCAATAAAATTTGAGCGGAAGAATCAGTTATGGGTCAAGGGAATTTTTGTCTTTTCTCATTCATGGGTTTAAAATGGCTTCATGAACAAAGGAAGGTAATTTCGACTCTCTCACTCATGTGTGAGGAATTTTGAGCGTTTTCTTTATGATTCCTCAATTCTTATTGTAAAGCTACATGGGACAAAATCACATATATAAAAAAGAGGTTTTTTTTCCCTGTAGTGTTGCCATATCAGCGTTAGCGGGAGGAAAATACTCCCTCATCAGAATAAAAAAATATTAAAAATACAACACAAATTCATTGTATCTCTTCCTCTTCCTTTTATGTTGCTTAAACTCCCACATATCAGATCAATTGTATCTCTTCAGATTCAGATCCGTTGTATCCCTGCATCTAACACAGCTTAAATGTACCTTCAAAACTCTCTCTTCCTCCCTCATCCCGGCAGCTTCGCTCTCTCTTCCTCCCTCATCCCCTGCATCAAACATAACTTAGATACGATGTTCTTCCTCTCTCTTGCTCCCACTCTACTTATGTTCTTTTGTGCTCTTCTCTCCTCATCGCTTTATCCACCGATGAACATGTCGTCTGGGATGTTACATAGTTCGTGAGTGTGGAGCCTCTTTCTCTCCTTCCCTCATGCTCGCCCATGCCAACTTCGCCATCCCTCTCCCCTACCACACATTATCTGTTATTCTCTCCCCATCGATCTATCCACCTTCGTACCTGGAGCCTCCATTGTTTCATCTCCAATGGGTATGGAGCTTCGTTTTGTCTCTACGATGGCTACAAGGAAGAACTAGAGGCGTGTGATCGCTATTCAGGTAAAATTCAAAGCAAGGAATAATTACAAAGGTTTCATTTATTTTCGAGATAGTCCTTCTATCTTTCGGTGAATTAAACCCTAAATTTCAATAGCGCAACTAGATGAATGGTGTCAGAGGAGTACGCCGTCAATAGTTTCCATCGTTCGTCTAAGGTTATATTGGGAAGTGAGAGGCGGTGCTATCGCTTTAACCAACATTGTGAATACAATCACAGATGAGACGAAGTGGTTGGTGAGTGATGCGTTCTCAAAGTTAAATAAATAACCCTAAACTACCCACAAGTGCACGGCATGTGTGTAGTACTTTAGGTGTCGATCCCACAGAGACTATGCAACATAACGTAAACTAGAACTAGGAATCAAACTTGCTAACGAACGAAATATTGTTTTAAGAATGAAATACTAAAAGCAAATAAACAAACTAGTTCTTAAGAACGAGACAAACGTTCTAGGAAACCGGTTTCACCACAAGACTACCGAAACCAACAATTAACCTATCTATCATGCAATCCCAGTTAAGTTATCTAAGACAGACGATCCGAATATGATATCTACTCTCTCTCAAGGCATAGACACGTGATCTAATCAAGTTATCCCCTACTTTCGTGGCTGACACCTTGAACTAAACCCATAAGATCCGTGATTCATTCGTTTTACCCTCAACCGTTGCTACCCTACTTTCGTGGCCTAACCTTGGTTGTTCTAAACCTGATCTTCTAGGACTAGAATTCTCCTTTCGGTCCTTCTCTTAACCCCTAACACATGCATCTACGTGGCCGTCGCAAACACAAGTAAATTAAGCACTCAGATAAAGAATAGATAAACGAAAACAAGAAAATGCATTCAAAGATAAATCAAAAGTGGTTCCGGGATAACCATGGGCTAATTCCTTATCCTTTGATCAAGAATTGAATGGTGAATGAATAATCTCGACCTCTGGCCCCTTTTTCTTCCTTTAAAGTCGTTTTCCTTATTGTATAAGTCCCCCACAAACTTCCATTTGTTTTAAGTCAAATTAACTTATTTGAAGTTACAGGTGATGGTCGCCACCGAGCGGGCAGGGTAAGTGACCCGCTCGGGTACAGCGTGGAAGATCGCGCAAGAACGCGATGAAAAGGAGGCTGCCCACTCGGGCTCAAGGGGTGCCCGCTCGGGCACAAGGCCTGCCCGCTCGGGCACATGTGCTGCCCACTCGGGATCATGCCCCGGGCGGGGTATTTCTTGCCCGACTCGTGCTCAATTTGCTGGACAAAATGGTCGTAACAAATGCCCGCTCGGGCTAGGGAGTTACCCGCACGGGTAATGACTATTTCATGCCGATTCTCATCCCGTTTGTCCCGTGATGATCCTCGATGTTGGTACTTTGTTTCGTGGACGTCCTTTAGCTCCGAAATGAACCGAATACGCTTAAAAACCTGTAAGAACATGAAAATGAGATGATCAATTAGCCTTAGGCTTTCCCGGCAAAACTCCTTGTCGGTTAGGACATACGGAATAATACGTAAAGCATCACATATATATCATAAACATCTCTAAAATCGTGCAAGAAATACGTATGAAACGAGATGATCAGTGAGCGAGGAGATACTAGCATGGGGAAGATGCGAGCGTTGTGGGGGCAGCGATGAATTGAGTGCGAGGTAAGGCGATGAACCGGTTTATCCCGTATTTTATCCATTGTATCGGCGTGCAAGCTCCGGGAAAGATGAGGTCGAGTACGATCAATTGAGGCAAGGGTGGCTGGGCGGCATCAAAGTGGTTGCTGGGCGATGATATGCGAGCGTGGGGGGGGGGGGTGGGGGGGGGGGGATGTGAGCGATGCGCCGTCTATGATGAATCAAGTACGACGAGAAGGTCAATTTCTGCTTCAATTCATTTGCAACCAAAGTCCTACATATGAAGCCGTAAACAAGTTTATCTATTTGGCAGCGAATGGAAATCAGTACAAAGGTTATATTCGAAAAAATGAGGTTTTTTCCAATGGGTATGGAACTTCATTTTGTCTCTACGATGGCTACATGGAAGAACTAGAGGCGTGCGATCACTATTCAGGTAACATTCAAAGCAAGGAATCCGAGCAGTTCCTCTAAATAGATTGGAATGAAACAATCGAGTAGGTCTTAGGCCAAGGAATATAAGGATTTAGGTTTAGAGCACTCCATGTTTTCAAAGGAACTAATTCTCATAATTGTTCTGATGATATTCTTTGATCTTCCTCTAACTTGGTTGCTTACAGTTTGATGTTCTCACGGTGTAGGTAAACCAAAAGGAATGCATCTTGTGGTGGCCATGAAGGAAGCGTACTTCAATAAGGTCAGTTTATTGAAAAAGTGGACATTGTTTTCGACGTGGAATTTCGACGTGGTTCCAGTTCCCCGATCAACTGGAAAATCGTGCTATGTGATGAATGGGTAAGCTCTACGTCCGGTCTTCAATTCATTGGGCATTTTTCGTATGCTATATTACATGCGAATGCGTTATACCAAGTTTCACGGTACTGATTTTTTTTACGCTTCGTAGGGTAATCGGATCCAGGCTTATGTGAAATCAACCTTCTGGTACCGGCACCAGCGCTTTCTTGTGGAGGGAGCGTGATGCGTAATAACAAATTTCAATGTCAGCAGAAGTTACGACGAATACAGAGCATCGCCTCTTCCATTTAAGATCGTCTTTACGTCAAGCACTATAGTTAGGCCATGTGCCGATCTAGCAAATTCCGAAAGGTACTTCAATTTTGGTTCATATCCAGACATTATTTCAGGCATTTTGGAGGAATCTGTTCTTATCGGTAAGCTTCGTTGCACATCTTTTGATATTGCGTTAAATTTAGTAATGCTATTGTTATCAGAATTCCATTCGTCCACTGTTCAACTTAACATGCATTTTCCTTTTGTCAATGCAGATGTCATTGGCGAGGTAGTTGCTGCAGGCGAACTGACTGATGTCACTTATATCGAACGCACTGGCCGCCGCTTAACACTCCAGCTCTGTGACACGAAGTACTGCCTATTAATTTTCCACTGCTTTATTTAACTAAATGCATTACTCCATGATCTACTTTTCCATGAATACATATTTTGAGACTTATCATGTTGGATTAGACTTTTAATACAGATTTGTTATTTGCTAAATTTTGACTCAGCAATATTTGACATTACAGTTCTGAAATCATTGAGTATACATTGTGGGAGTCGTTTGCCTATCAAGCATATGATTGCATCCGTGCGCAACAGAGTGGTCTGTTGGTTATCATTTGTCAGATGTTCAAAATACGGACGTGGGGTGGTAACAAACTCTACCGTACTTGTGTTTTTTTCTTACACTTCTCTGTATCACATAGTAAACTTTTGATGCGTTTGTTTGTAGCTTATGGTTGCTTTATTTGCTAGGTTTAGCGCCATGCTTCCTTCCGTCGATATTACTATAAATGTGTTTTGTTATAGTTGTGCTATATTTTGTCATCGAAGTGTTTAGTTTTTGGATGTATAGTTATAGTTCTGCAGCTTTTTGGGCTTGGTTCTATTTGTAGCTACTGATCAATGGTTATATCGTTTTATTTGCTTCCGTTTGTATAACTTGCTAAACATTTTACTTTGGTATCTAAATAAAATTATTTATTCCTTTTTGTATTATTGATTTTGAACTGTAGTTGTTATACATATTTTAAGGTTGTAGCTCTTACACATATTACTATTATACTTATTTCGTGTTCATTAACTGAAATATCTTCTTATTTACAGATCATCGTACCATTCGTAATGTGCAATTTTCAAGTAAACCTTTTACAAATCAGGATTTCCATCCAATCATTCTATATAAATCACAGTATGATTATTTTTTTAAAATTACTCTTACGTATCAAATTATTATATTAATTGTAAATTCCCTACGTATTACAAATTACATTGTCCTATTATTTATATGCGTTGACTTTATCCATCTGTTTATTTTGCTTTATAATACAGGCTCCCTGGAAATTCTGAGAATATTCCAAAAAACATTAGTTTACTTGCTCCACGTCCACAACCTAGTGAATCTCTTGATTTTTGGAATGCATTTTCAGTCAAAACGATTGCAGATCTTGGGAAAGCTACTGATGTACGAGTTATATCTATTTTTTATTATGTAAATTCAACAATACTCTATTTCGTTCTAATATTGATTTCTTATTTGTGCAAACTTTAATTTACATAGTCCTGGCTCTGATCACATAAGTTATGGATAGAGATGGTTGGTATTATTTAGGTTGCGATACCTGTTCCAAAAAAGTTAATGCTATTGCTGATGACACATCTGCATGTACTACTGTTCGACGCTATTATTGTGATTCCTGCAAAACGACTACAGATCATCCATTTCCAAAGTACGTTATTTTCCTTTTTATATAACAAACATTACTACAACTACTAACATGGAATTTCTGTTACCAAATATTTCTGATTCCGTGTTTATGTGAAAGTTATTGATGATACTGGCGAAGCTATTTTCTTTATATTTTACAAAGAAATAGTCCAGCTCCTTTGTAAATCAGCGTTCGATATTCGAAACGAGGAATCAGAGGTATAGTACATTAACATTTGTAATATATTGATGTGCGTTATATCAAGTGATAAAACCTAGACTAACGCTTCCGCAAGAATACGGATCGTGTAGTAACTAGGGTCGAACACAAGGAATTGATGCGACTTATAAGCTATTAAACTAATGGAATAGACGTGTAAGGTGACTAAAGATGGAATTGTGATTGAGCTAAACTAAACTAAATCGAAGAGATAAAACTTATGGCTAAGCACCATGGGTGTCGAGAGTTTGCATAATGATGTAACGAAGTTCTAAAAAGATAATTGGTCTAAGGTACTATCATGAATTCAGGGAATTCAAGCTCTCCTATAGGAACTGACTAGCGTAGACTTGTCCACTATCTAGCATGCATATACCAATGTATCCATTGCGCATCTTACATGCATAGACGCATTATGACCGCTATCCTAATCCCTAGATTCAACCGATTGACCTGGCGTAGATTCTAAACCAATTAAACCCTAAATCATGGCTAAGTTCCGAAGTCTAATACCCTGGCATTGGTTTATTAGGCTTCTAACATCATTCAATCAAGTGGCGTACAAGTAAAGAAAGCATTAAGAACAACCATGAAATCTGAAAACATGATAAAATACCAATTTCATTCATTCGAGTGGCGTACAAGTAATGAAAGCATTAAGTCCCACCATTCATTAAGCGTAAGACTTCGTTACAACATAGCAAATCTCTCTAACCCATGGCAAAGGATCTACTCAGACATGAATACAGAAAAGGAAACACAAGAGAAGTCTAAGTTCGACATTGAGAGAAACAAGGACCCGAGCGGGCATGTCCTCTACCCGCTCGTGCAGGCCATTTGCCCGACGCTGTGCCCTCCTTCCAGCCCGAGTGGGCACCATGCCCGATCGTGTGATTCTTGAGCCCGAGTCGTGCACACCTACGGGGATTTCTTGGCATCAATTAGCCCGAGCGGGCACTTAAAATCCACCCGAGCGGGCACTTCATCATTAGTCGTGTACCTTCAGTGCCCGAGTCGTGTAAAGCTACGGGGGTAATTGACAGCAATTAGCCCGGTCGTGCACTCCAATTCCACCCGAGCGGGCACTCCATCTTGGTCGTGTACTTTGAGTGCCCGAGTC
>CM071866.1:8750239-8775953 GCA_036759665.1 Gynandropsis gynandra
CTAACATCATCAATCAAGTGGCGTACAAGTATTGAAGCATTTAAATAACCCATGAAATCTGAAAACATGATAAAGTACCAATTTCATTCATTCACGTGGCGTACAAGTAATGAAAGCATTAAGTTCCACCATTCATTAAGCGTAGACTTCGTTACAACATAGCAAATCTCTCTAACCCATGGCAAAGGATCTACTCAGACATGAATACAGCAAAGGAAACACAAGAGAATTCTAAGTTCGACATAGATAGAGAGAGAGATGACTCCGTATTCATAAACCGATGTCTTCGGTAGATTCTCTTTGCTCCCGATCCGTAGATCCGTCTTTTCTTCCTTCTTCCTTTTGCCCTAATGTCTCTGAATCTCCTCTGATCCAATCTGGTTCGAAAACTCCTTTTTCAGATCTGATTTCCCCTTAATTTGGTTGTTCCAAAACTTAGGAATTAGTTGAGAGAAACAAGGACCCGAGCGGGCATGTCCTCTACCCGCTCGTGCAGGCCACTTGCCCGACCGTGTGCCCTCCTTCCAGCCCGAGCGGGCACCATGCCCGATCGTGTGATTCTTGAGCCTGAGTCGTGCAAACCTACGGGGATTTCTTGGCATCATATAGCCTGAGCGGGCACTTAAAATCCACCCGAGCGGGCACTCCATCATTGGTCGTGTACCTTGAGTGCCCGAGTCGTGCAAAGCTACGGGGGTAATTGGCAGCAATTAGCCCGATCGTGTACACTTTCATTGCCCGAGCGGGCATGTCTTGAAATGTTGTTTCGCTCCCTTCGCTCGGTGTTTGAGTGTTCACTTTCAGTCCATGGCCTTGCACAAGTCGAACCTTGTTACTCAACTACGTTTTCGGGGTTAGATTGCCATAATCACTCGTATTTCTCCTCATGTCTTCGTTTCCTACGCAAAACACGAAATGTAGATAAAGTCTTCGAATATACTCGATAAGTGAATGAAATCTAAATAATCTACTCTAAACTAGACCTAAGAATGATATAAAAACTACAACGGATTACGTGTTATCATATATTTTTACAAAACCAATAAATATGCGTTTCATTCAATTTGTTTTCACGCTTCTTACGGTTACATGATTAAACAGATTGGTCCAGATGAAATTCCACCTAGCCTAAGAATTTTGGAGAATCGCAATTGCCTATTTAAAATTATAGTTTATCCAACCGCACAAGGTCAAAAGTCTCCCACTTCACGAGGTTCGAGTCGGAATGCTCTACCTATCTTCCGTGTGAGCAGATTAACTGATAATGAGGACATCCTTCGTTCCATTTCTATGAGGGTATACCGCACATCTCAACTAAAATGATTATTATCTTTATCAAATATTCGTTTAACAACTTCTTACTAATTGTTGTATTCAATTTTCTAGAATCCGTCCTTCGTGCCTTTCACGCAAGTTTGTATATACTCATCCGTTCATTAATTTATAGATAAATACTATTTACATATGCAATTTTGAACTCCTCTCAAATTGCAAGGCTCTGTTATATATGGCAATGTTTATCAGTTTTCTTCTGAGCATAGTTCTATGGGATCTGTGCCAAGCTCTCTGTCTACTACCCATTCGTATGGGAAAAGACACGCTGATGAAACGAGTAGCCAAACATCTCTACAGTCAAGTACATCTAACGTAAATTCAACCAGATCAGAACTGCGACATACCGATCTTTCGAAGTGATTAGAATTCCCGAAATCATCTTCTCCACTTTGACTTCTTTTGTTCATAACATTTTCCGGTTTTGTTGGCACAAGACTTGGATCCATGTATAATAGTATTATGTCCGGCGAATCTGTACAAACACTTTATTATATCATCTTAGCTTTATCATCTATAACTAAATAAATTCTTATGACATAATCTTATCGAATAAATTATTTTAATTGTTTTCCAAATTATTGCAGCGTCCGTGTGTAACAAAAATAAAGGATCTTATATCTCTACATTCAATGGATAACTACCAAACTCCCGCTACGATAAATGATAGATTATCGGTGCTTCAAAATCACTCTGTTGGTATGTTCTTCATTTCCTATATTATAAAAACTATTTCATTGTATCATATATATCTATTAAACGATATCGTGTATTAAACTTATAAACATATTAATTACTATTATTATCGCGTTCAGGTTTAATAACATATGCAGATCTCGGTGATCCATGCTTTGTGTGTGAATATTGCAATGCAAATTTATGGTATTCAGAACGTCTACGTAGAAGTCGAAATACCAATGACCCGATATTTAGTTTATGTGGTTCTTCAGGAAAGATATCGTTACCCAAATTGTTAGATCCTCCTCCGTATTTGAAATCACTTTTATCTCGAAACCATATACACCATGAACATTTTAAAAGACATATTCGTGCATATAATATGATATTTGCATTTACATTGATGGGTGGTCATATGGATACTTCAATTAATATTGGTAAAAAAGCCTTACATTTTCAGAATAAATGGACAAAATTACCATAGAATCGGTAGTTTGTTACCTGCTCCTAGAACTACTGCAAAGTTTTCCCAATTATACATCCACGACACAGACAATGAGAGTATTAACAGAATATGTGCAATCAGGTATATAATGAAAACATCATGATATCTATATCTTCTATATGTCATTGTACTATTAATATAACAAGTTTTATTTAACAACAGTTGTTCGCATGACAAATCTCAACAACATGAAGACAATTTGTTAAGAGACATTGTGGAAAATATACAAAAAATGCTTGATCACTACAATCCCTATGTAAAGATATTTAGAATGGCACGTAATAGATTTGTTATTTCAAATCAATTAGATATGAAACTGTGTTTTATTTCAGAGCGCCGCAATAGAGATAGAATGTACAATTTACTCGAATCATTTGAGGTTGCTACATTGATAGTGGGTGATTTCGACGAAAACTTGGACTGCAGAGATGTTATTCTTCAAAAACATAGCAACGAGTATAGGCGAATAAGTGAACTACATCCATCTTATCTTCCATTACAGTATCCACTATTATTTCCGTTTGGCGAAGATGGTTATCATTTGGGCTTAAATTTGCAACAAACGGCTACTTTATAATAAAAAAACCACGTTCTCGAATTAGCATAAGAGAATTTATGGCATGTCGTTTACAAGATAGAGCTAATAAATCTTCTAACATATTACATTCAGGCAGGCTTTTCCAACAATTTGTTGTTGACGGTTTCTGTATGGTTGAATCAGAAAGGATCTCTTACATAAAAACCATCAAAATACATTACGTTGTGAAGCTTACAAAAACATTGAAACTTCGGTGCAATCCGGAAATATTTCAGCATCTAAAATTGGGAAAAAAGTTATATTACCCTCAACATTCACTGGTGGTCACGATATATGAAACCGAATTACTTAAATGCAATGGTTTATGTAAGAACTTGGGTTTCCCTGGTTTATTTTTAACATTGACATGCAACCCTAAATGACCTGCATTACAACGAATTTTACGGTGACATAGAGATACTTCTGAAAATAGGCCTGATCTTTTAACAAGATTGTTTAAAATCAAATTAGAAGATTTGCTAGCAGATCTAAAGCAAAATAAACGTCTCGACGAAATCAATGCAGGTAATTTATATATCTTATATTAGAAATATGTACAATTGATGATTTATAATTGTTTGTTTGTTTGCAGTTATCTACACCATCAAATTCCAAAAACTAGGTTTACCTGAAGCACATATATTGTTATTTCTCAAGAGACAATCGAAAATGCCAACGTCTATTGATATTGACTCTGTCATACCTGCTGAGATTCTTGATCGTTTTGCAAATCCGAGTTTATATAAAATAATTCAAGAGACAATGATACACGAACCATGTGGTTCAGCTAATAAAGATTTGCCATATAAAAAAGGCAAATGCACAAAAAACTTTCCTAAAAATTTTACAGATTCTACATATATCAACAATAAAGGGTATCCAATTTATAAACAGATAGATAATGGAAAGTTTGTTGTAAAAGACGAAATCAAATTAGATAACCGATATATTGTACCATACAACCCTTATCTTCTTTTAAGATATATAGCTCATCTTAATTTGGAGTGGTGTAATAAAACAAAAGCAATAAAATATTTATTCAAATACATAAACAAAGGATCTGATAAAATCACTACCAAAATAACTACGCCAGAAGAATTACAACAAACAAAATCTTTTGATGAAATAAAAACTATTATAGTTGTCGTTATATTTCAGGATGTGAGGCTTGCTGAAGAATTTTTAAATTTGATATTCATTACAGAAGTATACCTGTAGAAATGTTAAAATTCCTTTTACCCGAAGAACAAAATATAGTTTTTGATGAGGAAAATGAGCTACCCGAAATAACATCGAACGAATTCATTCAACGAACGATGTTTACAGAATGGTTTAAATGCAATGCTTTATATTCTAAAGCTTGGCAATTGACATATTGTAATTTCCCAACTAAATTTGTATGGAATAAAAAATATCGCATTTGGACAATACGTAAACGAGGTTTTGCATATGGCAGATTACAACACATCAATCCAAATGTAGGACAATTATATTATTTACGAATGCTATTGAATAAAGTGTGTGGACCAACTTCGTTCGAAGATATTCATACAATCAATGGTATTGTTCATAAAACATTCATACATGTCGAGCGTTAGATCTTCTGGATGATGATGAAGAATAGATAAATACAATAAAATAAGCAAGTAATTGGACATCTCCAACATATTTACGAATACTGTTTGTTATTTTATTAACAACAGAATGTACTTCATCTCCAGAGCATATATAGTCTACGACGTGGCAACTATTAGGTGATGATATACTGTACAAACGGCGATGTCTTCTCAAATTACTAGGTACGAATATTCTTTTTGAAAATATAACAATATACGTAGATCGATTTTACCTCCCTTTAATTTCATCATTAGATTTCACTATGATCAAATATATATATATATATATATACACGATATAAATCGTAGTCTTAATAAAGAAGAATTCATTTTTCCAATACATTCACTCACTTCACGATGTTTATTCTTATTCCTTGCTAATTTTTTTCTGTCATTATATATGATGTATCCAAAAACCTTTTTGTATATATATTATTTCCTGTCTTCTAATGATGAAATATTATAAAACTTCATATTTTTATTATTTTTTCCGAATCTCTCTTTTTTTTTCCAAAATTTTATTGCTTTTAATTTGTGATATTTAACATAAAAACGTTATATTTGTTTGTTTAAATTGAATAGAGAGAAAAATCTCTTTTTTTATTAAATATTTTCAAAACCTCTCCTTTTCTATTAATGTTTTTTCAAACTTTTATTGCTCTTCATTTGTAATATTTAATTTGTGACCGTTATTATTATTTGTTTAAAAGATGAGCGTTTTTCGTAATTTTGAAAGAACGAGAGATTATTATTTTATTCTTATTTCACCATAATCCAAAAAACAGGAGGATGTAAATGAAGGGAGAATAAGAGTCATGTTTTTTCAGTTGGTCGAGCAACTATAAAGGAAAGAGATGGGTTTCGTTTACTTTTGAAGGCGGGTGACATTAACAAAGGACTATAAGAAAAGCTACACCAATCCTCGCACCTCCGACTCCATTTTTGTAAATAACTTGATATATATGGATATATTGATATTTTTGTATATATATGTTCGGGTATCTGTCGTAGAAATAAAAAAACCCCGAACCTGCGGATAATGATTTCATTATTCGAACCCGAATCTGCGGATTCGAGTAATTTTTCGCGGGTTCGGGACGGGTTTCGGGTCGGGACGGATTCCTCAGGTAATTTGCCCACTTTTAGTGAAGGCTATAACCAGCGTAGGTGCGAAGAGAAAGGACAGCGACATCGGGAACGAACGGAAGCTTCTGGAGTGGAGTGCTCGAGAAGTCAGAACCAAAATATCTCCTCAGATGGGCCTTGTCTTGTTTCTGGCCCAACAGACTCCACCAAGAGGAAGCCCAGCAACACAGCAGAAGCCCAGCACGCAAGAGAAAGCCCAACAACAAAGAGAAGCCCAATTCGAAAGCCCATGCACAAGAAAAATAGAGGATCAATGACAGAACAAGGAATGGTAATGAGGAAAAATAGTCAGACATACAGGTTATGTTTAAGAAGTCAATCTCTATGTATAATGGCCAAAAATAGTATAATAGGGTTATAATTTTGTAAGAGTTTGTCTCTACCGACAAAGCTCTTCTTTTGTAATCAAAATATATATGTAATAGGAGGATGTGAGGTGAATCACATTCAGCAAAAATACAATTCCATCAAGAACATCCAATACCACCAGAAACACCTAAATTCCTTCAAGCTATACCACAACCAAATACATTTCCATTCTATTTTTCAATTCTGCATCATTATTAAGACTAATGAGATATGCTCATGAGAATCATCGATTAGTTTCATGAGCTTTAAAACAACAATTGGTATTAGAACCTTCTGGTTTTACGAACTCAGAGAGAGCACAAGAAGCACAACCTGCACAATATACATAACAAGCAACACACAAAAATATGAAGACTACACCTCCTATTCCAGTTTTCGGCGGCAAAAGTTACAACCTTTGGGTGATAAAAATGAAGGCTTTGTTGAGATCAAAGCAACTTTGGAAGGTAGTCAGAGAAGGACTACCCGAGAAGGAAGTGATGGGGCAGTACCTATAGAAGAGGAGTTACATAAAGCTATTCAGCTGTGGGAAGAGACATAAGCTAAAGATCAAACGACCCTACAACCTTTATGCAATGCAGTAACAGATGATATCTTTGCAGCTCATCTATCGGTGTGTGAGTCTTCAAAGGCTACATGGGATCTACTCAAGGAGAGATTCAAAGGAGACCCCCAAAGACAACCATGATAAAACTCCAGAGATTGAGGGAGAGTTATCACACCTTGAGGCAAGGTGAGAAAGAAAGTATCAAAGATTTCGCAAATAAGATCACAGAATTAGGCAACGAAATGAAGGCGTTTGAAAATGAGATCAGAGAAGATACTTTAGTTTCGAAAAATTATGTGTTCCTTTTTAAGAAAGGTTCGACCCTTACGTTGGGGTCATAAAACAGACCAAGGATCTTGATAACACGTAATCCGTAGTAGTTTTTATATCATTCTTAGGTCTAGTTTTAGATAGATTTGTTAGATTTCATTCATTTATCGAGTCTATTCGAGGATTTCATCTACATTTCGTGTTTTATGTAGGAAACGAAGACATGTCAAGAAACACGAGAGAAATTGGCAATTTAACCCCAAAATGACAAGGTTCAGCTTGTGCAAGACCGTGGATTGAAGAGAACATGCAAACACCGAGCGGGAGGCAACCCGAGCATATCCTTTAGTTTTTACTTTTGAATTTTCGGACTATTTTTCGTATTTTTTTTGTTTTAGATGATTTTAGGATTTAAGGACTTAGAGATCTATGATTTTTGCTGCGTATTGTTTTCCGTGTATAATTTTTTTAGAAAATTGCAGCATTACCCGATCGGGCATGATTTCATTACCCGATCGGGCACGGTTCAGAATTGGAGAATCGGTCGGGCGACCTTGCACCCGACCGGGTAGGTCAACATTGAAGCACCCGATCGGGCGTCTTCAGTGTGCCCGATCGGGCACCGTAAATATTTTCGAGGTAAGTTAAATTCGAGTAACCCGAGCGGCACACACACTTCACCTTCAAACCCGATCGTGCACTTTCAGAAAGCAATCTCCGTACTACGATCTGGTCGCCGGAATCACCTTGGTGTCACCGCCGTTTCACCACCGCCGGAAGAACCGCTCGGTTGCTCGGAAAACTTACTCCCTTTCTCCAAAACTCTGAAATTTTCCTCCATTCATTGCATAATCCAGGTAAAATTGTGAAATTTCTTGAGATTAGGATTAGCATGGGTTAGATCTAGGTCTGATTAGGAAGGTCTGAGGTAATTTTGGTCGGATTAGTCGAATTTTGTGGATTTCAGTTCGCAGATTCGTAACCCCACCCGATCGGGTAAGGCTAGCAGCCCGATCGGGCATTCATACATTCACCCGATCGGGCGACGTGTTCGCCCGAGTCGGGCACTTCTACGGGGATTTCGACTTATTTGTTACCCGATCGGGCAGTGCTTAGGACCCGATCGGGCATCGAGCAGACCATGGCCGATACTGATTTTCTATCTTTCGATTGTTTGCAGATGGCCTCCAGAACTTCCCAGAATTCTAAGAAACGCAGATCCGACGCACATGACCCAGAGCACGGATGGCCTGTAAGATCGGATACGATTACGGAGCTGACGCCGTACACGCCAATCACTCCCTCTCATCAGCAATTCAGCTATAAGACGACGAACTTCTTACCCCGCCACAAGTCAAGGTTCGCAGAACTTCAGTCGCGGATCTTTACGTCCAGATTCCTATCTTCCGAGGCGATGAATGCTCTCGGCATCTTTGAGCACATGAGCACCATTTTTCGCACATTGGGATGGACGGGTTTGTGGAGTGCTAAGGAATACACTTACCGCAAACTCACAGCGGAGTTTTTCGCGTCTTACACTGCTTTCTTTGCTGAATCCGGAGACCGAGAGAAGACATTCATGGAGTTCCGCCTGCTGGGGCAGAACTATAGGATCACTGCACGGCAATTCGCAGACATTCTTGACGTTCCGCATAGCGTTTATGCGAAGTTTCCAGAGATCAACCGGAACCGTCAAGCCGAGTTTTGGTCGCAGATTGCCTTTGGAGAGTTCTCGACGAGAGCGAAGGCGAGTCATATACGCCACCCCGCCCTCAGGTATTTTCACTACTTCCTAGTCTCTTCGATACTAGGGAAGGGAGCACAAGGCGGTGTTAACCACACCGAACTAGGCATCCTGAGGCGGGTTGTGCAGACGAACGGTCCTGATGATGAGTGGGACGTCGACTTAGCATCGTTGATCATCGGACACTTCCTAGACATTTCCACCGAGGCGTTTTGTTCAGAGACGAAGATTATGTGTGGTGGTGTTGTCACCATGATAGCGCGGAGGGTCGGGATCAACCTTGGGATCCTGACGGAGGACAGAATAAAAGAGGAACCAGAGTTAAACCTCCAGAATCTGCGCAACCGACGAGCCATTACATTGGAGAGGTATAATGTGATTTGGTGCTACAAGGACGAGCACGGTCGAAGCTTAGAGGTAGATATCAGTGAGATCGAGGTACCGAGTTTAGACGAGGAGGGATCCCGATTTAGGATTGATCCCAACATCGGGCACGTCGGCCCGAGGGTAGCAGATATGGATCCACCTCCCGCAGCCGCATCTAGACCATCCACCTCGAGACAGCGAACCCGACGCGCCACACACTCACGTGCGCGTCCGGAGTACCCCCATAGCCGCTCTGATTTTCCATCGATGGATGGAGTCTCCGACACCCTCAGGTATGTAGCAGAGGAGACTAGGTATCAGTCCTTTCTAGCAGAGCAGCGGTACGACTTAGAGGCTGCGAGGGATGCGGGGCAGCAGCAGTTCCAGGAGCAATCTATTCAGCATACCTACTACCTCACCGAGTCCGTCCGACGGTTCCAGCAGCTGAGCATGACACATTACCAGGAGCCGTATATCCCGATCCCGCAGGACTACCATACCGGAGCTATACCCTACCGTCCTCATATCCCATACGAGCTGGAGGGGTTCTATTTCCCACCTGGGGAAGGAGCATCAGCGGATCCAGCGGACATGCCGACTACCCGCGATGGAGCGGATGAGGATTATACGATCTCTTTCCTTTGTCCTATTTCTTTTCTTTTCTTTTTATTTTATTTTCGTGGACCATTTTTATCATTTTCTTGTTTTTAGATAGGTATCTTGTACGCTCTTCAGACTTATTTAGTGCTCTTTGTTCTACTCTCTTGCATTGTATGGTCTTGTCACAGGTATTTCACATTAGCATATGCATTAGAGCGCAGGAGTCACTACATCCAGACATATCATCGAGAAAGTCACACGCATGTCACACGCACACATCAGGTGTATTCGCATCTTTTTCATGCTTTCTCGCATTTTTATGTTTTGGAGGTCCCTTATAGGTCTAGAACACAGGGACTGTGTTTCATTTAAGTCTGGGGGGTACTCGTTGAGTATTTCTGTTTTTGATTTAGATTTTGATTAGGATTAGATGTAGATTTTTTTTGTTTTTAGGAATAAACGGATGGGTATCTAGCATGAATTTTCAAGTTTTAGTCATTATTGTGTGACTTTGTCGAATCATGAATAAAGTCTAGGTGTGTTTAGAAGTCTTCTTGATTTCCGATTAGTTGAAGTAATTGTGCTTGAAACCATGACTTATAGTTACATTCACCTCCTAAGTTTTAGTACCAAGTATCATATCTCCGTGTATACCGATTATTCATTGCTTGTTTGATAGATTTTAGCGTTCATTGGACTCTACACGCTTATACTCCGCTGTCAATTTTTTCTCCTTGGATAAGTCTTAACTATTTTAGGTTTTCATTGACATGAGTACATCGAGATCGATGGTTCGGGTCTAAGTGGTGGGTTGAGGCGCTATTCTACGTCCTAAGGGTTAGAGTTATGCGTATTCTTCATAAAAAATAAAAAATCAGAAAATAAGTTTCAATGACGCATCTCTTCACTCCTCTAAGGTTACGAAACCTTATGAGTGTGCCATAGGCAGCCTGGGTCTAAGTAGAAAGCCACCCTCTTCGACTTCTACGTCCTAGGAACAAAGCGTGGATCTATAAAAAAAAGAAGAAAGAAGAAAAAGAATAAAAAAAAAAAAAAAGAAGAGAATAAGAACGAGAATATGAGCTTAGTGATATCTCAAGCTTAGGAGAGTTGGTATGGAGATCGTTTGGACGTTGTTTAGGAGTACGGATTAGACTTAGGTCATTGGTAGGATTGGATGGGTCGAGACTTTCGGTTTGATAGAAGTCTGAACTTGGTACGCTTAGGCTTGCGTTCATGTGACGCATTGTTTTGCATTATGGCTAATCCTTTGATGTATTTGTGTTAGTATCCGTTGTTGTTTAGCTCTTCTAGTACTCGACTCTAGGTTTGCTCGAGGACGAGCAAAAGGTTAAGTCTGGGGGAGTTTGATAACACGTAATCCGTAGTAGTTTTTATGTCATTCTTAGGTCTAGTTTTAGGTAGATTTGTTAGATTTCATTCATTTATCGAGTCTATTCGAGGATTTCATCTACATTTCGTGTTTTGTGTAGGAAACGAAGACATGACGAGAAACACGAGAGAAATTGGCAATTTAACCCCAAAATGACAAGGTTCAGCTTGTGCAAGACCGTGGATTGAAGAGAACGTGCAAACACCGAGCGAAAGGAGCGAAAACATCATTTTAGGTCATGCACGCTTGGGCATCGGAAGTGTGCCCGCTCGGGTAATTGATGCCATGACAACCCCGTAGCTTTACACGACTCGGGGGTTCAAGGAACATGGTCGGGCATGTGTGCCCGATCGGGTGGCAATGGAGTGCCCGCTCGGGTTAATGGTCATCAAAATGCGCCGTAACTTTGCACGACTCGGGCTGAAGAGGAACACGCTCGGGCATAGGTGCCCGATCGGGTGAAAATGGATGTACACGGTCGGGTACAAGGCTTGCATGAGCGGGTAAAGGCTTTGCCCGCTCGGGCCCTTGATTTGCTCAACTAATTCCCAAGATTTCTAACAACCAAAATCAGATTTATTTAAAGGGGATTCGAACCCAATTGAGAGGGGGGGACTCAAGGACAATTCAGTGCCATTAGAGACACACTTGGAAGGATCGAGAAGGACGGATCTACGGATCCGAAGCATGGAGGATCTATTGAAGACATTGGTCGATGAATAGGGAGCATTCTCTTTCTCTTTCTATGTCGAATTTAGATTTCTTTTGTGTTTCGTTTCCTGAGTTCATGTTCAAGTAGATCTATTGCCATAGGTTAGAGAGTATTGCCAACATGTAAAGAAGTCTTGTGCTTAATGAATGGTGGATCTTAATGCTTTCATACTTGTACGCCACTCGTTATGAATGAATTCGATATTTTATTATGTTTTCAGATTTCATGGTTGTTCTTAATGCTTTCATTACCTGTACGCCACTTGAATGAATGATGTTAGGAGTCTAATAAACCAACGCCAGGGCATTAGGTTTCGGAACTTAGCCATGATTTAGAGTTTAGCCGGTTTAGAATCTACGCCAGGTCAATCGGTTAAATCTAGGGATTAGGATAGCGGTCGTAATGCGTCTATCCATGTAAGATACGCAATGGATACATTGGTATATGCATGCTAGATAGTGGACAAGTCTACGCCAGTCAGTTCCTATAGGAGAGCTTGAATTCCCTGAACTCATGATAGTACCTAAGACCAATTATCTCGTTAGAACTTCGTTACATCGTTGTGCAACTCTTGATACCTATGGTGATTTGTCGCCGAGTCATTCCCATCTTAGGTTTAGTTTGCATTTGCATTTGCATTCCTTCTATCATTAGATTCATCACGTCTTATTCATTAGTTTAATAACTTATAAGTCGCATCAATTCCTTGTGTTCGACCCTAGTTGCTACACGATCCGTATCCTTGCGGAAGCGTTAGTCTAGGTAATTTATTACTTGAGTCTACGCACATCAGATCTTACTGTGCTAACAATAGGAGACTTTGTCATATCCCTACAGTCTCAATAATCAAGGTTAGACGACATGCACGGGGTAGCTTGGAAGTTTCATTTCAAGCAAAGTTCAAAGGACTCAAGGTCAACAACAACAAACCTGAGTTAAGTAAGAAACCACTTGGAAAACCAAACTACAAGTATAAGGGCAAGAAGGCGTGCATTATCTGCAAGAAGGATAATCACGTTGAAAGCCAGTGTTACTTCAGAAACAAGCAAAGTCAAGACAGAGGAGATCAAAGCAGGCAGTAGAAAAGTAATAAGGAGTTTTATACATGCGGCATTTCTATGTCATTTTTCTCGTGAGTGTAGAAACAAAAGATCTATTCAAAATAAAGCACAAGTCAATCAAAAAGAAGAAGAAGAAAAATCCTTATTCACGGCAGCACACTTAAACATATCAGGTTTTTTAGGATGATGTGTGGCTAGTTGACAGTGGTGCAACAAATCCTATGGCCAAACAAAAAAGTTATTTCACAACACTAGATAGGTACTTTAGAGTACCTATAAAGGATGGAAATGGGAAAGTCTTAACTACAATTGGTAAAGGAAGCATTCAAGTTCATATGAAGAAGGGGATTAAAACCATCAAGGTTGTTTTCTTAGTGTCGGGGTTGGAAAAAACCTATTAAGTGTACCGTAAATGGTTAGGAACGGGTACAAGGTTGTTTTCATGAAAGACAAGTGCGTGATCAAAGACAAAGTTGGTTCTAAGAACATAGAGGTTTCTATGGTCAAGAAGACAAATCCTCTCGGATGGAGGATAGCCAAAGAAGAAGCGAGGGTTGCTAAAGAAAAATTTGGAGTATATGACCTATAGCATAAACGGCTAGGTCATACGGGTATGCATAATCTGGAGAAGCTGCAGAAGGATAATATAGTGAAGGGTTTGCCTCAAATTATAGTGGTGAAAGAGGTGTGTGAAGCTTGTGCAAAAGGAAAGCAACACATACATGAAATATCGAGAAGTTCAGAGTACAAAGCAAGACAGATTTAAGGGTTGATACACACATATCTGTGTGGACCGATGGAGACATCTTCATTGGATGAAAGTATCTATCTATTAATTTTCACGGATGATTACTCCCACATGACTTGGTATATTTTCTAAGGCTTAAGTCTGATGTCTTCGCAATATTCAAGAAATTTTGTGAGTCAGGTTGAAAATCAAATGAACAAGAAAATTAAAAAGTTAAGGTCTGCTAGGGGGACAGAGTTCAACTCGAAGGAGTTCTCTGACGAATTTTCCTAGAAGGGGATCTTAAGGGAGCTAAGTGTGTCCTACACACCCCAATAGAATGGGGTTGCAAAAAGGAGAAACCGAACACTAATGGAGATGACACGGTGTATGCTGAAGGATAAGGGGATGCCCAACATATTCTGGGCAGAGGGAGTTTTCACCCCTGCATACATCCAGAATCGGTTACCTACAAGAGCTCTACAAGACAAAACCCCATGGGAGGCATGGAGCAGACACAAGCCCTCTATTGGACACCTAAGATTTTTCGGGTTTTTATGTTATAAGATGGTGCCTACACAAAAGAGGAGGAAGCTGGATGATAAGTCACAGACATGTGTGTTTGTGAGTTACGTCAGTCAAAACAAAGGGTACATGGTGTACGTTATTGAAACAACCAAGCTTGAAGTCTCGAGAGATGTAATTTTCGATGCAGAAAATAGCTATGATTGGGAGACGAGGCAGGAGGAGAAGGAACTATCTGTTCCACCAAGTTTTCTACATCCGCAGGGTTCTAACTACCCAGAGGGAGTCCTTATAACTACTTTTGAGGTAGGAAGTACCTGTGGACATCAAGTTTCGAGAGACAGTGAGAACAACAGAAGGAGAACACCACCTAGAACTCCTCTGCAATTCTCATTGTCAAACACACCATCATTCTCATTGGAAAGAATCAATGGATGTGGAAATGGAGATGCTACATAAAAACCAGAATTGGTATCTCACAAAAAGACCCTCAAAGCAGAAGGTAATCAGGGTTAAGCGGATATACAAGGTAAAAACAGACAAAGAAGGGAAGATTAAGAAGTTTAAAGCTAGATTGGTGGCACAGGGTTTTACTCAAACTTATGGTTTTGACTATGGGGAAACATTTGCCCAGTTTCAAGACATGATACAATCCAAATAGTAACTGGCATAGCAGCTCAGAAAGACTGGCCACTACACCAAATGGACATTAAATAATCGTTTTTGAACGAAGAGATTAGGGAAGAGGTTTATGTGGAGCAGCCTCCAGGATACGAGGTGCATGGTTCTGAACACAAAGTATTAAGATTGAACAAGGCTTTATACGGTTTAAAATAGGCACCCAGGGCCTGGTACAACAAGATAGATACCATCTTCTTGCAAGAAGAGTGTATCCGAAGTCACTGTGATGCAGCCATGTACATCAAAGTGACATGAGGTAATATTTTGATGATTTGCTTATCGTTGATGATATAATATTATCTGGGAACAGTTTTAAGATGAATGAAGATTTTAAGATGAAACTTAGCTCCATATTTAATATTAGTGACTTAGGGTTACTCAAATATTTTTCTAGGTTTTGAGGTTAATTACCTCGAATATGGTATTTTTTCTAAGTAAGGAGAAATATGAAACCCAACTTCTTGCGAAGTTTGGAATGCTTGACTCTAATGGAGTAAGCACTCCCTTGACCTTGAACTGCAATGTAAGAGTGGACGAAGAAGAACTTACTGAGCAAACAGGCTATCGGAGCATGGTGGGGGCATCCTCTATCTTGCATCCACACATCCTGACCTCGCCTTTGTTGCTTCGTACCTGTCACGAAGCGACACACATCAGAAAGTAAACAGTTTACAGAATTCTAAAAGGGGCTAAGGTGCATTAAGGATACTAAGGACTACGACTTAAAGTTTAAGCAAGTTAAATATGCAGAGCTCATTGGTTATATGGATGCAGACCTAGCGGGTAATCTAAATGAAATGCGAAGCACGAATGGTTTTTTATTCAAAATTGGAAACACAATATTTAGATGAAAACACAGAAGCAGTCTATTGTGACTCAATCGACGGCAGAAGCCGTGTATATGGATTTAAGCGCAACAAAAAATCACGCAACATTGTTATCACGACTGTTCGGAGAGTTAGGGTTTCACATGTAAGAGGGGGTTCCAATTTACAATGACAGTACTACCGCAATCGCTATTAGAAAGAATCCAATAGACCACAAGCGGAAAAAACACAAAAAATTTAGGTTCAATGTGGTATGAGAAGCGTAGGCAGAAGGAAGAGTAGACTTACATTTTATTCGCGGTGAGGAGAAGTTGGCCGATGTCCTCACGAAACCACTGCTGACAGGGAGGTTCTGCGAGCTGAGGGAGAAGATCGGAGTAGATGCGTAATCGACCAAGAGGGAGACTGAAGGGTATGACCAGCGTAGGTGCGAAGAGAAATAAGAGCGCAATCGGGAACAAATGTGATGATCGGAAACTCAAGCAATAATATTTCCTAGACCACTCCACCGCAAGTATACGGTTCGTGTAGTACCAGGATCGAAATCTAGGGACTAATGCAGCCTTTTCTAAGAATATCACTAAACTAAGACAATGTGAAATAGATGATGATGTGGTGTAAGTATCTAAAACACTAAACTAAATGATGACAGCGATAGAAAGGTTAGGAAGACTTGGCGATGAAGAACACTACGCGTTTCGGGATATCGGGAATCGCAAGGATGTAACAACGAAAGATCATAAACCTATCGAACTATCTTGACAACGGAAAATTCATGCTCTAAAGTGAGGAGTGATTCTGCTGAGCCTAAACCTCCTAACCATAATTACGTGCAATCCTACCTTCCAACAGCGATTAACTCATAACTCCTAATTCCTAAGCCGATTAACCGACCGGTCAGATTCTCATTAATCGAACTTAACCTACAATCAACAGTGCCGGATTCATATTTTAACCTTCCACCAAGATACGAATTCCTATGTTACTGAGCGGGCAACACTAGTATAAGCGTTTACGATGTTGATTATAGAACCGAATATCAAGAACAATACGATAGATCTAAGCATTAACGCAAAACTTGTACATCCATTACAAAACTGATATCCCTAGCCCATAGTTGGGAGTCTACTCACTCATGGGATTTACTGTCAATGGAGATAACATAACCCTAAACATGATAAAACCTAGGAAATCCGATGCCTCGATCTTCCCTATTGTGTTACCAATGTACGGATTGATGTTTCTCTCTTTCTCTAGCGTCTCCGAGCCTTTCCTGATGATTTCCAAGCCTTTCCTTGCCCTAGCCGTCGCCCTCTTGTGTCTGGAACTGATCCCCTCTTCTAATTCGCTCATTCAAACTCTAAAAGTAGGTTGTTGCGAGAAAGGCGGCCCGCTCAGGTACACGTTTCACCCGGTCGGGCAAATGGCAGCCCGCGCGTGTTCATCGCTCAGCCCGATCGGGCAACGCTACCTGATCACGTGGTCTACCAGCCCGAATCGTGTAAAATCTCGGGGATTTTCATGCCTAATTGAAGCCCGAGCGGGCACTCGAAATCCACCCGAGCGGGCATGATCACCCGATCATGTTGTCTTCGTGCCCGGGTCGTGCAGATTGTTGTAATTAACCCCGTAGCTTTTGCCCGAACGGGTAGAATCAATGCCCGAGCGGGCACTCTTCATTTCATGTTTTTACTTCTTTTCCGCTCGATGCTCGGGTGTTCCATTAAATTTTGTGGCTTGAATTTGGTTCCGAGTGAATTGTATCTTCAATATGTGCGGTTTGATTCAGGAATTTGCCTTTTTACACTCGTTTAGGCCTTGTCGCCTTAAAACCTGAAAACCAATAAAAATGACGTATATAAAGAACAATCGTAGCGGAATTGTAACTCGTGCAATGAAATCTATGCGAAAATGATACGAATAATTAGCCTAAAAGTGATATATTCTACGTGTTATCAAAAGGAAGCTTCAGGAGTGGAGTGCTCGAGCAGCCATAACCAAAATATCTCCTCATATGGGCCTTGTCTCGTTTCTGGCCCAGTAGACTCGACCAAGAGGAAGCCCAGCAACGCAGTGGAAGCCCAACACGCAAGAGGAAGCTTAGCAAACAATCAGAAGCCCATCAACAAACAAAAGCCCAATTCGAAAGCCCATGCTCAAGAAAAATAGAGGATCAGTGACAGAACAAGCAACGGTAGTGATAAAAAATAGCCAGACATGCAGATTATGTTTAAGAAGTCAATTTCTATGTATAATGATCCAAAATAGTATAATAGGACCGTAATTTTGTAAGAGTTTATCTCTACTGATAAAGCTCTTCTTTTTGTAATCAAAATATATATGCAATAGGAGGATGTGAGGTGAATCACATTGAACAAAAATACAATTCCATTAAGAACATCAAATACCACCAAAAACACCTAAATTCCTTCAAGCCATACCACAATCAAATACATTTTCATTCTATTTTTCAATTATGCATGCACTATTAAGACTAAAGAGATAATGCTCATGAGAAATGAGAATCATCAATTAGTTTCATGAGCTTTAAACAACAATCAACTATTCTGATAACAAACAAGATGAGTGGCCGTCTTTACCAGCGATTTCGTCGACTAGCAATATGAGTGGGTCAAGGAGCAATCTCTCCTGCGTTGGATCGCTGCTTATGTTGCAGCAGCTACTTCTCGACCACATCTTTTTCGTTTTTCGTCGTTGCTTGCGACGTCTTTCCTTCCAGATTGGTTTGCTTTCGGTCTTTTTATGTCTAGCATCGTTGCTTCTGATGTGGTTACATACGACGTGTTTCTGGGCCCCGTTCATTTTTCAAAGGTGTTTTCATCAAATGCAGGGGTCGTGTCTTTTCCTCAATAATCCAGAGGAAGAGAACAAAAAAGGACCGGAAATTTTAACCTCTATCCTATGCATACAAGATCTAACTTCGAACGTCAAGCCAAACGAGTAAGAAGATCGTCTCTGCATACAAGAGCAGTCCTGCATGGGATGAAGACTGGGGTCCCTGGAGCAAAGAGACCAGTTCAAGAAATCCAGTTCAATCATAACTCGTCAAACACTTCCACTATACTGAAGACAATAATCTCAACACCAACGATGTATCCTGCAGTTGAACATTAGCTAAATTTAAAAAAAAAAATGAACCGCAAATCATATATTTATGAAATGGATATTTTCCTTTTAGCTGAAAATCATTAAAAATATGTCCGAAATCTCCATTTTACTATTTTAAGAAGTGAGAATTTTCTAATCAAGAAAAAGTGATTCCCATTATATCCCAAATTTCATCCCAATATTTTTCCGAAATCTGATTCCCTTTATTCGACCATTGCTCAAGGGACGCATAAAGATGCTAAGCTTTCGTTTTTCGTAATTTTTCACTTACTTGGTGTATAATTTTCCCCACCGAAGAGGCTATGATAACAGTGGAGTTCTTGGAAACGGATCTTGATCGAGTGGAGAAATTTGGACTGCTGGATGAGATCTGGAGTTTTGTAAGGATGTGGACAAGCCCATAAAAGAGCTCCGATGAGACTGGAAAATGAGGAATTCATTTGAGATTCATCAATGAGATGGCTCATGGCAGTAGAAGAAGAAGTCATGGTCAAGACTTTTCCGTTGATGATGATGGCATACCAAAGAAGTGTTTGGATGAAGCTATAAAGAGAAATAATTTTATGGGTTTGTGCCTTAACAAGATATCTCTATGTGTGAATATGTATATTGAAAAATGGGTATACAACACGTGTTTAAATTGGTTGAACAAAAGTGGATGACGGAAAATTCGATTTGGATTCGGGATATTAAATACGTTAGACTTGAATTTGGATCTCTATATTGTTGTAGATACATGAGAAGTCCCATGACCAGAGGTTAAAGAGGTTAAACACTATCAATATTAGAACTTTAAAATTAAAGTTGAATCAACAATGTACGCATATGCTATATAGATTGCAATAGAAACCACCTATTATGGAGAATACATCAAATTAAATTTGTGACATATACCGGGATACAAGAAAGGAAAAAACGAACTTAGAGATCTAAGGATGTCAAACACAAGAATTATCTAATATTAACAAATGTACAACTAACTTCCACGACTTGCCCTTCTAAATCAGAGATGTAGCTACATGTAATATGTTGGAAATGTAGAGTTAAATTCAATTGTATGTAAGGTTTATCAAGTGAATTATCTTTACATTCAAGATTTAAAGTATGGACCCGAAAATCCAAACCATGAACACTAATTATATTCACACTCCACATTAGTCATATTTCAGTTAACAAATCTATATATTAAAAAGGCATCATTTTGCTGCCTTCTGAGAGTTTCTCGCTTGTGACGTTTCTCTCTTCCCCTCCCCCAGGCGTTTCCCATCCTCTTCTTTCCTCCACTGTCCGACGCTTCACCTCCTGTATTGCGTCTTTCCTCCACTGTCCGGCACTTCAGCTCATGTATGGCGGCTTTCCTCCACCTTCGCTGTTTTGGTCAAGTTGCTTTGGCTACAGATTTTTCTCCCTCATCTCTTGGTCGTTGAACTGTGCGTGGTTTATGCTTGTGGCTTTTAAAGTCCTCAGGCGCTTCCCATCCGCTCCCAAATGGCGCTTCTCTCTCCCACGATTTCTGACTAGCCGGTTCGTATTCTCTTCTTTCCTCCGTCGTCCGCCCATTCCGACTACTTATTATGCCTCGTATTGTGTTAGCTTAGTATTGCTTTAGGGTTGAACTGTGTGTGATTTATGCTTTCGGATTTTACAGTCCTCGGGTTTGTTTGATCGGAGTGGGTAAAGTGGGTTAATGTTCGATCCTTCCATTACCGATGTCTATGTGATTTCTCTGTTTTTTTTTTCCAAGAACAATGTTTCAGGGAAAGACAGGAACACTGTTTCAGGGAAAGAGTGGGTAATGATGGAGATGAAGAATTGTTGGACTCTTCTGTCGTTAAAGTAAGCCATTTGCGTGTTTGAATCTTGAAATTTTGGCTGATTCTGTCTTTGAATCCCCTGATACTTGAGATTATGAAACTGTCTGGAATTGGTCCATTTGACTGGAATCTGAAAGGATACAAGACTACGTATCATGCCTTGTACCCAAGGGCTTGGACATCTTATGAGGGTAAAATTGTATATAATTGAGCTTATGCTGACATTTCTGCATTTCTATCTTGTATATTCATCCGTTGAATTTATTGTTTATGATGTCGGTGAACCTGACCCTGAGCTTAGGATTGTTTGCCGTCAGATTCGCCCTTTATCCTCCATAATTATAAAGAAATCAGCTTTCATGTGTCCGTTTTCACTTACAGAGTAGGCTTCATTCCTTTGGCCTTTGTTTTGTTTGGAGAGCTTATCCGCGAATTGATGAATTTGGCTTTTTATTCCTCAGCTACAAAACACCGGAAAGTCGGTTGCAGATGTGACTTTGCTCTTCATTTGGGCTGTAAGATACTTATTTCTCTTATACTTCTGTATGATGTTCGTTTTACAGTTTTCCAACCAAATCTTCTCCTTTGTTGTATTGCTCGCAATATCTTTGTAGAGGAGTTTGAACCTAAAAGGTGCTTTGTACGAATCTACAGTCATAACGATGGTTGTTTCATTTTGTATGTGTTGATTCAGAATTCTGTTGGAGGGGACTCTGAGTTCTCAGGTGGTCACTCAAACTCCAAGATTATGTAAGGATATTTCGTACATTCTATTTTCTCCATCCACTGCCTTCTTTTTCGTCCTTCTCTTTTTCAGTGACTTTCCTCTTCTCTGACTTTAGAAGAAACTTATGAACTAGCATACTCATAGATTTTCTTATCATTGTGTGTTCACTTCCTTAGGATGAAAGATGGGGTCCAGGGTGTGATATTACACCACAAGTAAGTTGTTTCACATCTTTTATAGAGCACTAAAATAGGAACAGATTTAATCGCTGATTGTTTCAACTTTGTTGCTCGAAACACATAACATCACATGGATCACCGCCATTGACTTATGCAATTGCAGCTCAGACTACTGACGATGTTCATGTCTCAGTCTGTCCATGTTTCATGATATCAAGGAAGCAGAAGGGCATCACAACCAAAGATATGTGGACAGCTGTTAAAGCAAAGTCAGGTTGTATTTGCCATATAGTGATATTTTGTCTCTGTGCTACTCATCGATACAGTTGTTTGTTTTTTAACCTTCAAGGAAATAAGTGATTCACCAAGAAATACACAAAAACAAGAAAAAGATCTTCTTGATTTTGGATCAATAACCCAATCAAAGTCTACAAAAGCATTCCATCTAACATCGTATTTGGCTTACTAAAATAAACATTGGCATAGATTACCCTTCAAATATTTAATATCTAACAATCCTTTGAGCTATTTTGAAGTGCTCTATTATTGGGGTAGAAAGGAACTGACTTTGCTTCTCACACATTCATTAAAATATGATAATGTCACAGTAAAACCTTTTGGTAATTCCATGTTTCTTCCATTTCAGGATCTGAGTTCCACCTTCCGGAGTATCCTAAGTTTCCTCTTATTCTTTTGGTACATTTTGCTTGTTAGGATCTGCAGATGCAACTGAACGGAAACATGAATGATCGTATGATCACCTCCAAAGAAAGAGAATGCTCCTTTTTTATCTGAACATGAATGCTAAATTTAGGACCATGAAAGATCGGGAAATCCAAAGATGAGATAAGCGTCTGTTTCGTGGTCGTTATGCTCTGTTATCGACCTTTTACTTGGGACAGTAGTATACAAAGGATCTCAAAATCCTGGCTTGATAAGGTATATGGGTGATGGATGCTGATGATTGCCTGCTTTTGGGGGGCCAAAATAAGAGATCAAGGATGTGTTTTGGTCCAAGGCAGACGAGTTCTGTCTCTTGTGCTACATTTGCGTTACCTTCGAATTGATGCAGATGATAAACGGCAAAAAGAAAAGGAAATATAATGAAGTATTTGTCAAAGAGTAGAAAATGTGAAGAGTAAATGGATTTTGGCGTAAAGAAATTGTGAGAGAAAAAGAACAAAAGAAAGGATATGAAATGGAATTGAAGGGTGAAAGCGACATGGATTGTTTAGGTACATGAATCAGAAGGAAGCACGTGGTGAATGGAAATGAAAGGGAAAGGGATGCATTGGTTTAATATAAATAGAAATAAGCAGCAGTTAGTGGGTGCAGTGGAAGGGGGCATGCCACCAAATCTTGGAGAAACAAGAGATAAGAGACCGTTGTTAGATACAGAAGAGAAGACATGGGAAGATCTCCTTGCTGCCATGGCACTGGTCTTAAGAAAGGTCCCTGGACACTGAAGAAGATGGCAAGCTTGACACGACTGTATATGGTCCCCTAAATCTCTTCTCATGGAAGAAGTGATTTTTCAAGAAGTCGAACGTTATGGAATGATTGTTTATAACGTTAGATGGAGTCGTTGGCTATAGAGCTTCAATTCCTCCCACATCTGAATCCAGGAAAAAGTTTATGTATACACATGACCATGAAGGTATAAGAGTATGTGGCCATGGAATTAAGCTCAGCAGCGTACAAGAGTATGCGGCGATTCGATTTGGAAGGACTCTACCTGCTGATCTTCTTCGTCGGTAAAGCTCTGTGTTCAATTTCCACTCTTATGGCGTTCGTATTCATATATACTTTACACTTGGTTTCATTAACAGTCCTCAATGTTCTTGAAGGTCTATACGTAGTAATGATTCCCGGTATATTTATCAGAGGAATGGCAGAGGAGGTCCAAGAACAAATGTCCTTTATCAGTAGGTATTTATTTTGTTATGTTCAATGCAATGAGTTCTAATAACTCAACATTATTAAGATCATGAGGGGTTAATTGGCTTTAATAATTAGTCAAAATTGCTCTTGCAATCTCCTCTGGATGAGTATGACTTTAGAGTGAAAGATTTATTTTGTTGCCCTCCAAGATGGTGTGCGGATCTGCAGAGCCATCAAGTTACTTCATCACGGTTCGTCCATCCTTACAGTTAGTTTTTTCATTTTGATTTTTAAATTTCATTCCATGTCGTTATTTGTTGAGATTATCTGACTTTTCATTGCCCTGGATGTTTTCTTGGAAGCAGAAAATGGTTGTTCCATTAGAAATTCCAAAAAAGCAATTTGGCCAATGGTGGAATCGCACTTCAATATTTGGAGAAGGCTCGTGTGTTCCCTTAAGAGACGATGAATGATTATTGCAATATTTTATGTTGTAAATGGAGACAAGGAGCTCACATTTTCTTTGATGTGGAATGTTTTTTTTTGTCCATTTGCAGATGAGTTTTATCTTACAGATGTCTACTTATCCTTTGGAAATGCTTTTGAAATGGATCCAGTCAATTTTCCTAATGTATGACTTCAAATTAGAAAGCTTTGCATCGTTGGTAGATGGAAAAGCAATATGGTTCTTGCTTGAATCATCTTTCCGCTGAGAAATTTGTTGCCCCTGTCTGCTTAAAGGGAACCCAGATGAAATACTTGGCCCTCGATTAGGTATGCGGAACCCAGATTATACAAATGTAGTTCACAATCGTACATATTTTCAGGTTAGTATTTTTTCAAGTCCATAAAAATTTCAATCCCACATGACGTATTTGAAATGAAATTTTAGATTTCAAATATTTTTTTAGGTATAACAATGTTATGTTTGCATATTAATGTATAAAAATCCGAAAGCTAAATTTAACTGCCGGAGATTGGATAATATAATATTGAAGGATGAAGACAAGAAGCAATGGTAAAGTTGCGAAGAATTATCAACAATTTGAGGATATTCATCAGTTTGTGAGATCTCGATTGATTGTAGTGGGATTTTAACGGTCTCTGTAAGATAATGGAATAATGGAATATAGTTATTGTTATAATCTAAAGTAAACTGACAAATTGAGATGTCTATGTTCATGGTTTAGGTTGAGATTCCTGGTGATTATGATGCTCATTGGAACCATCTCAAAGTATGTATAACTTTGTCTAACATGTATTTTGGTCATGTTTTCTCTCATTGTGTACTCTTGACTTCATGTTGTACATGTACATAACATTTACTTATTAAAAACAAAATAGATTTTTTCTTTTATATACATTAAATAATCCAAACTTATTCGTATTGATTATTTTTATTGTCTTACATATCACAAAATTGTTATAACAAAATGAATTATTTTTCTGAATTTAAATTATTTTTAATATAACAAAAATATTATCCCGTGCATCGCGTGGGCTCAATTTGTGAAAGGTAATTCAAATCTGAAAATTGTATTTCTGAATAATGAATTACAATAGCCCTAAGTGGCTATAAGTACAATAGGTTAAGAATTAAACCTAATTACGGAATAAGAAATTACAAAAATACCCTTATGTACAGTAATGTTCTAATACTCTTTATACGCCCCCGCAAGATGAATCACCCGTAGTGATTCCAATCTTGGAACACAAGTCTTGAAAAGACAACCTCGGAAGTGGCTTGGTGAGGAGATCGGCAAGCTGGTCCTTGGAGTGCACATGAGAAACTCGAAGTGTACCAGCTTCTATTTGACCACGAACGAAGAAGTAGTCAAGTGCAAGATGCTTCATACGTGAATGAAAGACCGGATTGGCACTTAGGTAGGTAGCTCCAATGTTGTCACAATAAATGGTAGGCGCCAAGGGAAGAGTGACTCCAAGTTCGGTGAGAAGATTACCAATCCAACAAAGTTCAGCCGAGGTATTTGCTACGGATCGATATTCGGCCTCGGTGGAAGAGCGAGCGTGGCCATTTTGTTTCTTGGACGACCAGGAGATGGGATGTTTGCCAAGATAAACAATATACGCCCCCGTAGATTTGAAGTCCGATTTGTCGCCAGCCCAATCCGCATCACTAAAGGCATGAAGAGACAAAGTATTGTGAGCGGCAAGAAAGATACCTTGGCCTCGAGATCCAGCAAGATAGCGAAGCACACGTTTGGCACATTGCCAATGCTCATGCGGTTGTTCCATGTACACATCTTCAGTGAGTGTGCCTTGAAGGAATGCATTGTTGACGTCGAGT
>CM071866.1:8820651-8830756 GCA_036759665.1 Gynandropsis gynandra
TCGGATAAGATGTTCTTGAATTTTCGGCAAGTATAGTTAAAAACGATCGCTTGGAAAAATAACCAAACATTGAATAAATTATGAGATATACTCTTAGAGACATAATAAGATCCTCCAAGTTGAAAATTGTTAACACTGATGGAACATGTGTTTTTGAAATTAGGTTTTTATATTCATAGTTTAATTCAGATATCGTTAACTACGATATTCAGATAGAGTTAACTACGATATTGATTAGTGCATTGTAAAACGAAATAAATGTACTTAAATATTGATATATGAATAAGAAAAATAGTTAGGTGAAACACAATTATTCAGAAAATAAAATGTAATAGATATTTTATATTCTTTATTCAGAAGAGTTGAGTTAATCCGATTATTGTTAATAAACTTATATGAACATCACGAAAATTTTTAAAAAAGAAGAAAAAAAATTATTAAGTTCCCGAATTTGAACTTCATATATTTATAGTTTTATGTAAACACTACTCTACCGAAGAACAATTACACCGGCACACACAAAACCACGCCTTTACCGTTCATGCTCTCCATACCCTGCAATAAACAACACACAAATTCCACATCTGTAAAACCCATCATGATTGTATCATCATAGAAGAGATTAATTATTGTGATTTTGGTATTATGTATATTTGTTATTATTATGACATTTTTAATTATATTATATATTTATATAGTTTCGAAAACATTTACAAGATAGTTGAAAAATATTATAAGAGGAAAGGACAATAATTTTAGATGATTAAAACAAAAGTTATGTGACATTTTGTTTGGATCTTGGAATCAACATGAGTTTAAGTTGTATTCAGGACAATCGTGTAGTCTAGTTATACATATAGAAAATCAAAGTATTCTTTATAACCGTTTGAATTTTGAATAAAGAGCAATTTTTAATAACAGTGCTGCGTAAACACCATGGAAAATCAGTGTACATTATCTCTAAATTTTCAATGGCAAAGTTAGAAAAAGCGAAAGATAGAAATGTACCTGATTCCCGAGGCGTGTCAAGTGTTGTGAGATGAAGACGTGGAGGAAGCGAAGACGCTGCAGGGGCGGGAGAGCCGCGGCTACTAGGAGTGTTACTGTAACCATCCTGAACTTGAGATGCGAACTGAAGATTCCACAACACATCTTCAATGGAAGGTCTGTCCGAAGGATCCTTGAGAAGGCACCTCACACATATTTCCATCATTGTCTTTAAAGACTGATCAGAACATGCTCTGTGTACTGTTGGATCCACCATGCTCCTTCGAGCGGCATCGTCCGCGGAAATGCTCCCTTGTAACTGCAAATCATATAACAAAGTGTCACGCAGATAAATAATCCGAGGGATGTCTAAATCGAGGTAATGATTCAGTTCATCTAGAAAGAACAACTAAATGAGATGTACCTGGTCTTTTAGCACATCCACTTGACTCTTGGTTTTCAATGGCCTTCCTACAATTAGTTCAAGTAACATCACCCCAAAGTCGTATATATCGATTTTATCTCCGTCTTTCACCCTACAGAGCAATAAACAGAACCGAGCAAAGATTATGAGATTCAAGAACCATAAAGAATATATATTTTCGCACCAGAATATCTAACATCGCATTTTTTAAAGGCAGAGTAAGAAGATTTACGTACCCTGCGATATCTTTAGACCCACTCGAAGGTATTCCCTGCCCGGCCTTGAAGAGAAAAGTGAGCAACTTCAGCATAAAAATTACGGCTCGACAAGAAATGACCTTTAGATTATTAAAGCATTGAACTTTTTTCGTCGTAATCAACGATTCCTCATTANCGTAATCAACGATTCCTCATTAGATTTCAAGCTTTTAGTTTTCATACCTTCCCCAGACCCTCCAGTAATGGAAGGTTATAGCTACTGATTTTAGCTCCAAGGTTATTGTCCAGCAAAATGTCAGTTATTTTCAGGTTGTTTGCAAAAACACCTGGAACGATACCCGTATGCAAGAATTGAATCCCTCTTGCTACACCTAAAGCAGAACTTATACGCTGTTCCCACGTTAACAATCGTCCCATATTCCCGTCTGCACAAAGAGACAATAACATGGGTTGGTTCGATATTTTACATCCCAGAACATAATCTGATCCTTTTTGTTAAATCAGTATGCTTATGGGTTACGTGTTTTACCGGATATCCAGCTCCTGAGGTTGCCATTGGGGACGTACTCAAAAACAAGGAACATTCTGCTGACAGTAGAATCATCCAAGTAGCACTCGAAGCAGTGTCCGAGAGCGCTAACTAAGTGACGGTGCCTGAGTTTAGCGATGAGTTCAATGTGATGCATAAAGTTTTGGGTGCTGCAACTTTTCTTCATTTTCAAGCATCTAATAGCCACAAATGACCCATCTATCAACTTCCCTCTATAAATCTGGATGAACAACGCAACATAAGAAATCAATCTTTTGGAAACCCTTGCTACAAACCAGCAGTTGTTTCAAGGACCAAAACTTTGGTATGATCAATTTGTAACTGAGCTCATAAAGTTGATCTGATACACAATGGGAGGGGCGTCAAACTGTTATGACGTAAATGAATAAAAAAGACCGAAAGGAATTTTGCGACTTTACCTGTCCCTGAGAACCTTCACCCATGAAAGTAGATGTTTCGAAGTTATTTGTGGCATATTCGATCTCCTCCAGCGAGAATGTCCTGTAGGCTGGAATACCAAGGGCTCCGAGCTTCCTTGTTTGAGAAATATACCCTATGAAATATCGTAACAAATAATCGGAAACACAGTTAATCATCGAAATGTGCGACAACAGAATATCGATTCAATTCCAAGAAACTAAAAGCAGATGAGAATGATGAATCTTACTTGCATCTGACAGCAACTTTGATGTATATCCAGTTGCTGCGTTCTCCATTATCAATCTTGGTGGAGCTCTCTTTGTTCTTCTCTCAGAATTTACTCTCTTCACGAATAAAAACAAGAAACCAACGAGCAGAATTACACCGATAACACCTGCAGTTATGCCCAAAGCAAGACCAACTTTGGAAACCTCATTTTTCCTCTGCGGTAGAATTCCAACAGCCAAAGCTTCATTGCTACAGAATGAAACCGGTCGCTGATTTTCATCTGCAGTAGCCAAACAGTTATTCGAATACGCTACTAGTCTGCTCTTGGATCTTGGTTTAAGACAGGTAGGTAAGCTTCCAGTTAAAAGATTTGATGATAGATCAACGAGCATCAGCTCGGAGTTGCAAGAAAGATTCACGTTCAGCTGTCCGGTGAATTTGTTGTGCGAGATGTTCAAATAAGATATCCCGGGGAGAGATAGAACGGATGTAGGGAACGGCCCAATGAACGTATTGGATGAAAGATCCAAATACTGAAGCTGATAAAACGAATTCACCTCTTCAGCTGTGATTCCAGACCTAAACTGGTTCTTGCTTAGTATGAGGGTAACCAACTTGTTACAAAGAAGAGGAAACTGAGGTCCTAGAGAATTGCCTTCGACATCCAGAACTTGAAGGTTTGTCAAATGGCTTAAATCGGGCACTTCCCCGTTGAAGCGGTTATTCGCAAGATCAAGAACTCTAAGACCCGATAAGCCACTCAGTGAAGAAGGTAGTGACCCATTGAACATATTCTTTTTCAAACTCAACACTGTCAGACCAGAGAAAGAACCAAACCAATCTGGCAGCTGACCAGAAAACATGTTCTCATCAAGGATAAGTGTCTGTAGACTCGCTAGAGATGAAAGTTCACGAGGAATTGCTCCAAAGAGAAAATTGGAACTGACGTTTAAAATCTCCAACGATGATAAACGATTGATCTTTCCAGGTAATGGACCCCATAGTCCAAGAGAAACCAAGGTAAGAACTTTTATATCAGGAAGCTTAACAAGGGTTGTCACAAATGAATCTACGGAAAAACTCTTTGGTAACATATGGGTTCTCCTGTTTCCTATAATGTGAAGCTGTGTCACACTTTCTTCATAGCAAACAACAGTTAGGGTTGGGTTTGGTTCAGAATTGCAGAAATCAGTGGAGCTGTTCCAGCCACTTAAAACAGTTGGATAGTATAGGAGTTGCTGAAGCCTCAGAAGGGTCTGAGACTGAGACGACTGCAACTGTTGAGAACCATCTATGGAGGCCAAAAGCAATACCAGAACCAGCACTGTTGAGCCACAGAAAGCTTTCTCCATAGCGAAATTCATACATGAAGATCACACAGAACCGTCAAAACAGTCTCTCTTTCTGTAGGATTCAAGAGAACCGACCGTGAACACTACCTTCGAGGTATCACATATTTCCCTGAAAACATACCACATTGATTGCATCAATTCAAGAAGTCCAAAAGAACAATACAGAGGAAATTCATATACTATGGAGTACTGAATTGAAATCAAAACTGGGTCCACCTGTTGCTTGCCATATATCCTCATCTCTCAAAGATCAAAACCCCACATTTTTTCATTAATACCATCTTACTGTAAACTAGGAAACATCAGGTCCCTGAATTTATGCCAACAAGTGGGAGCCAAATGTAGGAATATACACACACATTATACTCGTGAATTTAGCAAAAAGTTGTTCTCTTTAAATTACAACAGGAATCACTGCAAGGTAGAACCTCGTGATTCTATATTAACATCAAGAACTCCAGATTTAAACACGTCTACAGAGCTTAAGATAGAGAAGATTGCATGCAAAAATTAGAGAGATAGGAAAGTTTTTACCCATGAGAAGATTATCAGAGCCAAAGTTGTATAATCTGAAGCTCCTGAAGTTACCTACACAAGGAGAATGCAGTAAATCTATGCCCAGAAATTTTCTCTATTTGATTTTTGTTTCTGTAGAAACCCAGCTTTTTTGTAGAATGATAAGAAGGAGAACAAGAGGAAAAAGACAATTTTTTCCTTTGAGATGAAGAAATCCTTCTCCTAGTTTTTCAAGTGAGGGCGAAGGAATAATCTTTAAGTTTATTTTATATTTAAGAGGATCAACTTGGTACAAAATGACTAAGGAAATGCAGAAAACCCAGATGAAAAATTCTTGAGAAAATCGTAGAATCCATGTAAATTCCCCAGGAGAAGAGTTTGCAGGTGAAAAACATTCAAAAAAACCTACCAAGAATATAATAAAGATGAAACAGAGGAATCAAGGGGACAGTGTTTGTTTAAAGAAAACAACAGTTAATAGCAACAAAATTTCAATCTTTTTAAATGTTCAGAGCAACCAAACAAAAATCTCTTCAACCAATGTCAAAACTTTAACAACCATACATTCAAGTAAGCTTACAGTAACTGGAGAGAGAGAGAGAGGCACCAAATATCAAAAATAAATAAAGAAATAAAGAAATAAAAAAGAAAAATATAAAAGAATATTTGGTTGTAAAAGACAAGGGGCACCATTTTTTTATCTCCGTTTGGGGCCTCCAATACTTCAGACACGGCCCTGCCGGAAAGGAATAATCCACTTGGCCAAATCTGTGGTGAAGAAAAGCATAAAGACAACAACGTATAGGAAGATAAAGTGAAGATTCTTTGGGTGAGATGGAGTTCACTTTTTTTTTAACTATTTTGGATCTAAATTTTTGTCTCTCAAGATCGACTGAATTTAAATTTGGAATTAATATCTATATTTAGGGAATCAAGTTTTATTTTAAAATATTATATCTCAATAAAGATTATTTATATTAATTTTAAATTGTATACCCTTTTATTGTATTGTTTTAGAATCAGTTCAATTTTTATAAAATGGATAATTTTGGATTGCAGTTTGGTTTCGAATTAAACATAACTGAACAGATAATTTGTATACAAAATATTAACCGAAGCTTTAATCGATTTTGTTTCAGATCAAATGGTTCGGCTATAAATACAACAAAATTATAGTTAAATAAAATTCGACTTTACTTGATACGATGATTTCCGTTAATGTCCGGTTTTTCTTTTGGAAATAATATTGTAAGTTGAGTGTATGTGGTAATTAATTATTTAAGACAAAGTTGAATGTTAATGTCATAATTAATTATATAAAAGAAACTCGAGAAGTGGATTTTTGTGGCACAGACTGTCATGCGAGCTATCGCTTTCGGGGTGACGTGAGAATTTGTGCCTTTATCATAAAAGTCCCATCATACCCTCTTTTTTCCCTTTTCTAAATTTAGATTAGATTCTATCATCTTTATTTAAAAAACATTAATTAAATACAATAACGTGAAAATTTATTATTCGTTTACTATATTCATATTTCCGTAAATACAATAACGTGAAAATTTATTATTCGTTTACTATATTTCATATTTCCGATATTAAAAAATATTCATTATATTTGTATGAGTTAAAAAAACACTTGAACTGCTATTAATATTTCAATAATATCTTACTTTTAAAAAAATTCAACTTCAACTCAACCTCAACCTTTATAATATTGGTAAATCCATATAATTATTGTCCTTTAATCGACAGTTTTATTTGTGCTCTAGAACACATTGATTTCTCTCTTTCTTCCGGTACAAAAATCTCACTTCTCTCTTATCAGATTCGCCGCGAGTTGCTTTAAATCAACATCAAATTCGATGCAAATAGTTTGAAATCGTTTTGTCAACATAGAAACTTGAAACTAAATACGTTTTGGAGAAAAAAATATGGTATATATAGTGAGTTTTGAACTTGAATTTAAGTTTATTTTTAATTTGAGCAAATTAATGTTGTTTATGGGGAGATAACAATATTTTTCGTGTTTCTTTTGTGAATTTGATAACTTGAATGACTAGTAAGAAGGATGGATTGCAATGTAAAATTGGACAAGATTTTGATAACAAGAAGGATGTACAAACATTTGTAAAGAAGGGTTCACTTGAATCTTCTTTTAGATATAAAACATTGATTTCTGATTCGAAGATGTGAGAAATATGATACAAGTTTGTCAGAAATGGTTGTAAGTGGAAATTACGCGTGGCAACAATCCCGGATTCCAAACGGTTTAGTGTGAGAACACACCATCTCATTTATAAGTGTTCACCTGTATCTAAATTGATAGAAGCTAACAAGGGTACAATGCAATTGGTTAAAGATTATTTAAATGAGGAATATATCGAGAAATATGAAACACTTCTAGCAAAAGAATTGATAACTTGTCTAAAACAAAGTACGGTGCCAATGTATCGTATTTAATAGAATTTAGAGGCAAATCCAGTGCTCAAAAGGAGATTCGCGGTGATGACTTTGCTCATTATATGAGGCTTCCAAGGTGGTTGCACATGTTTTTAAGAAAGAAATCCTAGATCTGTCGTAAATCTTCAACTGGATGGTGATGGGAAAAGCTTCAAATATTTTTTTTATGAATCTTTTATAAATCTTCAAATATTTATAAAAGCTGTAAAAACCTGTAAGAACATGAAAAGCACGAAAGCAAGTAAAACGGATACGGAATCATACGTAAAACATCACATATGTATCAAAAACGTCTCCTAAATCGTGCAAGAAATACGTATGAAAACGAGATGATCATTGCTGTGGATGAAACATTTATGATAGGAGTGTACAAGGGAGTATTGATTGTGGCAACTGCGCAAGACGGTGAACATCACCAATATCCTAGAGCTTGTGGAATAGTCGACAAAAAGAATGATGAATCATGGACGTGATTTATGTCAAGGTTGAAGAGGTGATACTAGATGGACGTGGTTGTGATATCTGATCGCCATAAAAGCTTGATAAAAGCAATCAAACAAGTGTACAAAGAAGCTGATTATGGTTTTTATGCGCGACAAATATCGCAAAACATAAAGAGCTACGTCAATAAATGCCAAGGTAGAAAGAGTTCAAAGGGTGATACTGTGGCGAAAATTTTTTTAAAATGTGCAACAACATATACAATGAACGAATTTGAAGAGGCATTTAACGATTTGAAGGCAAGGTACAAATATGACCATTGTGACCATTGTAACCATTGTGACCTCTATGATCTTTGTGACCTTTGTAACTGTTGTGAATTTTGTACAGGTATCCTAATGTTGCAAAATATTTGGAGAAAGAGGAACTTGATCTCGTTAAGTGGGCAAGATGCAAATTTAAGAGTGAAAGGTACAACTTATTATCCACTAATGGGGCCAAGTCAATAGATTCCACCTTGAAGGCGTCAAAAAAGTTTTCGATGCTAGAGTTTTTAGATATTTGTTTGGAAAAGACAATGGAATGATTCAATAGGTATAGGTTAGAAGCTGCTACTAGTGATGATTCTCAAAAGTTAACACCGTATGTGAGAAAACAATACATGAACGGTTTGGACAGGCATCCAAGTATGAGGTTATTGAATTGAACAAGCTGAATGATGACTATGAGGTGAGAAATGAGAAAGGTAGAAGATTCATGGCGAGTCTTAAAAAAAGAATGTGCGATTGTAAAATGTTTGATGCATATAAGTATCCATGTAGTCTCACAATTGCGACTGCACATAAGGTTGATAAAGGTTACAAGATACCACAAATATGTTCAACATAGTATCTGTAGGATACATGGCTTTGGCTTACCAATAAATTGTGTATCCAATTCCTTATTATAGTGATTGGAACATTCCTCCTCAATATTCTGAAGTTACAATTCTATCTCCTATGTTGGCTGAGAAAATGCAAAATGGAAAGCTAAAGAGAATCGTTATCCTAGACCTCGTGAGGCTCCAAGAAAAACCCTATATTCGTCGAGACAAACGGGTTCAAATGCAACCATCTCTGACAATGTATAGAACGTGACAACCCAGACAACACCAACAAAAAAAAGAAAGTTTTGTTAGTTTGTAATACTACATTATCTGTATTATTTGGACTAAACGTTGGTTTACGTCCGTCCATCCTTATAAATTAATAAATTCGTAAGGTTCGCATCTAATTTTCCTTATTTACGCAACCTTTCAACCCACACACGTCTTTTTAGAAATGCCATTTTCAATAGTATTAATAATGTCAAAATTTGACAAAATTTTAAATGTATTATTTTGAAATTTGCTCAAATTCATCCAACGAGTTCTTAGAACACTATTATCACTTTTGAAACATTTTATCCGTTCTACAATTCTTGTGATACATGGGGAAAACTCCATTTAACTATTATTTTACGTTGTAAAGTATCTGAATTAACATGATTTTTCCCTAAATGTATCAAAAGCATAATTTAAACGTCTAACGTAATATGTGACCTTTCTATGGTTTTCAAGGAATATGTGTGATCCGCCATTCCCACCAAACTTTTTCTCAACATTTCAAAAATATAACAATAAGTGGTTAAAATTGGTTACATGTTGTACAATACAACACTTTGTATCGTTCCATCGTTTTGATGTCAAAGTCCTGTTTTTTTGAATTCCACATTTTCCTTTTTTTTTGAATATGACACACTCTTTTTCTAGCTCACATCATCTTCCATCCATCCCTCTAACTCTCATCATCTCCCANGACACACTCTTTTTCTAGCTCACATCATCTTCCATCCATCCCTCTAACTCTCATCATCTCCCATCTTAGTCTCCTTCTCTAAAAAATCTTTGAAAAATTCTTTATAAAAAATTTATTAAACCTCACATTTCCCACATTTCGTCCAAGTAATTCTTCCTGACTATCTTGACTAATACCTTGTAATCTCCTCCATCTATCTCTCTCTATTTGTTACATGACATAATGTAGAGATATGACTGTTTTTTCTTTTGTTTCTTGTTGTAGGATATTTTGTGGAAGTTCTTCGATGACCATATCAAAAGGAAAACAAGGAACAACAACACGATAAGTCTTAAATCGGATGTTTCTAACCAAACATGGAAAGTCAAGTTGGACGACCCTAGATTTATAGACCGATGAAAATATTTTACCAAGGACCATGATTTTCGAATTGGTGATTTTGTAGTTCTTCATCATGAAGTTGAAATGGTTTTCACGTAATTGGTTTCAATGAAAATTCGTGTAATTTGCAATATTCATCATCATCATCATCATCAAACGCAGAAACATGGTCAACTTCTTCTGATCAGACCTATTTGTGGAACTTCGACAGGAACATCTGCATCAACATTTTTGACTGGAACTTTTGGAGTTTCCTCAACACCAACATCAGCGGCAATCTCTTCGACAAGAAC
>CM071866.1:8836773-8851394 GCA_036759665.1 Gynandropsis gynandra
CGTGATGTGGGCAAAGGCGTTGATAGCCCTTGAATCGCTCCCACGCTTCGTATAAGCTCTCGGATGCCCCTTGCACGAATGTGTTGATGTTATTCTTGGCTAGCTGAGCATTGCTTTGAGGGAAGAACCTTGTCATAAACTTCTCCTCTAGCTGTCCCCATGATGCAATAGAATTCACGGGTTGCGAATATAACCAATCTTGCGCCTTATCTTTCACCGAAAATGGGAAGGCAGCTAGCATGATATCCTCATCCGATACCCCATCTCCAGCTCTTCTGGTACGGTATAGCATCTTGAAATCAGTGAGATGCTGGTTTGGGTCCTCGGCGGGTCTCCCTCTAAACGCCGCGTTACCTAGCATTTGAATGAATGCCGGTTGAAGCTCTACGCGCGCGTTTCTCCTTGTAATACACGATAAGAGCTGCGTGTGCCTAGGGACCGTGTATGATCCATAGGTCAGTGCCGGTTGCACTTGCTGCACGTTTTGAACGTTCATATCTCGACGTTCGGCCATTAGCTCTTCGTCACTCTTATCTACAAACGGTGGTTCGATTACTTCCTCGGTTTGGAAGTCCAAGTGTACTTGTGTGTTATCAACTGAATTGCTTGCACTAGCTCTCGTTTCTTTTCTTAGTTTTCTGAGCGTTTTATCAATGTCGGGGTCGAAAACTAGATCCGCACTTCCGGTATTTCTCATGCACAATTAAGCTGCACAAGAAAAAGAAGACAAACACAAAGATCACGTGAGATCCGAGAAGCAATAAAACTTGACTTTAAACAAGTAAACAAAAACACGAAAAAGCAAGAAATAAACAAGACTCCTAAAAAACTAATGTCTAATCTAAAAGTTTCCTAACTCCTAAGTCGTAATCAATTCCCCGGCAACGGCGCCAAAAACTTGATGTGCGTTAAGCTCAAGTAATAAAACCTAGACTAACGCTTCCGCAAGAATACGGATCGTGTAGTAACTAGGGTCGAACACAAGGAATTGATGCGACTTATAAGCTATTGAACTAATGGAATAGACGTGTAGGGTGACTAAAGATGGAATTGTGATTGAGCTAAACTAAACTAAATCGAAGAGATAAACTTATGGCTAAGCACCATGGGTGTCGAGAGTTTGCATAATGATGTAACGAAGTTCTAAAAGGATAATTGGTCATAGGTACTATCATGAGTTCAGGGAATTCAAGCTCTCCTATAGGAACTGACTGGCGTAGACTTGTCCACTATCTAGCATGCATATACCAATGTATCCATTGCGCATCTTACATGCATAGACGCATTATGACCGCTATCCTAATCCCTAGATTCAACCGATTGACCTGGCGTAGATTCTAAACCGATTAAACCCTAAATCATGGCTAAGTTCCGAAGTCTAATGCCCTGACGTTGGTTTATTAGGCTTCTAACATCATTCAATCAAGTGGCGTACAAGTAAAGAAAGCATTAAAAACAACCATGAAATCTGAAAACATGATAAAATACCAATTTCATTCATTCGAGTGGCGTACAAGTAATGAAAGCATTAAGTTCAACCATTCATTAAGCGTAAGACTTCATTACAACATAGCAATACTCTCTAACCCATGGCAAAGGATCTACTCAGACATAAATACAGAAAAGGAAACACAAGAGAAGTCTAAGTTCGACATAGATAGAGAAAGAGATGACTCCCTATTCATAAACCGATGTCTTCGGTAGATTCTCCTCGCTCCCGATCCGTAGATCCGTCCTTTTCTTCCTCTTCCTTTTGCCCTAATGTCTCTCAATCTCCTCTGATCCAATCTGGTTCGAAAACCCTCTTTTCAGATGTGATTTCCCCTTAATTTGGCCGTTCCAAAACTTAGGAATTAGTTGAGAGAAACAAGGACCCGATGTCTTCGGTAGATTCTCCTTGCTCCCGATCCGTAGATCCGTCTTTTTCTTCCTTCTTCCTTTTGCCCTAATGTCTCTGAATCTCCTCTGATCCAATCTGGTTCGAATCCTCTTGTTTCAGATCCAATTTCCCCTTAATTTGGTCGTTCCAAAAGTTAGGAGTTAGTTGAGATAAACAAGGACCCGAGCGGGCATGTCCTCTACCCGCTCGTGCAGGTCACTTGCCCGACCGTGCACACACAATTCAGCCCGAGCGGGCACCATGCCCGACCGTGTGCTTCATCAGCCCGAGTCGTGCAAACCTACGGGGTTTTCTTGACATGAATGAGCCCGAGCGGGCACACCAAATGCACCCGAGCGGGCACACCTCCCTGGTCGTGTTCCTTGAGTGCCCAAGTCGTGCAAAGCTACGGGGATGTTTGGTAGCAATCAGCCCAACCGGGCACTCCCAATCCACCCGAGCGTGCATGACTTGAGGTGTTGTTTCCGCTCCTTTCGCTCGGTGTTTGAGTGCTCACTTCCATCCGTGGCCTTGCACAAGTTGAACTTTGTTACTCAACTACGTTTTCGAGGTTAGATTGCCATAATCACTCGTGTTTCTCTTCAAGTCTTCGTTTCCTATGCAAAACACGAAATGTAGATAAAGTCCTCGAATAAACTCGGTAAATGAATGAAATCTAAGCAATCTACTTAAAACTAGACCTAAGAATGATATAAAAACTACAATGGATTACGTGTTATCAACATACCATGAATCTTGAGATTTGAGAGAGTTTCTTTTGCAAATTCATGAGTTTTAGCCTTCAACTCTTGATGTGAAGTCTTGGGATTCAACCTGACTTATCAATCATATAACCACCTGTAATTGTGGCGTCTTCACATGTATTCAAGGTTTCTCAATCAAGGGGTTTAGGGCATCCTCATTATTGAGACTAGCCTTAGGTTTCAGTTGCTGGTTGTTGAGGGATTTTGAAACACAAATTCATCTTCTATCTTGTTTGAAAACATTGAAACGTGATCTGGGGTCACATCAGTGTCGTTCTCTAGCTGTATATTTTCTTTGACCAGTTCAATATTCTGCTTGATATTCTTCATCCATAATTCGTTGATTGACTCAACAATAAGTTCATCATCACTATCACTATCATATACCGATTTTTCTCCTAGAAATGCCATAATATTGGTCATCTCTTCTTCATCTTTGTCATTTGTATCATACTCACTCGAAGTTATATAGGATTTCTCGTTTTTCTTCTTAATTTCTCCACACTCAGCCTTTGTATGATTGTATCCTTTGCATTCGAAGCAATGAATTTCCATTAAAAATTTTAGCATTACTTCCCTCTTTAATGCATTTGGACATTCGGCTTTAAAGTGTCTAAATACATTGCATTCATGACACTGATTTGATGTTTTTCCCTTCTTTGTGTCTAGACGAAACTTTGAACTCCCATTATTTCTTTTCTTTGCAAATTTTTCAAAAGTTTTTGTCATGTATGTCATGCTTTGTTTTAATGCATTAAGTCGACTTGAATCATTTGTTACTTGCAAAGCAATTCTTTTGTTCTTTGATTCATTATTATGTTCCAGACTCATCTCATGTGCTCAGAGAATTCCAACCACATATGCAAAGCTTGTGATGTCAGTGTTCATTACAATTTCTATTTTAGCCTTCTTATTAGGAAAACACCTAATAAGTGTTTTCACTAACTTCTTTTCTTTGTAAATGTTTCCCAAATATTTTTGTTTCATTTGCTAGTGCATTTTGCTTTGCACTGAATTCAGTAATCTTTTCGTCGCCATTCACCCTCATGTTTTCGAATTGTGAGGCAAGAATGGCTAGACGAGTTCCTATCACACTGCCTATTGCTTAGTGTTGTATTGTCTCAAGCTTCTTTTGGTGACTAATACGACTGAATCTTTTTTAACTTATTCATAACAACATAAATGAATATGAGCGCTAACGCCATTATATTTTAAGTTGAAAAACGTTTTTTTTAGTGTCCATAATTGCTTTGGTTTTGGAACTGCCTTTTCTTCCATGTCTAGATGCAACGAGGGATTTCAACTTGACTCCACAATTTTCCAAACATCTTAATCATGGAATTCAATAAAAGGGTTTCAAATTTTGAATGAGTTCTTGGTGTGAGTCCATACATGTTACCTCGATCGTTCATGAATTGGTTTCTTATTGTTATTGACCTTCTCTAATACCAATTGAATTTTGTACGAGTCTCAATTGAACATCAAAATTTAAATGCGGCAATCTTCCACCACCACACGAAGTAAAACAGTTTTATTTATGTTGTAATATGTTCAATTACAAGTACTTATCGTCCAAGTACACTTGACTACGTCCGAAATACACCTCACTCACCTGTATTATTTTTAGACCATATTCAACCGTAAATCTCACGATTCACTCCCTCTTAGTGCACTACACTACACGTGTATGAACCTTACAAATGCGTCTTCTCATTCACCAACCCAACACACTCAATATTTTGTATTTAAAAACACTCGTGTACGCTTATATTTTTAATGTTTTTGCAATTAATAGTTTTTTGCTCTATTGCTTATGAGTTGTGCTCAATGATACTGCATTCTTCTCCATTGCTTTCTAACAGTTGAGATCTCGAAAAAGGATATATAACATTTGGTACATTGAAAATCTTAAAATTGGTGTAACATCAGTCGAATTAGTTGAATGTTTAAGGGAGCGGTTTACTTAGTGATTAGTTAGTTGGATTCACCTAACAAAAAATTGAATTTTGAACACAACTTCGCAACCATTTGAGACCAAATTACACGACAATATGAAAACGACATACCTTAATCCTTAGTTCAAATCTTCCAGGTAAAGTACGTGGTCATCCAATTTCGCCGCTATACTTTATTTTATAAATTATGAAATTATATAGAAAAATATCGCCATGATTTATTCAAATAAAATTTATAAGAAATTTACCAAAACTTAATTATATTGTCACCTGTAACAAGCAAACAAATCTTCCAAAAAAAATTTGATACCTATATTACTCAATTTTGATAACTAAAATTTATATATTTTCATATATGAGTTTTCAACTTTGGGACACAATATTTAAGTAACCATATCTAATCATTTTTTTATATTTATCCTCCACTTATTTATACCCTCCAAATTTTATCTTTTTAAATTTCAGTTTATTGTAAAATCTTTTATAATATTATAATTTTTGGATAATCAATCATATTTATTTAAATTAAATCGAGTGAAAATAATGTAAAACCCACTCAGTTCTGTTTCTGGCAATTTGAATATATGGGAAAAAAACGCAGGTTATTCCTTTGTACTTGTTATTTTTAACTTTTTTTCCTTCTTATACGAATTCGTAGATATTAAAATTCGAATTTTGAATACTAAAATATTTAAGAAACGATATTAACGATTAGAAGTGTAATTTGTATTATTCGGATGATGATGCGTGTCAAGTTAAACAAGTTAACCTAAAACTACCCGTAAGTCCACGACACGTGTGTAGTAATTAAGGTGTCGATTCCACGAGCACTAATGGAACACGGTCTAAGAATCAAATTAAATTCAATGCTTGTTACATGAAATAAGGATGGTGAGATGCAAGTATGATGATGATGCAGTGGAATAGCGAGTCCTAAACAAAGAGACAAACATTCTAGAAATCTGATTTCATTGCATAGCTTCCAAAAACCAAACCCCGATCTATCTAATCATGCATTTCCTATCAAGATATCTAAGACAGACGGTCGTAATGTAGATCCTACCCTCTCTCAACGCATAGGGATGTGGTTCGATTGAGTCATCCCCTACTTTCTTGATTGACACCTAACTAAACCCTATTACGATTCATGATTCGCCCGATTCAACCCTCAACTGTTACTATCCTACTTTCGTGACCTAGTCTCGATTATTCTAAGCCTGATCTTCTAGGACAAGAATTCGCCAGTAGGTCGTTTTACAAAGTCATGTCTGATCGTGCTCCATGTCATGCCCGGTCGGGCATGCTTCATCCCGTGCAAATAGACAAATCGTTTTGCTAATTGCCCGACCATTCTCTCCTCAACGCCCGACCCTGATGGATTGAAAGGAGAGTGCCCGATCGTGCTCTTGGAACGCCCGACCCATGCAGAAGTTACGGAGACGAATTAGCATGAAACGCCTGACCGTGCTGGCTAGATAGCCCGACCTTGTTGGCTGGAACAAGAGAGTGTCCGACCGTGCACTTGGCATGCCCGGGTCATGCACATCTCTTGAGGATGAATTGCCACAAAGAGCTCGACCGTGCTGGTTCTCATGCCCGGCCGTGCACTTAATTATGGGTGAGAGTTCGGTCGTGCACTTGATAACGTTCAACTGGATTGTGTCCCTTGATGCGTGCTCGGTCATGCTAAGTCGTGTGCTCGGTCATGACTTGTCCATTTCTCGTTCCGTTTGATCCGTTGATGCGTGCCCCTTGAATGTCTCCTCCGCAAGTCTTTGTCTTCTTCCTCTCTGTCTCTAACTCTCTATAACTCTGTGTTTGTGTAATCTCTGTGTAACATCTCTGTAACGCATGTAAAACGCTTGAATATGTCATCTTTCCTCTTCTAATCTCTTTCCTTTTCTTCTCTTTTCCTCTTTTTCCATGCTTTTTCATTCTTCTCTCGTGATCTTCCTTTTCTTCTAAACGGCTGAACGTTTCCTTTTCTGTGTTTCAGGTCCGTGTCCCTCAATGCCTGGTCGTGCAAGATGGTGAGCCCAATCGGACATATACCTTGAAGAGTGCCCGGCCGTGCACCTTAGGAGCCCAGGTGGTTCATGAGGTTTGGGGATTGTTCTGTTTCAAGCGCCCGGTCAGGCTGGATTTAGTGCACGGTCGTGCACTAGCTTGATGGCTGAGTAGCCCGGTCGTGCAAGGGGCTAGTGTTCGGTTGGGTAGTTGTGTCAAATGCTGAGCACGGTCATGCTGAGGTTGATGCACGGTCGGGCATTGTTGCTTGCCATTGAACACGGTCGGGCTAAGGCTAGTGCATGGTCAGGCATGTATTTGTTTGCTCAACCTGATCGTGCTATGCATTGTGCTTGGTCGTGCAGATTGTTGTCTTGCCCCGTTTTCATCATGTTTGCTCCGTTATTATCCTCGATACTAGTACTTTGTCCCGTGCATGTTCTTTAGCTTCGAAACGACCCAAATTTTCATTAAAACCTGAAAGAACGCAAAAACACGAAAACGAGTAAAACGGATACAACTATGATGATGATGCAGTGGAATAACGAGTCCAAAACAAATAGATAAACGTTTAAGGAATCTGGTTTCACCGCATAGCTTCCGAAACCTAACTCCGATATATCTAATCGTGCATTATATATCAATATATCTAAGCCGGACGATCCTAATGTAGATCCTACCCTCTCTTAAGTCATAGAAACATGGTTCGATTGAGTCATCCCCTACTTTCGTTGCTGACACCCCAACTAAACCCCATTATGATTCATGATTTGCCCGATCAAACCCTCAACCGTTACTATCCAACTTTCGTGATCTAGTCTCGGTTGTTCTAAGCCTGATCTTCTAGGACTGGAATTCTCCTTTTGGTTCTTCTCCTAATCCCTAACACATGCTTATACGTGGCCATCCGTAAACATATGTCATTAAGCGGTCAGACAAAGAATAGCTAAACGAAAAGAGGAAATGCATTCATAAACAAATCAAAGAGGGTTCCGGAATAGTCATGGGCTAATCCCTTCTCCTAGAACAAATCTACTACTCGGTCATGAGTCTAAACAATATAAAAGAAATCAGTAGATCAAACGAGTGTGATCCTGAATCAATTCTCGACTCCTTGTGTGACTCAAGAGGGCTCGATGGATGAATGGTTGCTGTGAATTGTGAAGAATGTATTCTGGATGATGATCCTTTTTGAATGTCTTCTGCCCTTGACGTTTTATAATTTCAAATTGAAGCTCTTGGCTGACTCATTTCCACCAAATTCACCGGTAGGCCGTTTTACAAAGTCATGCTAGACCGTGCTCCATGTCATGCCCGGTCGGGCATGCTTCATCCCATGCAAATAGACAGACCGTTTTGCTCATTACCCGACCATGCTCTCCTCAACGTCTGTACGTGCTGGATGGAAAGGAGGTTACCCGACCATGCTCTTGGAACGGCCGACCCATGTAGAAGTTACGGGGATGAATTAGCATGAAACGTCCGACCATGATGGCTAGATAGCCCGATCGTGCTTGCCTGAACAAGAGAGTGTCCGACCGTGCACTTGGCATGCCTGGGTCGTGCACATCTCTTGGAGATGAATTGCCACAAAGAGCTTGAACATGCTGCTTCCCATGTCCGGTCGTGCACTTAATTATGGGTGAGAGTTTGGTCGTGCACTTGATCATGCTCGACCGGGATGTGTCCCTTTATGCATGCTCTGTCGTGCTAAGTTGTATGCTCGGTCATGACTTGTCCATTTCTCATTTTGTTTGATCCGTTGTGACCCTCGATGTCATATATTTTCTCGTTTATGCTCCTTAGCTTCGAAATGAGTCCAATATGCCTTAAACCATATAAGAACACAAAAAATACGGAAACAAGTAAAACGGATGATAGACGAACAACACTTGGAGTAATCGTGTATATAAACGAGATGATCAGATGATCCGTCACTTCTTTCATGTCGTCCTTTTCTTCATATTGCAATCCTTTTCTTCGTATGATTATTGTTTGTGGTAACAGGAAAATGAAGGAGTTGCATATCTGAAGAACGGTTTCACCACATAAACACTAGATATACAATTGATAAATAATCCAATATATGTATAAATGATTTATGTGGGCATTTTTTATATTTATTAATGCATTATGTAAAACAAATAAACATTATAGTTCACTATATTATGACATTTCTGATCTACTGATTTAATGTATTTGGCGTATCCAATCTATGAAATGCTTCACTAACCTCTCTCCCCAAATTCTTAAAGCCATGATGAAAGGATGATAGACGAACAACACTTGGAGTACACCGGAATGGGTCGCACCCAAAGAAGCCGAGATTGGGACACAAGTTAGAGCGAGTAATTTTAGTGTCTTTGGGCACCCAAAAATGCCGAGGTTTTAGTGACGAAACGAATGGTTAAAGTTTGGAGAAAATCAGAATAGTTAGCACCCAAAAATGTAGACATCGATGTGAGTTCTTGGTGAGAATCGACGGTTGGAGTAGTCCAAAACTGGTTGCACTGAGAGAAACCGAGGTTGGGATACAGGTTAAAGCAATTAATCCTGGGGAAGATATGCACCTTCAACCCATGGTGAGAGCGATGACAACATGATAGATCAGAAAAAAGAGATGACAATACATATCCTTTTGTCGATTGAAGTTATGGAAAGGCGTAGAATATCGATCGAAAGATAAAACCCTAACGTTTCTAAATTTTAAGAAATTCTTCACAAAGTGATCAATTTGAACATACTAACTTCATTATCCTTCCATACGATGTAGGTGTTGATAAGAGTTCGACCATTTCAAAATTCTTTGGTTTTATCGGTTTCAATTTAGAAGTGCGAATGAGAGGAATACAAGAAGTTGTGATTTGGCACGAAAAAGGAAAAGGGGTTCCAACCTCTCTACCCTCTCCAAATGGACCTACAAAGGTAGGTCGCCAAGCCTCCAATGTTAAGTTTTTAATCGCATTTTTTATGTGGTTAGGCCATTTTCAGACATTATAGTGGGGGAGTTTAGGCTTTATTTGTGAGTTTTCCTATGGGTGTAAGCTGGAGCAATACCGACATGTACACATAGTGTAAACTTTCTGCCCCACCTCTTCTTTCTTCTGTTCTTGGTACTTGACCTGGAGATATCTGATATGGTTAATCTCAAGTAATAAATACCTAGACTAATGTTTCCGCAAGGGTACAGATCGTGTAGTACTAGGGTCGAACACTAGGGAATTGATGCAACTATACAGCTAGTAAACTAATGAATAGGAAGGTTAACAAATTAATGATTGAATTCGAAGTAAAGACTAACTAATCTAAACGGTAATAAATTCAATAAACTAACCACTACAAGTTTTGAGAGATGCACGATAATGCAATGAAGTGCTAACAAAGATCATGGTTATAGATATAATCACGTATTCGGGGAATTCAAGCTCTTTCCTAGGGAATGACTCTCCCGATACCTAAACCCACTATCTAGCATGCGTACCACCAATCTCCCAATTGTGTAATCTCACCTACTAGATGCATTAAGACCGCTATCCTATTTTCTAAGTTCAATTAATCGATCGGACAAGGTTCTAAATCAATTGAGACTTCAAATCATGGCTATGTTCCAAAATCTAATTCATCTCCCAATGCAGTCAGATTTTTATAATCATTCATTCAAGATACCAACAAGAATAAAATCATTAAGAACAGCCAATCAATTCGAAAACGAACAAATATTTTAATCATGCTTTAAGCATAGAACTTCATTACACATCGGTAAAACTCTAACCCGTAGCTACTACGTACTCGGACATGGGTTCCAAAAATTAAACACGAAAAAAATTATTGTAAACCTAGATAAAGAATGGGATTCCTCCCTATCCTAATATTGTTGTCTTCAACAGCCCTTCCACATTCCGAGTTCATCTCCCCATCTCCAGTCTTCTGGCGTGTTGTTCTCTCTTGCTCTCTCTATGTGTTGATGTTTGTCTTGTGTGTTTTGTGGTGTCCTCTCTTTTGTCCGAATTTTGCCTTGTCTTCTTGACTTCTTTCCTATTCTTCCCTTTTTCTTTTCTTTGGCTCCCTTCCTTTACTCCTTCGTTCCCTTTTCTGATCAGCCACTCGTTTCCTTTTCGCTATAGAAACCTTGTTTCCATTTTGGTTGTTGTGCTTGAAGGTTTACATTTTTGTTATAGGTAGTTGGTGTTTCCATTTGCTTGCTCAGGTGTTGCCTCTTCTGGTCCAGCAAGTTTCTATTTCAGGTGAGCCATGTTCTTCCAAGTATTGCTCAAGTTGAAGGTTTCCATTTTACTTCAGTGGCCTAGTTTCCATTTTTGTGTCTAGCGGCTATTTAACACTAGATATACAATTGATAAATAATCCAATATATGTATAAATGATTTATGTGGGCATTTTTTATATTTATTAATGCATTATGTAAAACAAATAAACATTATAGTTCACTATATTATGACATTTCTGATCTACTGATTTAATGTATTTGGCGTATCCAATCTATGAAATGCTTCACTAACCTCTCTCCCCAAATTCTTAAAGCCATGATGAAAGGATGATAGACGAACAACACTTGGAGTACACCGGAATGGGTCGCACCCAAAGAAGCCGAGATTGGGACACAAGTTAGAGCGAGTAATTTTAGTGTCTTTGGGCACCCAAAAATGCCGAGGTTTTAGTGACGAAACGAATGGTTAAAGTTTGGAGAAAATCAGAATAGTTAGCACCCAAAAATGTAGACATCGATGTGAGTTCTTGGTGAGAATCGACGGTTGGAGTAGTCCAAAACTGGTTGCACTGAGAGAAACCGAGGTTGGGATACAGGTTAAAGCAATTAATCCTGGGGAAGATATGCACCTTCAACCCATGGTGAGAGCGATGACAACATGATAGATCAGAAAAAAGAGATGACAATACATATCCTTTTGTCGATTGAAGTTATGGAAAGGCGTAGAATATCGATCGAAAGATAAAACCCTAACGTTTCTAAATTTTAAGAAATTCTTCACAAAGTGATCAATTTGAACATACTAACTTCATTATCCTTCCATACGATGTAGGTGTTGATAAGAGTTCGACCATTTCAAAATTCTTTGGTTTTATCGGTTTCAATTTAGAAGTGCGAATGAGAGGAATACAAGAAGTTGTGATTTGGCACGAAAAAGGAAAAGGGGTTCCAACCTCTCTACCCTCTCCAAATGGACCTACAAAGGTAGGTCGCCAAGCCTCCAATGTTAAGTTTTTAATCGCATTTTTTATGTGGTTAGGCCATTTTCAGACATTATAGTGGGGGAGTTTAGGCTTTATTTGTGAGTTTTCCTATGGGTGTAAGCTGGAGCAATACCGACATGTACACATAGTGTAAACTTTCTGCCCCACCTCTTCTTTCTTCTGTTCTTGGTACTTGACCTGGAGATATCTGATATGGTTAATCTCAAGTAATAAATACCTAGACTAATGTTTCCGCAAGGGTACAGATCGTGTAGTACTAGGGTCGAACACTAGGGAATTGATGCAACTATACAGCTAGTAAACTAATGAATAGGAAGGTTAACAAATTAATGATTGAATTCGAAGTAAAGACTAACTAATCTAAACGGTAATAAATTCAATAAACTAACCACTACAAGTTTTGAGAGATGCACGATAATGCAATGAAGTGCTAACAAAGATCATGGTTATAGATATAATCACGTATTCGGGGAATTCAAGCTCTTTCCTAGGGAATGACTCTCCCGATACCTAAACCCACTATCTAGCATGCGTACCACCAATCTCCCAATTGTGTAATCTCACCTACTAGATGCATTAAGACCGCTATCCTATTTTCTAAGTTCAATTAATCGATCGGACAAGGTTCTAAATCAATTGAGACTTCAAATCATGGCTATGTTCCAAAATCTAATTCATCTCCCAATGCAGTCAGATTTTTATAATCATTCATTCAAGATACCAACAAGAATAAAATCATTAAGAACAGCCAATCAATTCGAAAACGAACAAATATTTTAATCATGCTTTAAGCATAGAACTTCATTACACATCGGTAAAACTCTAACCCGTAGCTACTACGTACTCGGACATGGGTTCCAAAAATTAAACACGAAAAAAATTATTGTAAACCTAGATAAAGAATGGGATTCCTCCCTATCCTAATATTGTTGTCTTCAACAGCCCTTCCACATTCCGAGTTCATCTCCCCATCTCCAGCCTTCTGGCGTGTTGTTCTCTCTTGCTCTCTCTATGTGTTGATGTTTGTCTTGTGTGTTTTGTGGTGTCCTCTCTTCTGTCCGAATTCTGCCTTGTCTTCTTGACTTCTTTCCTATTCTTCCCTTTTTCTTTTCTTTGGCTCCCTTCCTTTACTCCTTCGTTCCCTTTTCTGATCAGCCACTCGTTTCCTTTTCACTATAGAAACCTTGTTTCCATTTTGGTTGTTGTGCTTGAAGGTTTACATTTTTGTTATAGGTAGTTGGTGTTTCCATTTGCTTGCTCAGGTGTTGCCTCTTCTGGTCCAGCAAGTTTCTATTTCAGGTGAGCCATGTTCTTCCAAGTATTGCTCAAGTTGAAGGTTTCCATTTTACTTCAGTGGCCTAGTTTCCATTTTTGTGTCTAGCGGCTATTTCCTTTTCTTTTCAGCCGTGCCCCTCCTTTGCCATCCAGCCATTCTTGCTTCCATTTTTCTTCTTTGATTCACGATCTTTAGATGCTTACCGTCCATGGTTCATAGGAGAGTGGTTTTTGCTTCATTTACTCATGTTTGTATCCCGATATTTCATTTCCTGCAATAATACAAGATAACGCTAGAAGAGGACTAAATGATATTTAATGCTCTGTAAAGTTTAAATGAATGATTAAACTAACTAAAAAATGGACAAAAATACTACAACAAAATAGAAGTTATCAAACTCCCCTAGACTTGAACCTTTGCTCGTCCTCGAGCAAAACAAAAGTTAAGTGCAATGAGATTTAGACAACAACCGAAAACTAGCACAAACAATTCGAAAAAAATAGCCATCATGCACAACAAGACGTAACACGAATATAGACCTAAGCGTGCCTAGTTCCGGCCCCTATCTACCCGAAAGCCACTAGCCGTGCAATCTTACGCATATCCTAAGTTCATTTCACTAACCCCTAGATGACATCCAAGCGATCTCCATATGTATTCTAATATTCTTCCGTGAGATACCATTCTTAAGTTAATCATTTTTTTTCTTTGTTGGTTCTCTTTTTCTTCTTTTCGGTTTCCACACATTTCTTTTTGAAAACTCGCGCTCGGTTTCTAGGACATCGGAGTTGAAGAGGATTGCCTTCTATTTAGACCCAGGTTTGTGATTGGCACACTCATAAGGTCTTGTAACCTTAACGGAGTGAAAAGGTGGCGTCATTGCAAATTTTTTTTCTTTTGATTAAACTATTGTGATTACGCATCGACTCTAACCCTTAGGACGTAGAACAACAGTCTCTCCCCCACCACTTAGGCCCAAACCATCAAATTTGATGCACTCATGTCAATGTAAGGCTGAAATGGTTAAAGTACTTATTCTATTGATAGGGGAGTGTAAGCGCGTGGAAATTTAACGATCGGAACAAATCAAAGAATGTACGGTGTACTCGAAGATATATGTACTTGCGATGGAAACTTAGGGGACGTAATACAACTATAAGCTATAGATTCATGCACAACCACTAGATTAATCGATATCTAAAGTTATTTTTCAGCAAGCCTAGATGATGTGTATCAGAGTTAAATAAAATAACTTAAACTACCCGCAAGTGCACGGCACGTGTGTAGTATTTTAGGTGTCGATCCCGCAGAGACTACGCAACACTATCTAAACCCGAACTAGGAATCAAACTTGCTAACGAAAGAATATGGATGAAGAATGAAATGCTGAAAAGTAAATAAACGACTTGGGTTCTAACGATAAGACAAACGTCCTAGGAATCCGGTTTCGCCACAAGACTACCGAATCCAACGATCAACCTATCTATCATGCAATCCCAGTTAAAGCTATC
>CM071866.1:8857296-8919834 GCA_036759665.1 Gynandropsis gynandra
TATCGGAAGTGTCTACGATAACCGAATAAATTTATAACAACGCCAAACTAATGCATATACGGCTAGATTTGAGGAATCAAAAAAATCGGTTTGAGTTCACTTACCACTGCATCTATGGCCAGATTTGAACACGTGACTGGTACCGTGAAAATCCTCTCATCAGAAGAAGATGACCCTGCTTCTATGAAATGTTGCATTTTCGGCAAAAAATGGATGGAAGATGATGAGAGTTAAAGAGAAAGAGAGAGATAGTGTGTCGTTATTAGAAAAAGGAAACGGCTGGAATACGAAAAGACATGACCCTGACATCGAATCGCTGTCAGATGGAATTCGAAAAGTTTTTTCAAATTTTGCTAAACATTTCGGCGGCAATTTTGGTGAAAATGATAAAATGTCAAAAACCAATCAAATGAGGGTCGCATGAGAGTCTCATGGGTAGCATGGGTCGCATGGGTTGCATGGGTCGCATGGTCGTATATATTGATGAATAGATGCGAACTTGACGAATTTAGAGGTAACTCCCTAGCCCAAGCGGGCATTTGTTACGGTGATTTTGTCCAGCAAATTGAGCACGAGTCGGGCAAGAATTACCACGCCTGGGGCCTCATCCCGAATGGGCATCACCTCAGCCCGAGCGGGCATCACCTCAGCCCGAGCGGGCATCACCTCAGCCCGAGCGGGCATCACCTCAGCCCGTACCCGAGCGGGTCACTTACTCAGCCCGCGCGGGTCGTGTCGGTCACCTGCAACTCCAAATAAGTTAATTTGACTTAAAAAATGGGAGTTTGTTGGGGATTTATAGAATAAGGAAAACGACTTTAGAGAAGAGGAATAAGTGATATTTCGCTGGAGTAAGTAATGGAAACGTCACCCAACTTATTCAAGAATGGAAACTCATAAAAAGACAACAATCGGTGGCTGATGCAACATAAGGAGGAACGGAACGACCGAAAGGGAAAGGAGGGAGAAAAGGAAAGAAAATGAGAAGGAAAGAAGAAGAGAGGAGTGAGAGGTCGAGCGCATTCATTCAGTTTTCAGTTCTTGATCGAGGAGAGATAGTAGAGAGGAGAAGGAGATTCTTGCGAAGGAGACTTACAAGGAGCATTGGAGATCAACCCCACACTTCGGTTTCGTTTGGTTTTCATGTTCCTTAGACCTTCTATTTCGTTTATGATTGTTTACGGACGCATGAGTGAGTAGTTTGTTTGTTCTAGGAGAAGGGATTAGCCCATGGCTATCCCGGAACAACTTTTGATTTATCTTTGAATGCATCTTCCCGTTTTCGTTTATCTATTCTTTATCTGAGTGCTTAATTTACTTTTATTTGCGATGGCCACGTAGATGCATGTGTTAGTGATTCGGAGAAGGACCGAAAGGAGAATTCTAGTCCTAGAAGATCAGGTTTTGAACAAACGAGGTTAGGCCACTAAAGTAGGGTAGCAGCGGTTGAGGGTAAAACGGATGAATAATAGGTCTTATGGGTTTAGTTCAGGGTGTCAGCCACAAAAGTAGGGGATAACTTCACTAGATCACGTGTCTATGCCTCGAGAGAGGGTATATATCATATTAGGATCGTCTGCCTTAGATAACTTGACTGGGATTGCATGATAGATAGGTTGATTAATGGTTTCGGTAGTCTTGTGGTGAAACTTGATTTCAGGAACGTTTGTCTCATTCTTAAGAACTAGTTTATTTATTTGTTTTTAGTATTTTGTTCCTAATACCATATTTCGTTCGTTAGCAAGTTTGATTCACAGTTAGAGTTTAGGTTGTGTTGCGTAGTCTCTGTGGGATCGACACCTGAAGTACTACACACGTGTCGTGCACTTGCGGGTAGTTTAGGTTATTTGTTTAACTTTGATAACGCATGAGCCGCTACTATCAAGCCTTTCAAAAAGCAGTTCTCTTGTGAGTATTGCAAAAAGAAAGGTCATACAAAGGATCGTTGTTTGATCCTTCACCCCATTTGAAGAACAAAAGCCATGACGGCCAAGGTAAGGCTAATATAGCCTCTGAGTTCGAGTTTGTCACCAAGGCAGACCTCAGGAGTTTTTCTAAATGATTAAGTCAGGAAATCAAACAAACAAAGCTGATAAAGAGGGAGGTAATGTTATCTTTGCTTTCTCTGTTTTTCGAAACCATATTATAATAGATTCTGTAGTTACAAATCATATGATCAAAAATCATGACTTGTTTGAAGATATAAAACCTCATAGTGGCTCTATTTCTATTGCGAATGGGGATAGTGCTGCAATTAAAACAGCAGGGAAACTTAAGTTTCTGGGTCATGATACAAGGGTTCTCTTCGTTCCAAAGTTTTCTAATAATCTTATCTTTGTCCAAAAGCTTGCAAAAGACCTTAATTGCTATGTTTGTTTTGATTCTAACTCATTTTGGATGCAGGATATTGAAACAAACAAGTAATCGGTAAAGGAAAGCTCCTAAATTGTCTTTATGTTCTCGAGTCTATGTATTGTGATCCGGAGTCCATGTTTCTATCAAATTCAAATATTGATAAAGTTTCTATATGGCATGTAAGACTTGGACAACCTTATAGCAAAGATCTAAGTATCATTTTTCCTAATCTTAAAGATAAACATGAAGCATGTGAAGCTTGCATCTTAGAAAAGCATGTAAAACAAGTTTCTCCAAACTCTGTTTCGGTTTATAAAAATTATTCTGATGTTTTGACAGTTCCATGTATTTCTCGTTCAAAAGAAATATTTTTTAACCTTCATCGATGAAAAATCAAAGTTTACATGGATTTATACTCTCTCGTCTAAGAGTTGTGTTTATGATGTGTTTGTAAAGTTTCATAAGTATGTTTAACTCAATATTATACTAAAATAAAACTTCTAAGGACTGACAATGGTGGAGAGTATACTAGTCTTCAGTTTCGCAGGTACCTTGTAGAACAAGGCATTACACACCAAACCTCGTGTCCCTATACTCCGCAACAAAACGGAGTGGCCGAGAGGAAGAATATGCACCTAATGGATGTCTAGAGAACTATCATGTTCGATCGAGATGTTCCTAAAAGGTTTTGGTCCGATGCGGTCATGACCACATGTCACGTCATTAATAGAACTCCAACAAAGGTTCTAAAGGACAAATAACCTTAAGAGGTATTAAACTCTACAAAACCTGACCTTGAGTACTTTAGAACTTTCGGTTGTCTGTGTTTTGTTCTTGTTCCTGACTCACAGCGAAACAAGTTGGAACCAAGGAGCACTAAAGCCATTTCATTGGATACTCAATAAATAGAGAAGGCTACAAGTGTTCGATAAAAAACATAACATGTAATGGTATCTCGAGATGTTATGTTCCTCGATGGCAAGATCTTTCATGATAAAATCTCTTGGGAATAGATTAAAGGAATCTCATAACCAAATGATATAGTTTTGTCCCTTAAAAACCTAGTAAATGCTATTTCAACAACTAACAATGAAACAGGTCCCCTGCTAAGTGTACTTATGCATCATGTAGACCAAAATGACCAAGAAATCTCAGAAAATGAAGAACAAGAATGTCATGATGAGATCATACATTTTGAGCAAAATCATGAGGAGGAAACTAGGGACTCAAATCATGAGAACGAAGAACAAATCCATGATCACAACCAAAATGATCATAACGTCGATGAAGTTGGAGGAAGGATTCTAAATGAGATAGTTCCTCTGAGAAGCACTAGAATAAGGCTACCAATCTTAGATTGGATTCACAATCCTATTCAACAGCGTGGCAACCAAACATCCCATTTCAATGGCGTGTCAACTAAATAACCTATTCAAAACTTTTTAACTTTCGCATTTCTCTCTACTGATCACAGATCCTTTCTTTGTAACATTGACAGGGATATCAAGCCACTAACCTATAGAGAAGCCGAAGGGAAGCCACAATGGTAGGAAGGCATTGTCGAGGAGCTAGCAGCCTTAGAAAAGAATAAAAAATGGGACCTTTTTCCTCTTCCTAAAGAAAAGAAACCCATAGGAAGCAAATGGGTATAGAAAATCAAATATAAGAGTAATGGTGAGGTAGAACGTTACAAGGCTCACCTTGTAGCGCAAGGGTATAATCAGAAGTATGGAGAAGATTATAATGAGACTTTTGCCCCTGTTGCTAAACTTCATTCGGTTCGCATTATCTTTTCTGTTGCTATTAACCTTAATTGGAGTTTATGTAAGATGAATGTTAAAAACGCTTTCCTTCAACGGGAATTAAAGGAAGATATCAACATGAAACCTCCTCTAGCTCTCCAAACAGAAAAAGGAATCGTATGCAAACTAAAGGGAACTCTCTATGTACTTAAACAATCCCCACAAGCTTGGTACACTAGGCTCTATGATGTTGTTCAAAATTATGGTTTTAAGAGGAGTGAGGCTGATCATTCCATGTTCATCATTCGAAACAATTTCGGTATCATCGTTCTCTTATTTTATGTTGATGATATCATCATAACATGTGATCATAATAAAGGACTGGAAAGTGTTAAACGTTTTTTAAAAGAAACTTTTGATATCAAGGATCTAGGTGAACTTAAGTACTTTCTTGGATTTGAAGTAACTAGATCCAATGATAATTTATTTCTGTCTCAAAAAAAATATGCTTTAGATCTTTTGAATGAAACATGTATACTCGGATCTAAGCTGGTCAAGACCCCCATCGAAGAAAAATTCAAAGACTTGCGTGAGGGGGACCATTTTATGATATAGAACAATATAGACGCCTTGTCGGTAAGCTAATATATCTCACGATAACAAGACATGAATTGTGTTATGTTGTGAATGAGGTCAGCCAGCATATGCATGCCTCGAAGGAACAACATTCGAAAATGGTGGACCGAATCCTCCGATACATTAAGAACTCTCCAGAAAAAGGTATACTAATGAGTAAAAACAACGATACTAGTCTAATTGGGTACTGTGATACAGATTGATAGGTGACCGCAAAGACCGACCTCTCGTTCCAGCGTTGAGGCCGAGTAACGAGCTATGGCAAATGCATCATGTGAGCTCATTTGAATCCGAGCTCTCCTAAAAAATCTTGGTTTCGAACCTTTGCAAGCCACGGTGCTCCATTGCAACAATCAGGCAGCAATTCACATTACCTCCAACTCAGTGTTCCATGAACAAATACACCATATTGAAGTTGGTTGTCATTTTTTTCAAGAGAAGCTCAAAGATGGTGTCATTGAATTCATATGCACAAAAACTCAGATCAGTTGGCCGATATCTTCACCAAAGCCCCAAGTGAAAAAGTATGCAGAGATCTCGATAATCGAATTGGCCTTGTAGATATCTTCAGTCCCAGGGCATTGAATTCAAGCTTAGTTGGTCGTCACTTGAGCTCATAAATGCTTGTACTCTTTTTCCTCTGTCGGGTCCCAATTGGGTTTTCACCGAAAAGGTTGTAACGAGGCTCCACTTATGTTCTCTTGATCCCCTAAGTTTGAGGGGGAATGTTAAGAAGAAAGGTCGTGTCCCATGATGCGAGTTCAAGTTAAATATAACCTAAACCTATTCCGCAAGTGCACGACACATGTGTAGTACTCTAGGTGTCGATCCCACAGAGACTACGCAACACGGGCTAAGATCAAACTAGAATCAAACTTGCTACGATGAAATAATGGTTGTGAGAATGCAAATATGATAATGCAATAGACCTAGGAGTTCTTAACAAATGAGACTAACGTTCTAGGATACGATTTCACCGCATAGCTTTTGAAATCGATTATCGATCTATCTAATCATACATTCCCTATTAAGATATCTAACACGGACGATCCTCATGTAATTACTACTCTCTCAAGGCATAGGAACGTGATTCAATTGAGTTATCCCTTACATTCGTGGCTGACACCCCAATTAAACCGCATAGGATCTATGATTCATCTAATTAACCCTCAACCGTTACTACCCTACTTTCGTGACCTAGTCTCAGCTGTTCTAAGCCCGATCGTCTAGGACAAGAATTCTCATTTTGGTCCTTCTCCTCATCCCTAACGCATGCATCTACGTGGCCTTTGAAAATACAAGATATTCAACGCTCAGACAAAGAATAGATTAGCAAAACGGGAAATGCATTCATAAATAAGTGAAAAGAGGTTTCAGGATTGCCATGGGCTAATCCTTTCTCCTACAACAAGACAACTACTCAGTCATGAGTTTAGAATCAAACAACATAAAAGAAATAGAATGTCTAAGGAGCATAGAAATCAAACGAGGCATCTTCCCGATTCGATATTCCATATCCTTGCGTGTCTTCCGTCAAGAGAGCTCTCTTCAATGATGGATAGGCTCCTATGTACCCTCTTTGTGTTCCCCTCTATGTTTTCTTCCTCTATGGACGGGCTAGGGAAAACACCCCACGCGGGCTCCTCACGAAGTCTTGATCCGTGCTGAAGGTGAGTCCGAGGTGGGCAACAAGTGCTGGATGTTCAGCCCAAGCGAGCTAAGGAAGCCACCCCGCATGGGGGCCTTGTCTCCTCATGTCGTATCACATTCCTTGCCCGTTTCTCGTCTCGTTTGCTCCCCTATGATCTCCGATGCCCATACTTTTTCCCGTGTATGTTCTTTAGTTCCGAAACAAACCAAATACATATTAAAATCTATAAGAACATGAAAACACGAAAACAACTAAAACATATGCAAAATCACACGTAAACATCACATCCATCTTCATAAACATCTCTAAAATCATGCAAAAATCGTGTACGAAAATGAGATGATCACAATCCCCTAAACTTGAATGTTTGCTTGTCCCAAAGAAAACGTAAGCGTGCAACACGTGGGAGATATAAAAAATAATGAATTCCCCTTTCTGTTAGAAATACCACTAAAGCAAACCTAATTGAACAACAAGCAAGTTAATAGCCAATTCGGCCTAATAACTTTCAGTCTTCATCCTAGGTTCACCATGGCTACCTATAAAAAAGAAAAATCAAAGACGAGCTAAGTGAGAAACCACAACTCTCTCCAACAAACGAGACTTCAAACAAATGCTAAACGAAGAATAAAAAAGGATACTTATTTTATTTACGAGATTTTATATTCTTTTATTCCACTTTTTTCTTATTTTTTTTCTTCTTGTTTTATTGATACGCGAACACACTAGGCTTCTAGGACATCGGATTTGAAGAGATTCAATCTCTACTTAGATCCAAGCTACCGATTACGGTATACTCTTGCATCTTGTTCAAGAGTGTGCAGCGGAGTAGATGGCATTTTTATGCGCCTTGCTCTTAGGACATAGAAAGATGATCACCAATCCACCATTTAGACCCAAACCATCGAAAAAGTATTAAGGTGGATGCACTCATATCGATTTTAGATCATGCTTTTTAGGTATTATTTCTATCGATAGTTGAGTGTTAGTGCACGCTCTTATTCTGCAAAACAACTCAATTCATATGAACAAATTATCCTTGTGAGAAAGAAGTAAAGCATCTTATATATGAAGTATAATCATTTGGATAGAGAGAATGAACAAGAAACTAACCTAGCAACGTCATCTAAACTTCCTACAAGTAACACTAGGATTCCCAAATACTTGCGACCTATTCGCTATTCAACGGACTAATAAGCTCTAACATGCAAGATATAAGGGAAAAGGCCAACTTCTTAAGTATCCTAGATTCAATGTTCATCTCAAAATGTGGCACCGGACAAGTACCTGAGACGACTCTCACTCATGAAAACAAAAACAAACTAAAACTAAACTAAGAAAAACAAAATAAAAAACAAAAGAAAATGAAACGAAATCACTTGAAAATGTGAGCTGCTCCCCCCAAACTTTAATTTGACGGCGTCCTTGACGTTAAGGTCCAACGGAGGATAAGGAAGGTGAAGTCCTGTTGTAGGTCTTTTTTTGTGTTTTCAATAAACCAAGTTCGAAACTACAAAACAAGAGAAATCAAAATGCTGGGTTGCCGCCCAGAAAGCCCTTGTTTAACGTCGTTAAGCTTGACATCTCCATGTCTCATGTGTTCGCAATGAGTGGAACGAATAGGGAGATGGAGTTTCTGCTTTCGATCGGTTGAGTGGCTTGGAAGAGCTTTAGGCGTTGTCCATTGGCTTTGAACGTTCCGCTCGTGTCACTCCATAGTTCTACTACTCCATGTATGAGTACCTCTCGTACCTAAAAAGGACTAGACCAACAGGAATGCAGTTTGCCCGAGAAAAGATTAAGATGAGAGTTAAAAAGTAGAACAAAATCACCTGGCCGATAGTCATGAGGTAGGATCTTTGTATCGTGAAATCCCTTAGCGCGCTCTTTGTACGCATTGCATGCTATTGTCATTGCTCCTTTATTTGGCACACCATGCACGGGGTTCACCCATTCGCTCCTCAAGGTTGGATAAATGATATCTGCATCAAAAATTTTAATGGACTCTTTTTCCATTACCTCATTCGTATTCGGGTGCAGCCTTCTTTGATCTTCGACATAGGATTTGTGCTTGTCCTCCTTAGGCATCTCGTGCATACACAATTAACGGCTCACTCTCCTACACTTCTTAAGACGAATGGGTGGCTTTCGCGTCTCATGCCAAAGAGAAGAAGGACGATGTTCGAGCTGAAGCCTAGACGCCTTCTTTACTGCAAAATACGTGAACGTTTCGTGCGACTTCTCCTCATGTGCGGCGTCTTGCATTGCCTCAATGGAACTCATGAATTTCGAGTAGAGCTCGGCTTCCTCGTCTGTGAGTCTTACATTCCTACAAACCTTCTTCAAACATCTCGTGCGAGGATCGGAAATACTTACTCGATCAAGCGTGTAAATTCTCCATGTTGTTCAACAAGTCAACTCTAGTGCACGACTCTTTGAAAGAAGGGTTATTCATGGAGCTGGACAAGTTGAACTCTATCTTCTAATTCTGACACGTAAGGAGAGCTTACCTTGTTGTACGTCTATCTTGGCACCTACAGTAGCTAAGAGAGGTCTACCGAGAATAATAGGTACCCTAGCCTCCTCTTCAATATCGAGTACATTAAAATCAGCGGGAATGCAAATACTACATACCTTGGTGGAAATATTTTCAACAATTCCCACCGGATGTCTTACCGAACGATCCGTGAGTTTTTTAGACATCTTTGTACGTTTGATATCTCCGAAGTTCATCCGGTTGAAAACCGAATGTTGCATGAGACTCACGCTTGCTCCCAAATCGCATAAAGATTTGTCGATGTCGACATTTCCTATGGTGCACGGAATGGAGAAGCTTACGGGGGTCTTTTAACTTTGGGGGCATGGTGTCTTGGAGAATGGTCGTTGCATTCCTCGGTGAGTGCTACCGTCTCTCTCTCTTCGATACGCTTCTCCTTGGAAAGAACCTGCTTGAGAAAATTTGCGCGATTAGGCATCTTCTAAAGGGCTTCCACAAACGGCAAATTGATGTTGAGCTTCTTGCGGCCATGAAAGAATCTGCTCCCTCTCTCTTGATTCTTACTGCTTACCAAGCATCCAGGAAATGGTATAGGAGGTACATATGCCGGCGGAGCAATATACGACTTTTATAAATCTATCTCAAACCCTTCCATGATCGCGATTCTGCCCTTTCCTTTCTCCACCGAATTTCCAGCAACATTCTCTTGCGCTTTGGAGGGCGGGTTCTCAATCTCATCCTCAATGCACAATGTAATAGTGTTCACGAACTCTCTCGGGTTTAGATCTGGCGTTTCAGGTAGCATTCCGGGATTCCGAGAGGATGAGGCAGCTTGTTCTGCAATGGAATTTTCAAGGATCTTCACATACTTGCTCAAGGATTCCATTTGAGTTTTGAGCTCATTGATCGCAGTCCCCATTTTTGCGTTGAATTTAGCTTGAAGTGATTGTTGCTCCTTGATGTTTTCTTGATATTGCCTTTGCTCGTTAATGAATTCAAGCATCGCCACCTCAAGGCTTGACGAAGGAGCTTGAGGAGGTTGAGGAGCTTGCAGGACTTGCTGGAATTGTTGGGGTTGCTGGTATGGCTGCTGCTTTTGAAATCCCGAGTACTTTATCGGTTGGGTCCTACGGTAAGACAAGTTCGGGTGGTTCCTCTAATTCGGGTTGTAGGTGTTCCCGAATTGTGTGTTTCCTTTTTGTTGGGCTTAATTCATTTGTTCCATGCCTTCTTGCATCTTGCATTGGTAAGACACATGCTCCGTATCTCCACAATTCGCACAATACATGGCATATGCTGTATTGCCCATCGCCCTACTTTGATTTACCTCATAAAGATCTCTCGTCTTGTTTGGCATACTCTTCGGTGTGGACCACATGGTGTGGTTCGTAGCAAGATTGTCCATCAGCTTGTATGCCTCCTCTACGCTTAGGTCCATGAATGATCCTCGAGCAGTATTATCCAACATCGTCCTATGCTCATCCGCGATCTCATTGTAAAAGGTTTTGATTGTGTACCACTGCTTTATACCGTGATTTGGGCACACATGCTAAAGATCTTTGAATCTTCCATACTATTCAAACAATGTCTCTCCTTCTCGGCATCTAAGCATCGTGATTTCTCCCCTCATTTGAATCATCTTACTCAGAGGAAAGAACCATGATAGGAATGATGTGCAAAGCTAGTCAAGTAGTGATCGAACCAGCGTGAAGAGATTGCAACCATGTCTTTGCTCGACCCCCCAATTGAGAAAGGGAAGAGACGTAGCAAAATCGCATTTTCCGAGACTCCATCCATCTTGAATGTGCTTGAAAGCTCTAGGAAGTCTCGTAAGTGCTGATGACGGTCTTCGTGATTTCCGCCCATGAATTGCTTTTGATATAGCATGTTTATCATGTTCGGCACCATGTAATCATGAGACCGACGTGGTGGAAGAGCCTGCAGTTGCGGTAATTGTGCCATATTACCAACGGGTAATTGGGACTGTCCATGACCGTCCAATATATGGTTTCGGTTCTCCATGGCTCGTGGATCAATCGGGTCTACTCTTTCTTCTTCATTGCCTTTTTTCCGTTGTCTAACCGTTCTCTTGATCTCGGGGTCGATTCAGTGCAAGCTCTAAGTACCTTGATATCGGGTCATGCACCTACGAAGGATAAGCAAAAGGAACTAGTAGAAAGAAAAAAAAAAGAAAAGAAAACAAAAGAAAAGAAAAAGAAGAATGACTCTATATCCGAATCTATGGCGTGTTGACCAATAGTCCCCTTCAATGGCGCCAAAACCTTGATGCCCATCCAAGTTAAATATAACCTAAATCTACTCTGCAAGTGCACAACACGTGTGTAGTACTATAGGTTTCGATCCCACAGAGACTACACAATATGGACTAAGATCAAACTAGAATCAAACTTGCTACGATGAAATAATGGTTAGGAGAACGCAAATATGATAATTTAATAAACCTAGGAGTTCTTGACAAATGAGACCAACGTTATAGGATACGATTTCACCGCATAGCTTCCAAAACCGATTATCGATCTATCTAATCATGCGTTCCCTGTCAAGATATCTAAGTCGAACGATCCTAATGTAGAAACGTGATTCAATTGAGTTATCCCCTACTTTCGTGGCTGACACCCCCAACTAAACCCATACAATCTAAGATTTATCCGATTAACCCTTAACCGTTACTGCCCTACTTTCGTGACCTAGTCTCAGTTGTTCTAAGCCTGATCTTCTAGGACTAGAATTCTCCTTTCGGTCCTTCTCCTAATCCCTAACACATGCAACTATGTGGCCTTCGTAAATAGAAGACATTGAACGCTCAGACAAAGAATAGATAAGCAAAACGGGAAATGCATTCATAAATAAATCAAAAGAGGTTCCGGGATAGCCATGGGATAATCCCTTCTCCTTGAACAAGACAACTACTCAGTCATGAGTTCAGAAGCAAACAACATAAAAGAAATAGAATGTCTAAGGAGCATAGAAATCAAACAAGCCATCGTCCTGATTCGATCTTCCGTCTCCTTGCGTGTCAAACGTCAAGAGAGCTCTCTCCAATGATTATACGCTCCTATCTATCCTCCTAGGGTTCCCCTCTGTGTTTTCTTCCTTTCCGACTAAATCAGGGGGTCCTTTTTTAAGCTTTTTCTCCATTGGAGAACTTCAAGGGAGGTTTTCGTGGACACGACCTGCGTGAGCCCGATAGCCAATCTGTGCGGGCTCCCCAAATCCTCCATGACTCGCGCTTACTAAGGATGAGCACGAGTCGGGAAAATTTTTCTGGACCATCACCCCGTGTGGGCTAGGAATAAAACCTCGTGCGGGCTCCACACAAAGTCTTGATCCGTGCGTGCTAAAGGTGAGTCTGAGGCGGACAACAAGTGTTGGATGTTCAGCCCAAACGTGCTAAGGAAACCATCTTGTACAGGGGTCTTATCTCGTCATGTCATATCGCATTCCTTGCATGTTTCTCATCCCTTTTGCTCTATTATGATTCTGTTATGATCTTCGACGCTCGTACTTTGTCTCGTGTATGTTCTTTAGTTTCGAAATGAACCAAATGCGCATTAAACCCTATAAGAACATGAAAACACAAAAACAAGTAAAACAAATACAAAATAAAACGTAAGCACAACATTGATCGTCATAAACATCTCTAAAATCATGCGAGAATCGTGTGCGGACTTGAGATGATCATCCCGCTCTCTTCACTCAGGTTGCGTCCTGCATCCCCCGACTTGCGACCTGGTCAAGGCAATTTATGACCTTCGCTGTCTCGTATACCTTATTGACCGCTCCAACTCATGCATGTTACTTTTAAACTTGCGGCTTGCATTTCTACTTGTATTTTCCTTGTATTTCTCCTTTCTACTGGTATAAATATGTACCTTTGTTTCTAAGGAATGCATAAGAGAATAATTATTCTTATTCTCTCTAATTCTCTCGATCTTACGCTCGCTCTTAATCTTTCTAACCTTGCCTCTGCTGATTCATCTTTGTTTTACAAAATCAATATTACCTACTATTGCTACAAAGGGAGGCGATGACAAGAGGAAGCAATTGACAAAGGTGAAAGCTGTTGAGAATTAAACTCAAAACTGTCAGAATTTTTGGATAGTTTTCATGAATGATTTCGAAGGTTAAATGGAAACCAAATTCGACGTATGACCTATGAATCTGGATGCCCCGAAAGTCTACTTTATAATGGTTCAAGTGTCAAGACGTTTGGAAATTTGTGGAAGAACTTATTGCTGTTTTAGTAACGAAGGGTCAGATTTGACTGCATGGAATTTTGTTCTCATTTATGTCTTCTTTTAATTTTGTTGACTATAGAACAATCTAGCCTATTGAGAAACACTATAAATAGGTATGTTGTATGTTTGAAATGAAACAGCGAAAAAGAAGAAAGAAACAAATAAAAAAGATAGAAACACTTCTCCTCTCTTCTTAAGAGTACTCAAATACCAATATCCTCTTCCATCAAATTGGTATTAGAGCCATGGCGAATTTGGGAAGCTCATCAATTGGTCAGATATTGCTGCCACGTCTCACCAAGACGAACTATGACAGTTAGAGTAGTCAAATGCGTGCCTTACTCGGCTCACAAGATGCGTGTGAAGTAGTTGAAAGTGGATACAATGAGATAAATGTTGTCGGTGCTACAACAAACCAGTTGAAATCATTGAAGGAAATGCGAATGAAGGATAAGACCACTCTCTTTCTCTTATTCGAAGCTGTAGATGATTCGGGATTTGAGAAGATTGTTGGTGCATCAAACTCGAAGGAAGCATGGGACACACTGAAAAAGGTGTTTGAGGGTGGCGAACGAGTTAAGCAAGTGCGTCTTCAAACTCTACAAGGCGAGTTGGAGGATATGAAGATGAAGGAGTCATAAGATGTATCTAGCTACATTACTCGTGTGCAAACAGTGGTGAATCAACTCAAATGGAATGGAGAAACTCTCACCGATGCAAGAGTTGTGGAGAAGATTCTTAGATCATCGACAAATGATTTTGAGAATGTTGTATGATCTCGCGGGTTCTCTTGAAGCGCATGAACAACGGAAAAACTAAAAGAAGAAAGAGGTATTCGAGGAGGCCTTTCAAACAAAAACGATCCAGGAGGGCAAAGCAATGTATGCGTAACATAACCGAGGAAGAGGACATAGCAGAAACAATTGGCGTGGATGAGGCCGCAGTCGTGGAAGAGGAGGCCGTTCACAACGACCAAGCATCGAATGTTACAACTGCGGCAAATATGGACACTATGCAAAAGATTTATTTTTCAAGAGGAAAGTTGATGAAAATGTCAATCTAGTTGAAGAAGATGGGAGCAAAGATGATGGCGTTCTCATGATGGCTTATGAAGGCAATACATCGGATGGTGACTAGGTGTGGTATCTCGACACTGGTGCTAGCAACCATATGTGTGGACACAAACATCTCTTTGTTGATATGCAACAGATTAAATATGGGCATGTGTCCTTTGGAGATGCATCGAAGGTTAAAGTCAAGGGATGAGAAAAGATACGTTTTCTCCAAAAGGATGGAAAAGAAGTTACCATGGAGGATGTGTACTATGTACCTAATCTGAAGAGCAATATTCTCAATATAGGTCAATTATTGGAGAAAGGATATTCAATCTTCATGAAAGATCGAATACTACAATTGAAGGACAAAATGGTCGAGTGCTTGCGTACGTGGAGATAGCGAAGAACCGGATGTTCAAATCGAACTTGCAGAATATACAAGAGAGGAGTTTGCAAGTCAATATGGAGGATAAAGCAATGTTATGGCACTTACGGTTTGGACACTTTCATTATGGTGGGTTGAAGGAGTTAGCTAAGAAGGAAATGGTCCATGGGTTACCGAACATGGACTACATCAAGACATTTTGTGAAGGTTGTGTCCTTGGTAAGCATACAAGGAAACGTTTTCCAAAGAAGGTAGAATATCGTGTAAGAAGACCTCTCGAGTTGGTACACACCGACATATGTGGTTCAATCACTCCGAAATCCTTTAGTGAGAAGAGATATTTTACCACTTTCATTGAAGATTGTACAAGGAAAACATGGGTTTATTTTCTGAAGGAAAAGTCTGAAGCTTATGAGGTGTTTAAAAAATTCAAGGCGATGGTGGATACAAATGATCTTTACATCAAGGCTTTACGGTCGGACAGAGATGGAGATTACATGTCGACCGCCTTCATAAACTATTGTGAGGAACAAGGCATCAGAAGATACTTGACAGCACCATACTCACCTCAACAGAATGGTGTCGCGGAAAGGAAGAATCGAACAATCCTTGATATGGTTCGGTGGATGCTGAAGACAAAAGATATGCCAAGGGAATTTTGGGCAGAAGCGGTGCAATGCGTGGTGTATGTGAAAAACCGATGTCCGCATTCAAGTTTGGAGAGAAAAATGCCACAAGAAGCTTGGAGTGGATATAAACCGAGTGTATCATACTTTAAAGTGTTTGGTAGTGTGGCCTATGTGCATGTACCAGATCAAAGAACCAAACTCGATGACAAGAGCAAGAAGTATGTGTTCAGTGGGTATGGCGAGAAGACGAAGGCGTTCAAGTTGTTTGATCCAATTGAAAGAAAGGTGGTTATAAGCCGAGATGTACACGTGAATGAAGAAAATACGTGGGATTGGAAGAACCAAAAGGAGGCAACACAAGGAGAGTCATTGAGTGTTGCACCGATAATCACCCCAACGACTTCTCATGTATATGGCGAAGATGAAGATGAGCTGATTCAACCGAGGATGCGAAGTCTACAAGATCTGTATGAGTCAACTGAGGAAGTGCATTTGGTTTGCTTATTAGCAGACTCAGAGAACATCAGTGTCAAAGAGGTTGTTAGAGACAAAAGATGGAAAGGTACAATGGATGAAGAGATAAAAGCAAGCGAAAGAAACAAAACTTGGGATTTGGTGGAGTTCCCTCAAGGATACAAACCCATTGGTGTCAAATGGGTGTACAAGAAGAAAATGAATGCCCAAGGTGAAATTGAAAGGTACAAGGCGCGTCTAGTTGCAAAAGGTTATTCACAAAAGGCGGAAATCGATTATGACGAAGTATTTGCACCGGTTGCAAGAATGGAGACAATTCACCTCCTCTTATCTCTAGCTGCACAATTTGGGTAGTGGATTCATCAAATGGATGTAAAATCCGCATTTTTAATGGAGTCCTTGAAGAGGAAGTTTACGTAGAGCAACCACCTGGGTACATGAAACCTCGAAGTGAGAGGAAAGTATTGAAGTTGAAGAAAGCACGTTACGGGTTGAAGCAAGCTCCACGAGCTTGGAACTCACGAATCAATATTTACTTCAAGAGAAATAGATACATACAATGTACTTATGAGCATGCATTGTACGTGAAGAAAGAACAAGGTGATCTACTTCTTGTTGCGCTTTATGTTGATCATCTTATCTTCATGGGGAATAATGAGAAGATTGTTGAAGATTTTAAAGAGGCTATGACACGGGAGTTTGAAACGATGGATTTGGGATTGATGAAGTATTTTCTTGGTCTTAAGATCAAACAAGGAAGTTTTGGAATTTTTGTCTCGCAAGAAGCATATGCGATGGACATTTTGAAGAAGAACAAGATGGAAGAATGCAATCCAATAGGAACACCAATGGAGCTCGGTATGAAACTCTCTAGATTTAAGGGAGGAGATCAAGTAAATGCAAGTGAATACCACAGTTTGATAGGGAGTATACGGTATCTCACATGTACAAGGCCAGACATTGCATACAATGTTGGCATAGTGAGCAGATACATGGAGGATCCAAGACGCTCGCACCTCAAAGCTATTCAAAGAATTATTCGATATATTCGAGGAATAGTGTCACTTGGACTATTGTACTCCAAGATAGATGATTTCAAGTTGGTTGGATATTCTGATAGTTATTGGGGCGGAGATATAGATGATTGGAAGAGTACATCAGGATATGTATTTTACCTAGGGAATACATCACTCACATGGCTTTCGAAGAAGCAGTCGATCGTAACTTTGTCAACATGTGAGACCGAATATGTGGCAGCATCATGGTGTGTGTGTCACACAATTTGGCTAAGGAATTTGCTACAAGATCTAAAGTTGAACCAACATGAGCCAACGAAGATACGAGTTGACAACAAATCTGCAATTGAATTAACAAAGAATCAGGTTCATCATGAAAGGAGTAAGCATATCGACATTCACTTTCATTCTATCAGGGAACATGTGAGGAATGGAGAAGTGAAAATGATTCATGTTACAAGCCATGACCAAGTTGCAGATATTTTTACAAAGCCTCTACCAACTGTGCTATTCGAAAGTTTGAAGGAGAAGCTCGGCTTGAAAGATTAGAGAAGTTTGAGTTTCAGGGAGGAGAAGCGACGGGCAAAAGCAAGTGACGAGGGCGTTAGGAGATGCAAAGACGATGGTCAAATGAGACGACACGACAAGATGGTGAAAGGAGGAACTGAGGACGACAACGAAAAGAGGAGTCAGCGATAACAATGAAAATCGGTGACACGAACGAGAGGAAGAAAAAATGATTTTGTGGGGTTTTATTTTAGGGTTTTCTGAATCGTAATTTTTAAATTTAGCTAAATGTTTTTCTAGGTTTGAATTATTCTGGTTTATTTATACTTTTTAGAAATTTGAGATTTTCCAATTCGAAATCAAATTAATTATGAATTTTAAATCTAAATGGATTCTATCGATAACCCATATTCAAAATGGACTAAATTTTTTTGAACTGATACGAATAGAATTAGTATTAGAAACTCCAATTACACACCCTAAATGATTCCAACTTATTAGATTTGAAATTTAAGTTATTTATAATTGTATATTGTCCTATAAACAACATTCCGTGCATTGTAATTAATTTTCTTTTGTGCTTTGTTTTAAACCTATGTCGAATTTTGAATCCAAGTTTAATTTTTAAAATTTTAAAAGTGATTTGTAACAGTTTGATTAATAGATTACGATACACGAAAATAATAGTTTAAGGTAATAATTAATTATGCCCATTAATCCATAACTAATGCTTGATTGTTGGTCAACGATAATTCCATGAGATAGGTAATCATTTGAATAATAGGAAACAAATGTTATGTTTAGACGACCATATACGAAAAGCTGCGTTCCAAAACGTTCGGTACAGAAATTTATAAAACAATTATTCAAAAGAAAAGCAGTCTATTCCCTCCTTATTCCCTCTTTAATTTTCATGTTTTAGTCTTATTCCTCCCTCGATTTTGACCCTCGTTTTATTCCCCCCTCGATTTTCAGTTTCAGTCTATTTTCCTCTCGATTATCATGTTTTAGTCCTATTCCCCCTCGATTTTGACCTCATCCTATTCCACCCTCAATTATCAAAAATCTGCCTAAAACCCCATCCGATTTTGACCCAATTTTGACCACATTTTGATTTCAATTTTGACCCAATTTTGACCCAATTACATTTTGATTTCAATTTTGACCCAATTTTGACCCAATTTTGATTTTAATTTTGACTTAATTTTGATTTTAATTTTAATTTTAATTTTAATTTTAATTTTGATTTTAATGTGATTTTAATTTTAATTTTGGTTTTAATTTTGATTTTAATTTTAATTTTAATAATAATAAATTATTATCTCAATTTTGACTTGATTTAATCCTAATTAATCAAATAACAAATGATGTTAATACCTACGCATGAACTTGCAATTCAATTAATAGGAACGAAACTAGCATTGCAAATAACATTAAAATAATTGCTTACACTATAAAAATAAAAGAAAAATGACTTTTGTTAGTTTTCCAATTTTGATATTAGGGAAAAATATAAAAAAATTGAATTTGTTGAAAATTTTGTTTTGAATCTATATAAAAAATTGTAATGCCATATAAGGAATGATGTATAACTAAAATATATTGTTCTCCATAAAAGAATTATAACATTCTTAAGTTTGGATATTTAATTTCAATATTTGGAATATCTTTGTGTATACAATAGGGGAACTTCAAAATATCCTTAAAATGTTATTAGATTTTTTTTCCTAAAAAAAATTTAGTTTCAGTTTAACCCATATAATATTGATATTCCCAAATTGCCTCTATGATTTGTGTGACTCAAGCGATCTATACGATCCATGCGATCCAACGATCCATACGACCCATGTGATCCATGAGAACCAAACTATTCATACGATCCATGTGATCCAAACGATCCATACGACCCATATGATCCATGGGACCCTGTTTACTTATGTACCCTTGCGACCCATGACACCTTTATTACCTATGCGACCTTTGAGATCCATGAGATCCAAACGATACATGAATTTATTTAAATAATTATATATTATTTATTATGAAAAATTATATATTATTTATTATGAACAATTATTCTTGTTCAAATAGATATATATGTGTCGGGACAATGGATATAATAGAAAGATCCATTAACAGAAAATATTATACAAAGATTTTTATAAAGGTTTGAACAATTCATTAGTTTCACGTCGATGTAATATTTGTATAAAACAAAACACACCACAGCCTTATATCCGTGTAAAATAGACAAAAGTATAAAGTATTATAGTCAAATATAGTTTGCGAATATCTTTATAAAGTTGGTTCAGTGAAAATGATCATGATTGGTTTTACAAGGAAAAGATTGGTGTAAGAGCTGTGACGATGTCTGAATCAGTATCAAATGAAAGAAGTGACGATGTTGTTGCACCAACAGTGGTGACAAATCAAAACACTTTTCCTAAAGTTATAAAGGAAATTTGGAAAGAGACGCCAATGATGCTAGCCAATTAAATTCATTAATTAGATATGATGAAATTACTTCTACATCAACTATGAATGTATGTCACGTAAATATACATGTCGACTAATATCTATATGTTCATAAATCTATTTGATATCCGTGCGGTGCGCGGTTTTGTGATAATGATATTGTATGTTTTTTAAACGCTCTACATAGTTTATTAACTCAAATGTTAGGACATTTGATATATGTATCGATCAATAAAAAAACATGAATTTTAATTTTCAATGTAAAAATTTAAACAATAAAAAAGTTTAGAGGCCAGAGGAACAACTTCATATAAGAAATTTTATAAGAAAAGAGTATTGATGCTCTTTTGGATTATCCTCTAAAACACAAAGATCGAGTATTATCATGATGAGTTGGTACCTTATAATATAAAATTGGTCCCCGGAAATGTGAAGTTTCACTTAGTTCTTGGTGCCCATCAACCACACTGATTCCTTTTTTGACACATGAAAAATATGAGCAAGTACCTCTTAAATATCTTTTGCAAATGGTCGGAAGAGATTTGGTTTTTCCATTTTTTAGCGACATCTACCTCGCTACATATCTGTACTACATCTTCCATTTGAAATTTCAGATCTGCAGTGAGCAAAAATGATTTGAATATATAAATCATGGAAAAAGCTAGTACGAAAAAATTTAAGTTGAATGAAGATCCTACCTCTAAGTTATTTGCCGAATAGTCTTCTCTAAGCATGTCAGTAACATACTTCACACAAGTTTCAACCACCATGAGAATGAGGTTGCCATATATTGAAGCTCTATGGATTCTCTCCTTCTTTAGCTCCCAAAGTTCTCCTGCCAAGGCATCAGTTGCCTTCAGCACTCCACCATTGGGCTAGTGATGACATTGTCTCTGGAATAAGTATGCTTAGTATATTTATTGGATGAAGTAACATGGTTCTGGATCTAGTTGATGCCTCTTTCGCTATCCACTTTGCAAGATAGTATAGATCTCGGTATTGTTTAAATATTATGAGGATATATTTCACAATCTTCTTATCGTTTGTTTTTCAGTCCTGTGGCTTGCATATCTTGTGCATTTCGATTTGTTGGTTGTTTTCAATTTATTCACCGTTTCTCATTCATGAATTTTCAATCATGAATATTAAACATGAGATTCTCAATGAGTTAAAGATGCTTATATCGCAATCTAATGCGCAATTTTTAACCAATAAAGAAGAATAAGAAACTTGCCACAAAAGAAAAAAGGTTGTTTGAACTTACCACATTATATTTTGCTATTTCTTAACGTTTAGGCTCATCGTTCTGATTTTTTCAATATGTATCTTCTTTGATTCTATTGGTACCATTAAAAAGCATATTTTAATAGCTGATAAAAAATTTTGTGACATGTACACAAAACTTATAAAAAAATAAATATTTAGGGAAATAAATTTAAAATTTTAAATATCTAAATTAATCTAAAAAATTGATTTTAACAGGAGAAATATATGTAGATTTTAATGTTTAAAGATAAAGTGATATTAAAAAATATGTACAAAAATTTGTGGGTTTAACTTTTAACGGTATAAAAGTATTTCCCCAAAAATTCACTGTATCTGCTACCAAAAACCTAATATTGGCAGCCACCGATTTGTAGAACCCATGCCCTTTTACTTTCGGTGTTCAGCGATGGAATCCAAGATGGGCGACAAAAATTCATTTAAAGTGTAGGGTTGAATATCTCAAACCTGAATAATACAAAAGAGTATAACTCAGTTAAATGCCATAATATGTTAATTTATATTTCAGAAGAATTATGAACATGTAGTTTTGATAGAAGAAGCAGAAGAAATGCTTAAGCCTACTGGCCAAGCCGGAGCATAAAACTGAAATCTCGATGAAAGTCATCAAAAGACATTAGCATTCTTACCACCATAGGCCAAGGTAAGTAGATAATGTCACAACATAAGTTGCCATACCATTTGCCTGCAAGAATTGAAATCTACAGTTTATATGCATCAAGTTCTAGGTTACCAAGACTTATAATCTCAGTTTCTGATTCGTTCAACCTACCTTGTACACAGATGAGAATCTTGCAGTATGTAACAAACCATTTTTCGGTGTAATGTGTTGTGTTGCAGTATGTAAGAATGAGAAAAGACAAGTGTAATACCTCTTGTCTGAAAGATGCTATGATCTCTTCTATATATTCTTGTTTAGAGAATACCATAACAACTATATTCTGCACGGAACTCAATGCTCCTCTCAATTATAAAAAGATTTTAAACTTTGAGTTCCCATCATGAAGGAGGTTAGAACGTACAGATCCAAACCACAGAACATGGTAGACAGTTCCACAAGAACCTGTGAATATAAAAAAGGAAACTTCCTGAAGTTTGAAAAAAATAAAGAAAGAGGCAGATCATAAACTGCATGAACAAAGGATGAATATTTGGCACGATTAATTACCTTGATCGATTTGTTCTCCAATGGTCAAGTCCTCCCACAAGATTTCAGAATCCAAGCAATCGGTATCAACATCAGCTTTGTTCATAACACTGCTGCTGGTACGACCACAACTGCTGGTACTGTTTGTGCTGTTCACATTAATAGAAGAAGAACATGATCCATTAGCCTCATTATTAGAAGGCTTATAACTGTCAGATGCATGGCCCTCAGACCTAGCAGCGGGAGAGGAACTACAACGTTTTTCTTGCTCATTCCGCACTGAACGCCATGCAAAATGAACAGGCCTTGCCTCTGAGCCTTCCTGCTCACTTCCTTCCCTTGGCTTGACAAACCTTTCTTCCCCATCCATTCTTTGGCTTTTGAGGTGAGAATCTTACTGAGTGTTGATTTCCATCACTCTCATCACCAGAATCTCTGGAGGGTTTTCCAGAAGAATTGGCATCATGAAGCATAAATACACCAAAAGGAGATTGGATAAAATCTCCCCTTGGTGTGCTAGCTGCACTGCAAGCTGCATCCTCCCAATGGTCAGACAGAGCGGCATCAGACAAACAATGATCAGACATAATGGCCAAAGGATATGGGATTTTGAGAACCGGTGATTGAATTCCGATGTAAATATCATCTTTTTACCTGGTTGTTGGATTCTGTAGAGTTGTAAGCTTAATTTCTGATGTCCTATTTTGAAACCCTCTGCTCATGTCCGTTGCTTCTGCTTTACTCTGATCATCATTACTCGCATATGTGGTAACGTTACAGATTGTGTTTGTCGTCTGTGAAGAAGAAGAAGAAGAGAACTTTGAGCAATACAAGCGACTTTTGGATTTCTTCCAGAACTTTGGGCTTTAAAATTCTCACCAGGCAGCTTGCAGCATGCGTCTCCTCCACATGTGGTCTTTGGGGCTCTCCCACTTGAAACAACCTAGTCGTGTGATATTTCACCCAAAGCCATCTCTAGGCCGCTTACGCGTGACTCCAGGGACTGGATGCCACTCTGCGAACTCCCAATGAAGTGCTAGATTAATTTGAGGAAAAGTTCTTTTTGTCAGAGGAGATCCATTTAATTTGTCAAAAGAATATCATTGTTAGCGCATATATCTGATAGAAGAAGCCGACTATATACTATGAAATCAAACGTTCTTGAAGTCAGAAGTATAGGGCAATACTTATAAGGGTCGAGTGTATACCTGAAGGAGGGGATAAGAGAGCGGACTGCTGGTTCTCAATCTGAGCAAGCTGTTGGCGTAGCAAAGACAGGTCTTCGCTGTTTTTGTTGATCTCATTGACTTCCTCTTTACCATTTTTTGCCGACAGAACTCTCATCATCATTGTAGGGAACAACACGGGAGCCAGACCTCAAACCCTTAACTCAATGCACTTTTCATCCCGGCTTTTCTCTAAAACAATATGTTTAATAACATCTGGTCTCGAGTTCTCCACTGATTCCACAATTCTTCAGTCCAAAGATTCAGAGTCTCTCTGATGATTTTGACCTGATGATGAATAATAGATCATAAATCATCAATTATAGATCCAGATTTTTTGAAGAACAAAACAAAAACGATGAATCTGATCAACGAAGCCGCGCTTCGCGTAACCATTACCTTATCAAATCTCCTACTCTCGAGAGCCGTCACAAACTCCTTCTTTTATTACCTTATCAAATCTCCTACTCTCAGGAGCCGTCACAAACTCTGGAGGTTGTGCATCCTATGTTGTATCCCACTCATGTCTATTCTCAAATTGTTGATTGATTCCTATGTTGTATCCCACTCATGTCTATTCTCAAATCTTTAATTGATTCCCAATCCTAAATATATGGCAGAGACAAACACCACCAATATAAGATTATGAAAGATCTATAAATGCGTTTATCATGACCAAATAAAGGCATTAGGTATTTTCACTTTAAGAGATGTCAAAGAGTCAATGCCATTACTGATAATAAAAAAAGAATTACAGCAACACCAATGAGATTCCTTAACATTTAAAAAGAGATTGCTACAGGGATCTAACCCAAATATTAAGATGGAAAGACCACTAACCATGGGCTGATGCAAGTCACTTGATGGTCAGTTTGCATTGGATCGTTCATGTTCCCAGAGGGGCTGAATAGGAATCACTGGTGAGGGTAGAGACAGAGGAGGAGACTCAACACTTCTATGTTCCTGAATACCATTATGATCCTCCATCCTGCTCGTCTGTCTCTTGATCCACTGATGCTGGAGTAGCGAAAGTCTCGTGTTATTCCCAGTCGACAGGATGACAGGGTTGTCTTTCCATATAAGATGACGGGTACTTATGTTGTCTTTCACTTTTGTCCTAAACCCACTGCTGCCTCTGCCTTTGCGGTGAGACACACACTTTCCTGCTCGAAGAAATTGAATTCTTGGAGAAGTTTTGCGAATTTTGTAGCATTGTCTTCTTTTATTTGCGCCGGGACCTTCTCTTCGTATCCAGTTATACTCATCATCTTCTTCAACTTCTAGGTGTGCCTGACGAAATCAGGAACAAAACAGAACTAACTAATTTCAGAATCTGCAGATCAAATCAAACCCTCGATTTGCCAGACAAAACCAGAACAAAAAAGAACTAACTATTGTCAGAATCCTCAGATCAAATCAAACCATCAATTCTTTGTCTATCTTCTAACCAATCATCTTATCTTTGGGAGTTGAGTTGAGGCTTATTTTAGCATCTCATCCATCTTGTTTCTCATCTTTTCACGTTCAACATCTGCATTTATGGTTCCATCAACTTTGAGATACACTTTGAGGTTTTCGTTAACCATCTCCACTGCAGATCCAGCCGGTGCCATGTGTTCTCCCTTTAATAGAACCTATTTGGAAATTTAAAAACAAAATCATAGGATATACAGTACAAGGAACATAAAGTAAAGCAAAAGGAATGAAGTCATTTTCATGTAAGGCAACCTCTAAGGATGCTAGATTTGCAAGGGTTCTGATCTCCAACTCGTGGGATTTTACAATTTCTGATGCTGAATTGTTTTCACAACACGCAAATGCGCGTAATCTGCAATGAGTTTTAAACAAATAAAAGAGAAAAATTAAAATCCTTCCTCCAAAATTTTTGTAAATCAACAAATTTCAGTCAATCTAACCTTTCGTTTTTCTGTTTCTCCAGCAGTTCTGCCCTGAGTGCACTAAGAGATTTCACCATAGCCAGAAAGGTATCCATTTTTGATTCCTAGAACGGGCTTTAGATTCTGGCGGATGGCAAAAACGAATAGAACACCTCTATAACGGATAGCTTTCCAAGAACAGTCCCTGGCCATCGATAACGGATAGCTTTCTCAAGTCATCTAGCAACTGGATCCTTGAATTATCAATCATCAAAATCAAAATAATCAAAACCGAAAATAATCGAATTCGAGACCCAAAATAATCGAAACCAAACATAAATCAAACAGAAATAAAAAAAAAATTAACCATTGAAATGGCCGATTTGCGAGCTAGGATGATGCGCTGCCTCGGTCAGGATTGCTCGTCCACATTCCCTGGCAAAATCTGGAACCTGCTCGGTTGGATTTGAGGATATGAAGAGAGGAAGAGGACTCAAAGAGATCACCGGGTGCACCTTGTTCTTACTGGCGCTCCTCACGTGCTTCCCAGGTTCATCTTCAAACCAAGTATAAAGATGATTTAGTACTCTTAAGATTGAATACCATGAAAGACGCCTACTTATGATCTTCAAGCCAAAATCAGAGGCAAATCTTAACAAAATAAGGAACGAATCACTCATAAAATGAACCAAATAAGAACAAATCTTCAGTCGAAGACCCATCACATATTGCCCATGATTGAGGAGCTTACAAAATCACAAGTTCTACTAATAACCCAAAAGGCTGCCTTTAACTCCGCGTTAACCCAACCCTGTCATCGAAATGATTGATCTTTCATCAATCATCTAAAAACCCATCAATCAAATTCACTTCAGTAACAAACCCAGACCAGAAAAAACAAACTTGAAGAGCAAAACCGATCCGATCAGGTGAGATATCAAGCAACTCACAAGGGAAATGAAGCTTAGTCGGCAGATCAAGCCTTAACCTGTGCTTCGTGGGGAGAAACGACTTTGCGACTGAAGACACTGAAGGAGTGGCATGCCGATGCTGACCCGATCCGTCGCCGTGCGGACTGTTGTGGGTTTGATGGTGGTGGTGATGGTTGTAGAGATGGACCTTCTTCAACCCCAGGATGCGAGGAGTTGACACCGCGGTGCCAAACTACGCCGTCGATAGGAGCTCTTAGGAGTCCAGCCTATTATCCCCGGCGTTCCTTTGATGCGATGAGCGAGCAAATCGTCGGGTGAGGAGATTATGGGCCGAAGGGTTTGGAGGAGGGCGATTGAGCCATGGTCTGGGTCGAAGGGCTTGGAGGAGGGCGTTTGATAAAGTTTCTGTGTAGGGTATGGAATTAGCACTAAAAGCGCCGACGATGCCAAACGACGATAGCACGAAGGGTGTTTGAATATCTAATTGAGAAAGGGGAGAAAGGGAGGATGTCAATGACCGAACCTGCGCAGGGTATCGCTCGGCCAGGGGAGAAAGCGAGCCGGCGGGAATCGGTACAGTCCTCGCCGCCGCTCCCTTTTGTTCTGGCGTTGCTGCTTCCGTCGGCGGTTGCACGATCAGGCAGAAGGGAGAAGCAAGCGTTTCCCTCGTCAAACTCCCCTGGGATACGATTCGAATATCTGATTGAAAGAGAGAGGTGAGTAAATGAGAATGCAGGCATACTCTGGATGAGAAAGGGAGGGGAGTAAATGAGAGGATGATTTTGTTTAAATGAGGGCGTACGCAGGCATGGATGAGAGAGGGAGGAGAGTAAATGAGGGAGGTGATTGAATTTTTTAACGGGTGAAAAGAGGTTTTCTCCCGCTGACGTGTGGCAGTACGAGAAGGGAGGAAAAACCTCCATTATATATATATATGATTTTCATAATTCCTATATCATTATAAAATAATAATATATATTTATGTATAAAAATAAGAAAAATTAATATATAATATTGAGATTTTAAAATCAATTTATATCTTTCGAATGGAATTTTTTTTGTGTAATGTGAAGCATGACTAATACTACAAGAAAAAACCTGTTTGTGGACGGTTTACAGACCAAACAAGGGGTGTCATTAAATTTTGAGACGTCATTACACCGTTAAATATATGAATGAACTATCAATAAAGCGTATGCAATTATTAATGGTTTTCGAACCATTGCAAACCCGTCCAAAAAATTAGGAACGGATGCACCATTCGTCATAAATTACAGACGAGTGTATCCAAGATTTTTGGATGAACATGCATTATATCCCTAATTTTCGAACACTTTATAGATGTCTAAATCATCCGTAAATTTATAGTCGGATTACGAACATACAACATAAATTGATTGTATTCCATCTGTACTCCCTTAAAAGATTTAAGGGACGAAATTTCTATTCAAAAATCATAAATTTCTAAAAACTTCTAATAATATGACTAAAAACATCGCAAAAATGGTAATAAAACTCTAAAGATCTATAAAAAAAGTATTACACATATTTTCATTAAAGTTACAAATTATATTTTTATTATTATTATTATCATCATCATCATCATCATCATCATCATCATCATCATCTTTTTCTTACTAAAATGGGACAACTTCAAAAATACCCCTCATATGCTATTTTGACTTCAAGCCTACTATTCCCTAAAAAAAGTTTCAACTTCAAATCTATTCTTAAAATATTGATAACCACATATTACCCTTATCCTTTAATTTAGTAGACAGTTTTTCTGTCTCCTCCAAAGCACCTCGATTTCTCTCTCCTATGGTGCGAAAATTATTGTTCTCCCACACCGCATCAGATTCTGCGCAAGTAGCTTGAAATCGGCATCAGATTCCACGAGAATAGGTAAAATTAGTTTGTTTTCAACAAAGAAGCTTGTAATTAAGCACGTAAACCAAGTATTTATTGAAATGTCAAATGATAGTAATGAGTAACAGTCTCTTCGAGTCGCACGGTCGCATTGGGTCATAGTGTCATATTGAAACACATGGTCACAGTGGATCACAAAGTCTCATCGAGTCGCACGGTCGCACTGGATCATAGGTCTCAACGAGTCGGATGGTCGCACTAGGTCACAGAGTCGCAGTGGGTCACAAAGTCTTATCGAGTCCCACGGTCGCACAGTGTCATAGAGTCATATTGAAAAACATGGTCGCATTGGGTCACAGAGTCTCATCGAGTCGCACGATCACACTAGGTCATAGAATCTCATCAAGTCGCACGATCACACTAGGTCACAGAATCTCATCGAATCGTACGGTCACACTGGGTCACAAAGGTCCATGGGTTTCAAAGGTCCAAGAGTCACAAAAGGGTCAAAGGTTTGCAAGGGTCCTAAGGTCGCAAGAGGACAAGGGTCGTAGAGATACAAGGGTCGTAAAGGTACAAGGATCACAAAGGGGTCAAAGGGTCCCAATGGTACAATGGTCGCAAAGTGGTACAAGGGTCGCAAATGTACAAGAGTCGTAAAAGGGTATAAGGGTCGCAAATGTACAAGATCACAAAGGGGTCAAAGAGTCGCAAAGGTACAAGGTTTGCAAAGGGGTCAAGGATTGCAGGGGTACAAGGGTCGCAGAGGTACAAAGTTTGTAAGAGGGTCAAAAGGTCACAGGGGTACAAGGGTCGCAAAGGGGTCAAAGGATTGCACGGTCGCACTGATCACAGAGTATCATCGAGTCCCACGATCGTAGTGGATCACAGAGTCTCAACGAGTCGCTTGGTAGCACTGGGTCACAGAGTCTCATCGAGTCGCACGGTCTCATTGGGTCATAGAGTATCATAAAGTCTCACGGTCGCACTAGGTCATTGTGAATTTGAAACACATGGTTGCAATGGGTCACATACTTTACCCTTTTTTACGTTTTTATCATAGCTGTAATGGAATTGGTGGATAAGAAAATCACACTGATTTATTTTTTATGTGATTGTAAATGAGGAAAACATAAATGGAGAATCTGAATGGGTTGGTAGAGATTAGGAAAACTAGAGAGTATTTTTCTGTTATTCTCTAGTTAGTGTGACATACCAACAAATTATTGATGAGTTATGCGCATATATTATGGTGGAAAAAAATACAACAAAGTTGAAGTTAAGTTATTTTCCTAATATTTGTGAAAATAAGAAGCCTACATATATAATGAATGACATACATCTTATTTGTTATCTGTTCGATCATATAAGAGAAATTCGATCTCTGCTTTATGTGGAAATATAACCGGCAAGTGTGAAATGTGAAATCGAAACTGAGAGGGAAGATGAACCTCTAATTCTTGCATTTGGAAGCATTGTTATAACACCTAATCCTTCATAATATTTTCATGATTCCTAGGTTTAGTTTTGATTACGATTTCTAGACTTTACCGATATATTGAGCACAACTGAGAGCTTCTTCTATCATTTCGTGTATTGTGCAGGAAAAGATGGCATCACAATCAAATACACGTAATTACGACAAATCTACTCAAGAACATGATCAAAGTGACCAAGGTGTGAAAGGAGCACGGCCAAGTCATTACTGCTGCACGATCGAGCATATTGGAATGGAGAAAATATAGCACGGCGGGGCATCACTCCTTGCCCGACCAATCTACCAAGCTAATGCAGCATGGTCGAGCACCTTCACAAGCACGACCGGGCTGCTGATGCATCCATGCAGCATGACCGAGCAGCTACACAAGAACGACCGGGCATAAGAAGGCGACATGCACGGCCGAGCAGCCTCACATGCACGACTAGAGAATATGCATCCTTTGCAGCACAGCTGGTTTGATTCAATGCACGACCGTGCTGAAGGATGAGGCAACATGCACGACCGGGCTTCAACACTTTCCTGGTCGGGCTTTAGAGACAGAATAATCCCAGTAGCTGATGCACGACCCAGGCTTGCTTCATGCTCGGTTGGGTACCTCCTGAATGAATGTTGCACGGTCGGGCTGAATGGTATGTACGGTCTGGCATGCATGGTAACTGACCAAGCGAATAACAAGGACCCCTTTGAACGAGCGTGGAGTTTAAAAACTAAGCAGGAGGGAACATAGAAGAGAAAAATTGAGACCAGAGAAGAGAAGAGGAGAGAGCACGACTGAAGAAGGAGACTTTCTTCAGAGGCCACGCTCGGAGGATAGGAAAGATGAATACTTATTTTTTTTTTGTTTCTCTATGATTTCTGAGTAGTCCTCGTTGCCATGGGTTAGGGATACTTGTAATGGATAGTTTGTTCTTAATGCTTGATTTCAGTTTTTTTTTATTCGTATGGTTCGATAGGTTTTAATTGTGTGTAATGTATTCATACTTTGCTGATCACAGGTTTGAACGAGACTAGATCCGTTCGAGTGAGATTAGAAATGTTTTAATGAGATTAGAGATTTTTCTAGGCATCGGGAGAGACAGACTTGAGTCTCAGGATTAACCTTCGAATGAATTAGATTAATGAGAATATGGCCGATCGGTTAATCTCTTTAGGAACGATAATAATTGAGGTAGAACTCCCATTGTTCTTTATGCGTTTAGGTCATAGATTTACTGCATCGGGATGTGAGTACGTTTATTTCCTAGATAGAGGATTTAGGCATCGGGAGAGTCATTTTTGTTAATAGAGGTGGAGTTCCCATTTTTTCCGATAGTAGAGGTCGAATTCCTATCGTTCTTCATGGATCTAGATGTTCCGTACTGCATCAGGAGATGAGTGATGTTGATTCCTATACGTAGAGGATTTAGGCATCGAGAGAGTCATTTCCGACAGTAGAGGTAGAATTTCCCATTCATTCTTCATGCATCTAGATGTTCCATTGCTGCATCGGGAGATGAGTAATGTTGATTCCCCAGTTAGTGGATTTAGATTTTAGTTCCTCTCGATTGATATAACCCGATTTCGTGTTCCGTAGAAACTTCCATTGCAAGTCTCGACATTCCTGAAACCTGTGGTACTTTATCTTGTTGAGTCTAGTCCCGTTGTTCTTTTATTTTTTTATTTTCCAGTTTAATAATTACATATCATCGATCTTCTTCTTATGAATTATTTATTCTAAAGTTCGCACTGGTCCCTAGAGTTCGACGCTGGTACTACACATACCGTATACTTGCGGTAGAGTGGTCTAGGAAATTAAAACCTTTGGTTTCCAACCATCACATTGCTAGAGAAGGTGAGGATGAAGGTGTTATAGATTATGATGACTGTTATTTTAGGTCCAAATAACAAAAACAGAGTTGGGAGTAATCCAACGAAAACAATAAATATTTTGGATTGAGATAATTCTGATAGTGAACATACCAACGGGTTAAGAGAAAATGGTGGGTGTACCATGAATGTGGTAGTTGATGAAGTTGTTTATGGCAGTAATAAAGTTGTGCAAATTGACCTAAAAGAATATAGTTCAACTTGTTCGTTTCTCTCTAACTTCTGCATTCCATTTGTAAATATTTTTTCTCTCATTTTTTAGAATGAAAAATGTATTTTCATAAAAAAAATTCTAAAAAATATTTATTATTGTTTTAATGTAGTCTAGTTGTAAGCAAATAGGAAGATATCACTTGAGTTTGATATCAATACACAAAATTCAATATTATTGAAGTAATCACACGATTCGTGCTATAATTCTCATTTAGTTAGTTCATTTCAACAAAACTTGAATATTAAATCATTAAAAACAAAATTTTGCATTCATTTAAAAACAATGACCTATATTAATGTAGAACTCAAAATGAGACTTAATAATGGAAAATAAAAGTTACATTAGTAAAAATGTAATTAGAGAAAAGATGTTGTGGTCCATAGGACCAAAATAATTTTATTTTGAAATTATAAAAGCAATCTCAAACTCCGCTAAGATATATTAAATGGTAATAAACACTCACATTTGCAATCAAATTAAGAGAGAGCAGGTCACCTCTATGAATCGAGTGACTAATAGCAAATGGAAACGATATTTGTTATAAACAACTAATTAATTTATTCGATTAAGACCATATTGCCATATTATAGATAAAAATATTTGTTCATTAATTAAAACTTGCAGAAGAGGCATGTTCTCCATGTTAAAGAGTGGGCTTGAAGGTAATGAGCGTCTTGATATGCTTCTTCGTATCCTCTTTGGCGACAACATTGTATTTCTTGTGGTCGGATGCAGCAATGGTAAAGTGATAATAGGTGTTAAATGAGACAACCTTTGTCTTTCCACTCAACAAATTAAACAACTTCAAGTTTGTTTAGGTCTTTTTGTTGTGTTCAGTGACCGTGAATTTTGCTATATTTACCACATGTGGATCTGATAAATTCTTGATCGGTTTATATCCCTCATAGTGACCACCTTCCACAGTAGATAGGGGAAGGATAAACAAGGACAACACAATCAACGCCTTTATCAACTCCATCTCATGTTTTTTTAATATAATATATTTCCTTCTCAAATCTGTTTATATTTTTCGAAGATTTTGTTTTGTATATTTGTTTTCTATGAAACTGTATTTATAGCTCCAAAGGTCCGATTTTTGATGTGGTTGCAAAAGAAGGCACAAACATAAAAAAATGCATAAAATTCATAGATAGAATTATTATTCATTTTTAAAAAATTAAATATAAATGATTATTATGATATTCAATAGGAATGTAATGAGAAATATTATTAAGATGGAGAGATGACAAAAAAACAAATAAAATGGAAATTAGTTATTTTTGAAAATATTATTTACTATGAATGATTAAGATTCCCTCATTTGATATGATCTGGTTAAATCTTAGCGCTACTTTTTGAAATAAAACTAAAATGTTCTATGGGTATTTATTAAAGAATTATAGGAAATTTTGAAATAAACAAAAGTATATGATAAAAATTTTAATTAGCCTAAAACCTAATTTGTATAAAAGAAATCTGATCAACCACGGAAGATAATAATTAAAAGTTTTGGAGAATAAAGAGAGAATACTAGGATTTCCTTTTCTTAAAAGGAGGTGACAAACAAATGAGAGAGAAACGAACAAGCTAAACGCTTTAGGAGTAAATAGTAACTTTTTTCCTTCAGTGTGAGGAATAGTTTCCTGACATTGCGACCCTTACGGTCATTGCGACCATTGCGACCCTTGCGGCCTTTGTGACCTCTGCGACCCATGAGATCTATGTGACCCTTGCGACTAGTTGTTTCGATGTCAGACTCCTGGCTTTTTCAATGACAACTATTCTTTTTTTACGAATACCACCCTCAAGACCCTTGCGGGTCTGCTACCCCTATATTAAAGTTAGACTTCTGTCTTTTCGACACTCTCTGTCCATCGATCTCTATTGCTCCTATACTAAAAGGTTCATCAAATTCTCTTAGTCTCACCATCACACCAATGAGTCAGGAGAATCCCATCTCTCTCCTCTTTTCGTCTAAGTCTCTAACCCTAAATTCTCTAAAAAATCTTTGTTACCTTTGTGACCTTTGTCAAGAAGTTCACATGGTAGACACAGGACATCGTGACGTCTATGTGTTACTCAATGTCTTGGTAATCATCAATCTCTGTCTCTATGCAGATACACACTAGTCATTACAACGTGGATGTAGGACATTTTGTTGTATCAACACAACATAAGGTCTTGGTAATCGGCACACTAAGACATTGTTATGTACCCGCGATACTTAAGGTCACGAGTGGAGGTGATCTGGAGATGCATTGAGTCACACACGACTCTCTTTACCTTTGTGACCTTTGAGATCTTGTGTACCCTTTTTCTTTCACATTTTGTTTTTAACTTTTTAAATCTTCTTTTTCTTTCCTTTTTTGTAACCTTTGTGACCTTTGAGATCTTTGTGATCTGTGTCAATCATTATAAATACACCAATATTTAAACGTTGAAAATATCTTATTTTGCATCTATTGTTCGTATTATGTAAATTCATAAAATGGTCAATCTCAATTGGAATAGATCACAATCAAGTTTAAACGGAAACCCATCCATCTCATGTGACCTAATATGACCCTTATGCGACCTTAAATTGGATTAAGTTATAATCAAGTTTAAACGGGAACCCATCCGACTCATGTGATCCAATATGAGCCTTGTACGACCCTCCATTGGATTAATTAGAATGAGGTTTAAACGGGAATCCATCCGACCCAATGCGACCATATATGACCTTTGTGTGACTCATACGACTCATGTGACAATTATTAGTCGTCGTTTCGATATCAGACTCTTGTATTCCGACCCATTTGACTCTTTTAACCCATGTGACTTGTCGTTTCACTGTCAAGTTCCTGTCTTCCAACCCATGTGACCCTTCTAACTCATGTCTATATGTTAAAATCTATGTCTCTTCTCTTAGTCTGTGTATCTAACACTAAATTCTAGAAAACTATTTTTGACCTTTGTGACCTTCGTGATGAAGGTGACATGGAGAACGTAGGGCATCGTGCTATCTATGTGTTACTCAAGGTCTTGGTAATCGACGGACTCGATCTCTATGTTGTCACTGACGAGTCGCGGGGGTGACCTAGGTGACGGTGCTAACTCACTCTTGAAATGTGACTGGAATTCAAAGTACATGGCAGGAGATAACTCAAGACTACAATACCAAACAAGAAAAAAGCAGAAGACTGGAAGATGGAGTACATGGCAGGAGATAACTCTCGGCTACTCAAGACTACAATACCAAACAAGAAAAAAGCAGAAGACTGGAAGATGGAGTACATGGCAGGAGATAACTCTCGGCTAATGAACTATCTCTCTAGTGGAAATAGAATGTGTGCAGAGTCTTTGCGTCATACTTTTGTTATCGACATCAAAAATCAATGTTTATAATAATATACACATTTGAAGAAAATGTTAAATGTATTTTTTGAAAATTTCTCAAACTTATTAGACAGGTTCTTAAAACACTACTATCACTTTTGAAACACATGCATTCCTTCTAAACTACTTGGGACACATGGGTTATAATTCGTTGTAAAGATTGATTTCCTATGTAAATGTATTATTTTCATTAGTTTTTGTCATTTAATCCTTATAAACCCATAAATTGTGGTGCATAGGACCAAAATAATTTTATTTTGAAATTATAAAAGTAATCTCAGACTCCGCTAAGATATATTAAATGGTAATGAATACTCACATTTGCAATTTAAATTAAGAGAGAGGCGGTCACATCCATGGATCGAGTGACTAATAGCAAATGGGGACAATATTTGTGATAAACATTTAATAAATTTATTCAATTAAGACCATATTGAAATATTATAGATAAAAATATTTGTTCATTAATTAAAACTCGGAGAAGGGGCATGTGCTCCATGTTGAAGATGCTTGAAGGTGATGAGTGTCTTGTTATTCTTCTTCGTATCCTCTTTGGCGACAACATTGTATTTCTTGTGGTCGGATGCAGCAATGGTAAAGTGATCATAGATGTTAAATAAGACAACCTTTCTCTCTCCACTCAACAAATTAACAAACTTCAAGTTCGTTTCGGCCTTTTTGTTATGTTCAGTGACCGTGAATTTTGCGATATCTACCACATTCGGATCTGATAAATTGGATTGGTTTATATCCCTCATAGTGACTACCTTCCACGGTAGCTAGGGGAAGGATAAACAAAGACAACACCATCAACGCCTTTATCAACTCCATCTCAATTTTTTAATATTATATATTTCCTTCTCAAATCTTGTTATATTTTTCGAAGATTTTGTTTTGTATATTTGTTTTCTATGAAAACTATTTATAGCTCTAAAGGTCTGATTTCTGATGTGGTTGCAACAGAGGGCACAATCATAAAACAAATGCAGAAAATTCATAGATAGATAGAATTAATATTCATTTTAAGAAAATTAAACATAAATGATTGTTAAGATATTCAATAGGAATGTAATGACAAATATTATTATTTAAGTATCTCAAAATTTTGAAAATTGTCTTCATATTACAAATCACAACTAGATATGGTTTATTCTTATTACAAATATAGAAATAAATAGAAAATGATAGAAGAAATATTTTAAAATCAGAGAAAGGACATAAAAGATAAAATTAGAAAAACGAGTAATTATTTATTTGTTGAAAATATTAATTACTATGGATTGTTAAGATTCCTTTATTCGATGTGAATTATTTTAAACTTAACACCTTTTTGTGAAAATAAAACATAAATTTCATATGTGTAATTATTAGTAATTATAGGAATGTAATAATAAATATTATTCTTTAGTTTTTTAACACACATTTAGAAAATTGTCTCCACATTACAAATCAAAACTATATATGGTTTATTCTTTTTTAAAATAAGAAAATAATTAGAAAATGATAAAGAAAACATTTGAAGATAAATATACGATGAAACTATTAAATAAAAATACAGAAAATTAGTTATTTTAGAAATTAATTGTTACAAATAAAAATGATAAAAGAAATATTTTAAGATGGAGAGATGACAAAAAAATCAAATAAAATCGAAAAAACGGAAAATTAGTTATTGTTGAAAATATTATTTACTATGGATGATTAAGATTCCCTCATTTGATATGATCTGATTAAATCTTAGCGATACTTTGTCAATACTAAAGAATTATAGGAAATTTTGAAATAAACAAAAGTATATTATAAAAATTTTAATTAGCCTAAAACCTAATTTGTATAAAAGAAATATGATCAACCACGCATGATAATAATTAAAAAATTTTGGAGAATAAAGAGAGAACACAAGGATTTCCTTTTCTTAAAAGGAGGCGACAGACAAATGAGAGAGAAACGAACAAGCTAAATGCTTTAAGACTAAATAGTAACTTTTTCCTTCTGTGGGAGGAATAGTTTCCTGACATTGTGACCCTTGCGACTATTACGACCCTTGCGGCCTTTGTGACTAATGCGACCCGTGCGACCCTTACGGCCATTGCGACCCTCGCGACCCTTGCGTCCAGTGTGGCCACTGCGGCCCATGAGACCTATGTGACCCTTGCGACAAGTTGTTTCGATGTGAGACTCTTGGCTTTTTAAATGATAGCTATTCTTTTTTTACGAATACCACCCTCAAGACCCTTGCGACATGTCATTTTGATGTTAGACTTCTATCCATTCGACACTCTCTGTCCATCGATCTCTATTGCCCTATATTAAAAGGTTCATCAATTTCTCTAAGTCTCACCATCACACCAATTTGAGATTAGATTGAGTCGGGAGAATCCCATCTCTAACCCCAAATTCTCTGAAAAATGTTTGTTACCTTAGTGACCTTCGTCAAGAGGTTCACATGGTGGACGCAGGACATCCTGACGTCTATGTGTTACTCAAAGTCTTGGTAATCGTCAATCTCGATCTCTATGCAGATACACACAAGTCATTACAACGTGGATGTAGGACATTTCTTTGTATCAGCACAACATAAGGTCCTGGTAATCGGCACACTCAGACATTATTATGTACCCGCGGTACTTAAGGTCACAATTGGAGGTGAACCTGGAGATGCATTGAGTCACACACGACTCTCTTTACCTTTGTGAACTTTGAGACCTTATGTACCCTTTTTCTTTCCTTTTTTAACTTTTGAAATCTTCTTTAACATTCCTTTTTTGTAACCTTTGTAACCTTTGAGACCATTTTTTATCTGTGTCAATCATTATAAATACACCAATATTTAAACGTTGAAAATATCTTAGTTTCCAACTATTGTTCGTATTTATGTTAATTCATAAAATGGTCGATCTCAATGTGAATAAATAAAATAAAAGCTTAAACGGAAACCCATCCGTCTCATGTGACACAATATGACCCTTATGGGACCCTAAATTGGATTAAGTTATAATCAAGTTTAATCGGGAACCCATCCGACTCATGTGATCCAATATGAGCATTGTGCAACCCTCAATTGGATTAATTAGAATCGAGTATAAACGGGAACCCATCCGACCGAATGCGACCATATATGACCTTTGTGCGACTCATGCGACTCATGTGACAATTATTACTCGTCGTTTCGATGTCAGACTCTTGTATTCCAACACATTTGACTCTTCCAACCCATGTGACTTGTCGTTTCAATTTCAAGTTCCTGTCTTCGGACCCATGTGACCCTTCTAATTCATGTCTATATGTTAAAATCTATGTCTTTTCTCTTAGTCTGTGTATCTAACACCAAATTCTAGAAAAATATTTTTGACCTTTGTGACCTTCGTGACGAAGGTGACATGGTGGACGCAAGGCATCGTGCTATCTATGTGTTACTCAAGGTCTTGATAATCGGCAGACTCGGTCTCTATGTTTTCACTGACGAGTTGCGGGGGTGACCAGGGTGACGGTGCTGGCTCACTTTTGAAATGTGACTGGAATACAAAGTACATGGCAGGAGATAACAGAAGACTACAATTCCAAACAAGAAAAAAACAGAAGACTGGAAGATGGAGTACATGGCAAGAGATAACTCTCGGGTAATGAACTATCTCTCTAGTGGAAATAGAATGCGTCCAGAGTCTTTGCGTCATGCTTCTGTTATCGACATCAAGAATCAATGTTCATAATAATATCAACATTTGAATGAAATGTTAAATGTAGTTTTTTAAAATTTCTCTAACTTATCCGACGGGTTCGTAAAACACAACTATATCTTTTGAAACACATGCATTCCTTCTACACTACTTGGCACACATGGGTTATAATTCGTTGTGAACATTGATTTCCTATGTACATGTATCATTTTCATTGGTTTTTGTCATTTAATCCTTATAAATCCATAAATTGTGGTGCATAGGATCAAAATATTTTTATTTTGAAATTATAAAAGCAATCTCAGACTCCGCTAAGATATATTAAATGGTAATGAATACTCACATTTGCAATTTAAATTAAGAGAGAGCAGAGCAGGTCACCTCCATGAATCGAGTGACTAATAGCAAATGGGCACAATATTCGTGATAAACATTTAATAAATTTATTCAATTAAGACCATATTGCAATATTATAGATAAAAATATTTGCTCATTAATTAAAACTCGCAGAAGGGGCATGTGCTCCATGTTGAAGATGCTTGAAGGTGATGAGCGTCTTGATATGCTTCTTCATATCCTCTTTGGCGACAACATTGTATTTCTTGTGGTCGGATGCAACAATGGTAAAGTGATAATAGGTGTTAAATAAGACAACCTTTGTCTTTCCACTCAACAAATGAACCAACTTCAAGTTCGTTTTGGCCTTTTTATTGTGTTCAGTGACCGCGAATTTTGCGATATCTACCACATGCGGATCTGATAAATTCTTGATTGGTTTATATCCCTCATAGTGACCACCTTCCACAGTAGCTAGGGGAAGGATAAACAAAGACAACACCATCAACGCCTTTATCAACTCCATCTCTTTCTTAATATTATATATTTCCTTCTCAAATCTTGTTATATTTTCGAAGATTTTGTTTTGTATATTTGTTTTCTATGAAATTGTATTTATAGCTTTAAAGGTATGATTTCTGATGTGGTTGCAACATAAGGCACAATCATAAAACAAATGCATTAAATTCATAGATAGAATTAATATTCATTTTAAGAAAATTAAATATAAATGATTGTTAAGATATTCAATAGGAATGTAATGAGAAATATTATTATTTTAGTATCTCAAAATTTGGAAATTGTCGTCATATTACAAAGCACAACTAGATATGGTTTATTCTTCTTACAAGTATAGAAATAAGAAGAAAATGATAAAAGAAATATTTTAAGATAGAGAAAGGACATAAAAGATAAAATTAGAAAAATGTGTAACTCGTTATTTGTTGAAAATATTAATTACTACGGATTGTTAAGATTCCTTTATTCGATGTGAATTATTTTAAACTTCAAAACTGTTTTGTTAAAATAAAACTTAAATTTCATATGTGTAATTATTAATAATTATAGGAATACAATAATAAATATTATTCTTTAGTTTTTAACTCAAATTTAGAAAATTGTCTCCACATTTCAAATCAAAACTATATATGGTTTATTCTTTTTTAAAATAAAAAAATAATTAGAAAATGATATAGTAAACATTTGAAGATAAATATACGATGAAAATTTTAAATAAGAAATTCAAAAAATTAGCGAATTATAAATTTACTCGATCGACTTGCGCATTCCACTCGATCGAGTCGGACCACACAAGAATGCACACGTTCTCTTCCACTCGGAATACGAGGAAAAAATGGAAAATTGAGTTATTGTTGAAAATATTATTTACTATGGATGATTAAGATTCCCTCATTTGATATGGTCTAATTAAATCTTAGAGCTACTTTGTTGAAATAAAACTAAAATGTTCTATGCGTATTTATTAAAGAATTATAGGAAATTTTGAAATAAAAAAAAGTAAATTATAAAAATTTTAATTAGCCTAAAATCTAATTTGTATAAAAGAAATCTGATCAACCACACAAGATAATAATTAAAAGTTTTGGAGAATAAAGAGAGAAAACAAGGATTTCCTTTTCTTAAAAGAAGGCGACAGACAAATGAGAGAGAATCGAACAAGCTGAATGCTTTAAGAGTAAATAGTAACGTTTTCCTTCAGTGCGAGGAATAGTTTCCTGACATTACGACCCTTGCGACTATTGCGACCCTTGCGGCCTTTGTGACCTATAGGACCCGTGCAACCCTTATGGCCATTGCGACCCTCACGACCCGTATGGCCACTGCGACCCATGAGACCTATGTGACCCTTGCGACAAGTTGTTTCGATGTGAGACTCCTGGCTTTTTCAATGACAACTATTCTTTTTTAACGAATACCACCCTCAAGACCCTTGCGACATGTCATTTTGATGTTAGACTTTTTTCCTTTCGACACTCTCTTTCTATCGATCTCTGTTGCCCCTATATTAAAATGTTCATCAATTTCTCTAAGTCTCACCATCACACCAATTTGAGATGAGATTGAATCGGGAGAATCCCATTTCTCTCCTCTTTTCGTCTAAGTCTCTAACCCTAAATTCTCTAAATAATCTTTGTTACCTTAGTGACCTTTGTCAAGAGGTTCACATGGTGGACGCAGGACATCCTGACGTCTATGTGTTACTCAAGGTCTTGGTAATCGTCAAACTCGGTCTCTATGCAGATACACACAAGTCATTACAACGTGGATATAGGACATTTTGTTGTATCAGCACAACATAAGGTCCTGGTAATCGGCACACTCAGACATTATTATGTACCCGCGGTACTTAAGGTCACAATTGGAGGTGAGCCTAGAGATGCATTGAGTCACACACGACTCTCTTATCTTTTTGAACTTTGAGAGCTTATGTACCCATTTTCTTTCCTTTTTGTAACTTTTGAAATCTTCTTTAACTTTCCTTTTTTTGTAACCTTTGTAACCTTTGAGACCTTTGTGATCTATGTCAATCATTATAAATACACCAATATTCAAACATTGAAAATATCTTATTTTCCATCGATTGTTCGTATTTATGTAAACTCATAAAATGGTCGATCTCAATTGGAATAAATAACAATAAAGCTTAAACGGAAACCCATCCGTCTCATGTGACACAATATGACCCTTATGCGACCCTAAATTGGATTAAGTTATAATTAAGTTTAAACGGGAATCCATCCGACTAATGTGATCCAATATGAGCCTTGTGCGACCCTCAATTGGATTAATTAGAATCAAGTTTAAACGGAAACCCATCCGACCCAATGCGACCACATATAACCTTTGTACGACTCATGTGACTCATGTGACAATTATTACTCATCGTTTCGATGTCAAACTCTTGTGTTCCGACCCATTTGACTCTTCTAACCCATGTGACGTGTCGTTTCACTGTTATTAAGTTCCTGTCTTTCGACCCATGTGACGCTTCTAACTCATGTTTATATGTTAAAATCTATGTCTCTTCTCTTAGTCTGTGTATCTAACACCAAATTCTAGAAAAATATATTTGACCTTTGTAACCTTCGTGATGAAGGTGACAAAGTGGATGCACGACATCGTGCTATCTATGTGTTACTCAAGGTCTTGGTAATCGGCAGACTCGGTCTCTATGTTGTCACTGACGAGTCGCGGGGTGATCTAGGTGATGGTGTTGGCTAACTTTTGAAATGTGACTGGAATACAAAGTACATGGCAGGAGATAACTCAAGACTACAATTCCAAACAAGAAAAAAACAGAAGACTGGAAGATGGAGTACATGGCAAGAGATAACTCTCGGGTAATGAACTATCTCTCTAGTGGAAATAGAATGCGTCCAGAGTCTTTGCGTCATGCTTCTGTTATCGACATCAAGAATCAATGTTCATAATAATATCAACATTTGAATGAAATGTTAAATGTAGTTTTTTAAAATTTCTCTAACTTATCCGACGGGTTTGTAAAACACAACTATATCTTTTGAAACACATGCATTCCTTCTACACTACTTGGGACACATGGGTTATAATTCGTTATAAACATTGATTTCCTATGTAAATGTATCATTTTCATTGGTTTTTGTCATTTAATCCTTATAAATCCATACATTGTGGTGCATAGGACCAAAATAATTTTATTTTAAAATTATAAATGCAATCTCACACTTCGCTAAGATATATTAAATGGAAATGGATACTCACATTTGCAATTTAAATTAAGAGTCACATCCTTGAATCGAGTGACTAATAGCAAATGGGCACAATATTTGTGATAAAAATTTAATAAATTTATTCAATTAAGACCATATTGCAATATTATAGATAAAAATATTTGTTGATTAATTAAAACTCGTAGAAGGGGCATGTGCTCCAAGATGCTTGAAGATGATGAGCGTCTTGATATGATTCTTCGTATCCTCTTTGACGACAACATTGTATTTCTGGTAAAAGGATGCAACAATGGTAATGTGATAATAGGTGTTAAATAAGACAACCTTTGTCTTTCCACTCAACAAACGAAACAACTTCAAGTTCGTTTTGGCCTGTTTGTTGACTTCAGTGACCGCAAATTTTGCGATATCTACCACATGAGGATCAGATAAATTATTGATTGGTTTATATCCCTCATAGTGACCACCCTCCACAGTAGCGAGGGGAAGGATAAACAAAGACAAGACCATCAACGCCTTTATGAACTCCATCTCAATTTCTTAATATTATATATTTTCTTCTGAAATCTTGTTATATTTTTTGAAGATTTTTTTGTATATTTGTTTTCTATGAAACTGTAATTATAGCTCTAAAGGTCTGATTTCTGATGTGGTTGCAACAGAAGGCACAATCATAAAACAAATGTATAAAATTTATAGATAGAATTAATATTCATTTTAAGAAAATTATATATAAATGATTGTTATGATATTCAATAGGAATGTAATGAAAAATATTATTATTTTAGTATCTCAAAATTTGGAAAATTGTGTTCATATTACAAATCATAACTAGATATGGTTTATTCTTCTTACAAGTATAGAAATAAGTAAAAAATGATAAAAGAAATATTTTAAGATAGAGAAAGGACATAAAAGATAAAATTAGAAAAATGGGTAACTAGTTATTTGTTCAAAATATTAACTACTATGGATTGTTAAGATTCCATTATTCGATGTGAATTATTTTAAATTTAACACTTTTATGTTATAATAAAACTTAAATTTCATATGTTTAATTATTAATAATTATATGAATATAGTAATAAATATTAGTCTTTAGTTTTTTAACTCAGATTTAGAAAATTGTCTCGACATTACAAATCAAAACTATATATGGTTTATTCTTTTTTAAAATAAGAAAATAATTAGAAAATGATAAAGTAAACATTTGAAGATAAATATTCGATGAAAATATTAAATTTAAAATACAGAAAATTAATTTTTTAAGAAATTAATTGTTACACATAAAAAATGATAAAAGAAATATTTTAAGATGGAGAGATGACAACAAATCTAATAAAATGGAAACAATTGATAATTAGTTATTGTTGAAACTATTATTTACTATGGATGATTAAGACTCCCTCATTTGATATGATCTGATTATATCTTAGTGCCACTTTGTTGAAATAAAACTAAAATGTTCTATGGGTATTTATTAAAAAATTATAGGAAATTTTGAAATAAACAACAGTATATTATAAAACTTTTAATTAGCCTAAAACCTAATTTGTATAAAACAAATCTGATCAACCACGCAAGATAATAATTAAAAGTTTTGGAGAACAAAGACGAAACACAAGGATTTCCTTTTCTTAAAAAGAGGCGACAAACAAATGAGAGAGAAACGAACTAGCTGAACGCTTTAGAAGTAAATAGTAACTTTTTCCTTCAGTGTGCGGAATAGTTTCCTGACATTGCGACCCTTGCGACTATTGCGACCTTTGCGACCTTTGTGACCTATGCGACCCGTGCGACCCTTACGGCCATTGCGACCATTGCGACCCTCGCAACCCTTGCGACCCATGTGGCCACTGCGACCCATGAGACCTATGTGACCCTTGTAACCCTTGCGACTAGTTGTTTCGATGTTAGACTCCTGGCTTTTTTAATGACAACTATTCTTTTTTTACGAATACCACCATCAAGACCCTTGCGACATGTCATTTCGATGTTAGACTTCTGTTTTTTCGACACTCTCTGTCCATCGATCTCTTTTGCCCCTATATTAAAAGGTTCATCAATTTCTCTAAGTCTCACCATCACACCAATTTGAGATGAGATTGAATCGGGAGAATCTCATCTCTATCCTTTTTCGCCTAAGTCTTTAAGCCTAAATTCTCTAAAAAAATCTTTGTTACCTTTGTGACCTTCGTCAAGAAGTTCACATGGTGGACGCAAGACATCGTGACGTCTATGTGTTACTCAATGTCTTGGTAATCGTCGGACTCGGTCTCTATACAGATACACACAAGTCATTCCAACGTGGATGTAAGACATTGTGTTGTATCTGCACAACATAAGGTCTTGGTAATCGGTACACTCGGACATTGTTTTAGTACTTGCGGTACTTAAGGTCACGATTGGAGGTGAACCTGGAGATGCATTGAGTCACACACGACTCTCTTTACCTTTGAGACCTTATGTAACCTTTTTCTTTTTTTTTTTAACTTTTGAAGTCTTCTTTTTCTTTCCTTTTTTGTAACCTTTGTGACCTTTGTGACCTTTGTGATCTGTGTCAATCATCATAAATAAACCAATATTTAAACGTTGAAAATATCTTATTTTCCATTTATTGTTCGTATTTATGTAAATTCATAAAATGTTCCATCTCAATTAGAATAAATCACAATCAAGTTTAACGGAAACCCATCCATCTAATGTGACCCAATAGGACCCTTATGCGATCCTAAATTAGATTAAGTTATAATCAAGTTTAAACGGAAACCCATCCGACTCATGTGATCCCATATGAGCCTTGTGCGAACCTCAATTGGATTAATTAGAATCAGGTTTAAACGGGAACTCATCCGACCCAATGCGACCACATATGACCTTTGTGCGACTCATGTGACAGTTATTACTCGTCGTTTCGATGTCACACTCTTGTATTCCGACCCATTTAACTCTTCCAACCCATGTGACTTGTCGTTTCACTGTCAGGTTCCTGTCTTCCGACCCATGTGACCCTTCTAACTCATGTCTATATGTTAAATTCTATGTCTCTTCTCTTAGTCTGTGTATCTAACACCAAATTCTATGAAAAATATTTTTGACCTTTGTGACCTTTGTGATGAAGGTGAAGTGGTGGACGCAGGGTATCGTGCTATCTATGAGTTAATCAAGGTCTTGGTAATCGGCAGGCTCGGTCTCTATCCTGTCACTGACGAGTCGCAGGGGTGACCTAATTGACGGTGTTGGCTCACTCTTGAAATGTGACTAGAATACAAGGTACATGGCAGGAGATAACTCAAGACTACAATACCAAACAAGAAAAAAAGCAGAAGATTGGAAGATATAGTAAATGTCAGGAGATAACTCTCGACTAATGAACTATCTCTCTAGTGGAAATCGAATGCGTGCAGAGTCTTTGCGTCTTGCTTCTTTTATCGACTTCAAGAATAAATTTTTATAATAATATCAAAATTTGAACAAAATGTTAAATCTATTTTTTGAAAATTTCTCAAAATTATCCGACGGGTTCTCAAAACACTACTATCACTTTTGAAACACATGCATTCCTTCTACACTACTTGGAACACATGGGTTATAATTCGTTTTAAACATTGATTTCCTTTGTAAATGTATTATTTTCATTGGTTTTTGTCATTTGATTCTTATAAAATCATAAATTGTGGTGCATAAGACCAAAATAATTTTATTTTAAAATTATAAATGCAATCTCACATTTCGCTAAGATATATTAAATGGAAATGGATACTCACATTTGCAATTTAAATTAAGAGTCACATCCTTGAATCGAGTGACTAATAGCAAATGGGCACAATATTTGTGATAAACATTTAATAAATTTATTCAATTATGACCATATTGCAATATTATAGATAAAAATATTTGTTGATTAATTAAAACTCGCAGAAGGGGCATGTGCTCCAAGATGCTTGAACATGATGAGCGTCTTGATATGATTCTTCGTATCCTCTTTGACGACAACATTGTATTTCTGGTAAAAGGATACAACAATGGTAATGTGATAATAGGTGTTAAATAAGACAACCTTTGTCTTTCCACTCAACAAACGAACTGTTTATTGACTTCAGTGACCGCAAATTTTGCGATATCTACCACATGTGGATCAGATAAATTATTGATTGGTTTATATCCCTCATAGTGACCACCCTCCACAGTAGCGAGGGGAAGGATAAACAAAGACAACACCATCAACGCCTTTATGAACTCCATCTCAATTTCTTAATATTATATATTTTCTTCTCAAATCTTGTTATATTTTATGAAGATTTTTTTGTATATTTGTTTCCTATGAAACTGTATTTATAGCTCTAAAGGTCTGATTTCTCATGTGGTTGCAACAGAAGGCGCAATCATAAAACAAATGCATAAAATTCATAGATAGAATTAATATTCATTTTAAGAAGATTAAATATAAATGATTGTTATGATATTCAATAGGAATGTGATGAAAATTATTATTATTTTAGTATCTCAAAATTTGGAAAATTGTGTTCATATTACAAATCATAACTAGATATGGTTTATTCTTTTTACAAGTATAGAAATAAGTAGAAAATGATAAAAGAAATATTTTAAGATAGAGAAAGGACATAAAAGATAAAATTAGAAAAATGGGTAACTAGATATTTGTTCAAAGTATTAACTACTATGGATTGTTAAGATTCCTTTATTCGATGTGAATTATTTTAAACTTAACACTTTTATGTTAAAATAAAACTTAAATTTCATATGTTTAATTATTAATAATTATATGAATATAGTAATAAATATTAGTCTTTAGTTTTTTAACTCAGATTTAGAAAATTGTCTCGACATTACAAATCAAAACAATATATGGTTTATTCTTTTTTAAAATAAGAAAATAATTAGAAAATGATAAAGTAAACATTTGGAGATAAATATTCGATGAAAATATTAAATTTAAAATACAAAAAATTAATTTTTTAAGAAATTAATTGTTACACATAAAAAATGATAAAAGAAATATTTTAAGATGGAGAGATGACAAAAAATCTAATAAAATGGAAACAATTGATAATTAGTTATTGTTGAAACTATTATTTACTATGGATGATTAAGACTCCCTCATTTGATATGATCTGATTATATCTTAGTGCCACTTTGTTGAAATAAAACTAAAATGTTCTACGGGTATTTATTAAAGAATTATAGGAAATTTTGAAATAAACAACAGTATATTATAAAACTTTTAATTAGCCTAAAACCTAATTTGTATAAAAGAAATCTGATCAACCACGCAAGATAATAATTAAAAGTTTTGGAGAACAAAGACGAAACACAAGGATTTTCTTTTCTTAAAAAGAGGCGACAGACAAATGAGAGAGAAACGAACTAGCTGAACGCTTTAGGAGTAAATAGTAACTCTTTCCTTCAGTGTGCAGAATAGTTTCCTGACATTGCGACCCTTGCGACTATTGCGACCTTTGCGACCTTTGTGACCTATGCGACCCGTGCGACCCTTACGGCCATTGCGACCATTGCGACCCTCGCAACCCTTGCGACCCATGTGGCCACTGCGACCCATGAGACCTATGTGACCCTTGTAACCCTTGCGACTAGTTGTTTCGATGTTAGACTCCTGGCTTTTTTAATGACAACTATTCATTTTTTACGAATACCACCATCAAGACCCTTGCGACATGTCTTTTCGATGTTAGACTTTTGTCTTTTCGACACTCTCTGTCCATCGATCTCTTTTGCCCCTATATTAAAAGGTTCATCAATTTCTCTAAGTCTCACCATCACACCAATTTGAGATGAGATTGAATCGGGAGAATCTCATCTCTATCCTTTTTCGTCTAAGTCTTTAAGCCTAAATTCTCTAAAAAAATCTTTGTTACCTTTGTGACCTTCGTCAAGAAGTTCACATGGTGGACGCAAGACATCGTGACGTCTATGTGTTACTCAAAGTCTTGGTAATCGTCGGACTCGATCTCTATACAGATACACACAAGTCATTACAATGTGGATGTAGAACATTGTGTTGTATCTGCACAACATAAGGTCTTGGTAAATCGGTACATCAGACATTGTTTTAGTACTTGCGGTACTTAAGGTCACGATTGGAGGTGAACCTGGAGATGCATTGAGTCACACACGACTCTCTTTACCTTTGAGACCTTATGTAACCTTTTTCTTTCCTTTTTTTTAACTTTTGATGTCTTCTTTTTCTTTCCTTTTCTGTAACCTTTCTGACCTTTGTGACCTTTGTGATCTGTGTCAATCATCATAAATAAACCAATATTTAAACGTTGAAAATATCTTATTTTGCATTTATTGTTCGTATTTATGTAAATTCATAAAATGTTCCATCTCAATTAGAATAAATTACAATCAAGTTTAAACGGAAACCCATCCATCTAATGTGACCCAATATGACCCTTATGCGATCCTAAATTAGATTAAGTTATAATCAAGTTTAAACGGGAACCCATCCGACTCATGTGATCCAATATGAGCCTTGTGCGAACCTCAATTGGATTAATTAGAATCAGGTTTAAACGGGAACTCATCCGACCCAATGCGACCACATATGACCTTTGTGCGACTCATGTGACAGTTATTACTCGTCGTTTCGATGTCACACTCTTGTATTCCGACCCATTTGACTCTTCCAACCCATGTGACTTGTCGTTTCACTGTCAGGTTCCTGTCTTCCGACCCATGTGACCCTTCTAACTCATGTCTATATGTTAAAATCTATGTCTCTTCTCTTAGTCTGTGTATCTAACACCAAATTCTATGAAAAATATTTTTGACCTTTGTGACCTTTGTGACGAAGGTGAAGTGGTGGACGCAGGGTATCGTGCTATCTATGAGTTAATCAAGGTCTTGGTAATCGGCAGGCTCGGTCTCTATCCTGTCACTGACGAGTCGCAGGGGTGACCTTATTGACGGTGTTGGCTCACTCTTGAAATGTGACTAGAATACAAGGTACATGGCGGGAGATAACTCAAGACTACAATACCAAACAAGAAAAAAAGCAGAAGATTGGAAGATATAGTAAATGTCAGGAGATAACTCTCGACTAATGAACTATCTCTCTAGTGGAAATAGAATGCGTGCAGAGTCTTTGCGTCTTGCTTCTTTTATCGACTTCAAGAATAAATTTTTATAATAATATCAAAATTTGAACAAAATGTTAAATCTATTTTTTGAAAATTTCTCAAAATTATCCGACGGGTTCTCAAAACACTACTATCATTTTTGAAACACATGCATTCCTTCTACACTACTTGGAACACATGGGTTATAATTCGTTTTAAACATTGATTTCCTTTGTAAATGTATTATTTTCATTGGTTTTTGTCATTTGATTCTTATAAAATCATAAATTGTGGTGCATAAGACCAAAATAATTTTATTTTAAAATTATAAATGCAATCTCACATTTCGCTAAGATATATTAAATGGAAATGGATACTCACATTTGCAATTTAAATTAAGAGTCACATCCTTGAATCGAGTGACTAATAGCAAATGGGCACAATATTTGTGATAAACATTTAATAAATTTATTCAATTATGACCATATTGCAATATTATAGATAAAAATATTTGTTGATTAATTAAAACTCGCAGAAGGGGCATGTGCTCCAAGATGCTTGAACATGATGAGCGTCTTGATATGATTCTTCGTATCCTCTTTGACGACAACATTGTATTTCTGGTAAAAGGATACAACAATGGTAACGTGATAATAGGTGTTAAATAAGACAACCTTTGTCTTTCCACTCAACAAACGAACTGTTTATTGACTTCAGTGACCGCAAATTTTGCGATATCTACCACATGTGGATCAGATAAATTATTGATTGGTTTATATCCCTCATAGTGACCACCCTCCACAGTAGCGAGGGGAAGGATAAACAAAGACAACACCATCAACGCCTTTATGAACTCCATCTCAATTTCTTAATATTATATATTTTCTTCTCAAATATTGTTATATTTTTTGAAGATTTTTTTGTATATTTGTTTTCTATGAAACTGTATTTATAGCTCTAAAGGTCTGATTTCTGATGTGGTTGCAACAGAAGGCACAATCATAAAACAAATGCATAAAATTCATAGATAGAATTAATATTCATTTTAAGAAAATTAAATATAAATGATTGTTATGATATTCAATAGGAATGTAATGAAAAATATTATTATTTTAGTATCTTGACAAAAAAACAAATAAAATGGAAATTAGTTATTTTTGAAAATATTATTTACTATGAATGATTAAGATTCCCTCATTTGATATGATCTGGTTAAATCTTAGCGCTACTTTTTGAAATAAAACTAAAATGTTCTATGGGTATTTATTAAAGAATTATAGGAAATTTTGAAATAAACAAAAGTATTATTAACTACTATGGATTGTTAAGATTCCTTTATTCGATAAGAATTATTTTAAACTTAACACTTTTATATTAAAATAAAACTTAAATTTCATATTTTTAATTATTAATAATTATATGAATATAATAATAAATATTAGTCTTTAGTTTTTTAACTCAGATTTAGAAAATTGTCTCGACATTACAAACCAAGAGTATATATGGTTTATTCTTTTTTAAAATAAGAAAATAATTAGAAAATGATAAAGTAAACATTTGAAGATAAATATCCGATGAAAATATTAAATTTAAAATACAGAAAATTATTTTTTTAGAAATTAATTGTTACACATAAAAAAATGATAAAAGAAATATTTTAAGATGGAGAGATAACAACAAATCAAATAAAATGGAAACAATTGATAATTAGTTATTGTTGAAACTATTATTTACTATGGATGATTAAGATTCCCTCATTTGATATGATCTGATTATATCTTAGCGCCACTTTGTTGAAATAAAACTAAAATGTTCCATGGGTATTTATTAAAGAATCATAGGAAATTTTGAAATAAACAACAGTATATTATAAAACTTTTAATTAGCCTAAAACCTAATTTGTATAAAAGAAATCTGATCAACAACGCAAGATAATAATTAAAAGTTTTGGAGAATAAAGACGAAACACAAGGATTTCCTTTTCTTAAAAAGAGGCGACAGACAAATGAGAGAGAAACGAACTAGCTGAACGCTTTAGGAGTAAATAGTAACTTTTTCCTTCAGTGTGCGGAATAGTTTCCTGACATTGCGACCCTTGCGACTATTGCGATCCTTGCGGCCTTTGTGACCTATGCGACCCATGCGACCGTTACGGCCATTGCGACCATTGCGACCCTCGCAACCCTTGCGACCCATGTGGCCACTGCGACCCATGAGACCTATGTGATCCTTGTAACCCTTGCGTCTAGTTGTTTCGATGTTAGACTCTTGGCTTTTTTAATGACATCTATTCTTTTTTACGAATACCACCCTTAAGACCCTTGCGACATGCCATTTCGATGTTAGACTTCTGTCTTTTCGACACTCTCTATCCATCGATCTCTGTTGCCCCTATATTAAAAGGTTCATCAATTTCTGTAAGTCTCACCATCACACCAATTTGAGATAAGATTGAATCGGGAGAATCTCATCTCTATCCTTTTTTCGTCTAAGTCTCTAAGCCTAAATTCTCTAAAAAAATCTTTGTTACCTTTGTGACCTTCGTCAAGAAGTTCACATGGTGGACGCAAGACATCGTGACGTCTATGTGTTACTCAAGGTCTTGGTAATCGTCGGACTCGGTCTCTATACAGATACACACAAGTCATTACAATGTGGATGTAGGACATTGTGTTGTATCTGCACAACATAAGGTCTTGGTAATCGGTACACTCAGACATTGTTTTAGTACTTGCGGTACATAAGGTCACGATTGGAGGTGAACCTGGAGATGCATTGAGTCACACAGGACTCTCTTTACCTTTGAGACCTTATGTAACCTTTTTCTTTCCTTTTTTTAACTTTTGAAATCTTATTTTTCTTTCCTTTTTTGTAACCTTTGTGACCTATGTGATCTGTGTCAATCATCATAAATAAACCAATATTTAAACGTTGAAAACATCTTATTTTGCATTTATTGTTCGTATTTATGTAAATTCATAAAATGTTCGATCTCGAATAGAATAAATCACACTCAAGTTTAAACGGACCCCATCTATCTAATGTGACCCAATATGACCCTTATGCAATCCTAAATTAGATTAAGTTATAATCAAGTTTAAACGGGAACCCATCCGACTCATGTGATCCAATATGAGCCTTATGCGAACCTCAATTGGATTAATTAGAATCAGGTTTAAAAGGGAACTCATCCGACCCAATGCGAACACATATGACCTTTGTGCGACTCATGCTACTCATGTGACAGTTATTACTCGTCGGTTCGATGTCACAATCTTGTAATCCGACCCATTTGACTCTTCCAACCCATGTGACTTGTCGTTTCACTGTCAAGTTCCTGTCTTCCGACCCATGTGACCCTTCTAACTCATGTCTATATGTTAAAATCTATGTCTCTTCTCTTAGTCTGTGTATCTAACACCAAAATCTATGAAAAATATTTTTGACCTTTGTGACCTTTGTGACCTTTGTGACCAAGGTGAAATGGGGGACGCAGGGCATCGTGCTATCTATGTGTTACTCAAGGTCTTGGTAATCGGCGAACTCGGTCTTTCCTATCACTAACGAGTTGCGGGGGTGACCTAGGTGACGGTGTTGGCTCACACTTGAAATGTGACTAGAATACAAAGTAAATGGAAGGAGATAACTCAAGACTACAATACCAACAAGAAAAAAGCAGAAGACTGGAAGATAGAGTACATGGCAGGAGATAACTCTCGGCTAATGAACTATCTCTCTAGTGGAAATAGAATGCGTGCAGAGTCCTTCCATCTTGCTTCTTTTATCGACTTCATGAATCAATTTTTATAATAATATCAAAATTTGAAAAAAATTTAAATGTATTTTTTGAAAATTTCTCAAAATTATCCGACGAATTCTTAAAACACTACTATCACTTTTGAAACACATGCATTCCTTCTACACTACTTGGGACACATGGGTTATAATTCGTTGTAAACATTGATTTCCTTTGTAAATGTATTATTTTCATTGGTTTTTGTCATTTGATTCTTATAAAACCATAAATTGTGGTGCATAAGACCAAAATAATTTTATTTTAAAATCATAAAAGCAATCTCACACTCCAACTCACATTTGCAATTTAAATTAAGAGAGAGCAGGTCACATCCATGAATAGTGTGACTAATAGCAAATGGGAACAATATTTGTGATGAACATTTAATAAATTTATTCAATTAAGACCAAATTGCAATATTATAGATAAAAATATTTGTTCATTATTTAAAACTCGCAGAAGGGGCATGTGCTCCATGATGAAGATGCTTGAAGGTGATGAGCGTCTTGATATGCTTCTTCGTATCCTCTTTGGCGACAACATTGTATTTCTTGTGGTCCGATGCAGCAATGGTAAAGTGATAATAGGTGTTAAATAAGACAACCTTTGTCTTTCCACTCAACAAATGAACCAACTTCAAGTTTGTTTTAGCCTTTTTGTTGTGTTCAGTGAGAATTTTGCGATATCTACCACATGCGGATCTGATAAATTCTTGATTGGTTTACATCCCTCATAGTGACCACCTTCCACAGTAGCTAGGGGAACGATAAACAAAGACAACACCATCAACGCCTTTATCAACTCCATCTTTTTCTTAAATTTATATATTTCCTTCTCAAATCTTGTTATATTTTTCGAAGATTTTGTTTTGTATATTTGTTTTCTATGAAATTGTATTTATAGCTCTAAAGGTATGATTTCTGATGTGGTTGCAACATAAGGCACAATCATAAAACAAATGCTTAAAATTCATCGATAGAATTAATATTCATATTAAGAAAATTAAATATAAATGATTGTTAAGATATTCAATAGGAATGTAATGAGAAATATTATTATTTTAGTATCTCAAAATTTGGAAAATTGTCGTCATATTACAAATCACAACTATACATGGTTTATTCTTCTTACAAGTATAGAAATAAGTAGAAAATGATAAAAGAAATATTTTAAGATAGAGAAAGGACATAAGAGATAAAATTAGAAAAATCGGTAACTAGTTATTTGTTGAAAATATTAATTACTATGGATTGTTAAGATTACCTTTGCGTCATGCTTCTGTTATCGACATCAAGAATCAATGTTCATGATAATATCAACGTTTGAACAAAATGTTAAATGTATTTTTTGAAAATTTCTCAAACTTATCCGACGGGTTCTCAAAACACTACTACAACTTTTGAAACACATGCATTCCTTCTAAACTACTTGGGACACATGGGTTATAATTCGTTGTAAACATTGATTTCCTTTGTAAATATATTATTTTCATTGGTTTTTGTCATTTAATCCTTATAAATCCATAAATTGTGGTGCATAGGAAAATTAAATAATTTTATTTTAAAATTATAAAAGCAATCTCAGACTCTGCTAAGATATATTAAATGGTAATAAATACTCACATTTGCAATTTAAATTAAGAGAGAGCAGGTCACCTCCATGAATCGAGTGACTAATAGCAAATGGGCACAATATTTGTGATAAACATTTAATAAATTTATTCAATTAAGACCATATTGCAATATTATAGATAAAAATATTTGTTCATTAATTAAAACTCGCAGAAGGGGCATGTGCTCCATGTTGAAGATGCTTGAAGGTGATGAGCGTCTTGATATGCTTCTTCGTATCCTCTTTGGCGACAACATTGTATTTCTTGTGGTCAGATGCAGCAATGGTAAAGTGATAATAGGTGTTAAATAAGACAACCTTTGTCTTTCCACTCAACAAATGAACCAACTTCAAGTTCGTTTTGGCCTTTTTGTTGTGTTCAATGACCGCGAATTTTGCGATATCTACCACATGCGGATCTGATAAATTCTTGATTGGTTTATATCCCTCATAGTGACCACATTCCACAGTAGCTAGGGGAAGGATAAACAAAGACAACACCATCAACGTCTTTATCAACTCCATCTCAAATTTCTTAATATTATATATTTTCTTCTCAAATCTTATTATATTTTTTGTAGATTTTGTTTTGTATATTTGTTTTCTATGAAACTGTATTTATAGCTCTAAAGGTCTGATTTCTGATGTGGTTGCAACAGAAGGCACAATCATAAAACAAATGCATAAAATTCATAGATAGAATTAATATTCATTTAAAGAAAATTAAATATAAATGATTGTCATGATATTCAATAGGAATGTAATGAGAAATATTATTATTTTAGTATCTCAAAATTTGGAAATTGTCTTCATATTACAAATCACAACTAAATATGGTTTATTCTTCTTACAAGTATAGAAATAAGTAGAAAATGATAAAATAAATATTTTAAGATAGAGAAAGGACATAAAAAGATAAAATTAGAAAAATGGATAACTAGTTATTTGTTCAGAATATTAACTACTATGGATTGTTAAGATTCCTTTATTCGATGTGAATTATTTTAAACTTGACACCTTTTTGTTAAATAAAACTTAAATTTCATATGTGAATTATTAATAATTATATAAATATAATAATAAATATTAGTCTTTAGTTTTTTAACTCACATTTAGAAAATTGTCTCCACATTACAAATCAAAACTATATATGGTTTATTCTTTTTAAAAATAAGAAAATAATTAGAAAATGATAAAGTAAAAATTTCAAGATAAATATACAATGAAAATATTAAATTAAAAATACAGAAAATTAGTTATTTTAGAAATTAATTGCTACACATAAAAAATGATAAAAGAAATATGTGAAGATGAGAGATGATAACGAATCAAATAAAATGGAAAAATTGATAATTAGTTAGTGTTGAAAATATTATTTACTATGGATAATTAAGATTCTCTCATTTGATATGATCTCATTAAATCTTAGCGCTACTTTGTTGAAATAAAAATAAAATGTTCTATGGGTATTTATTAAAGAATTATAGGAAATTTTGAAATAAACAAAAGTATATTATAAAATTTTTAATTAGCTTAAAACCTAATTTGTACAAAAGAAATCTAATCAACCACGCAAGATAATAATTAAAAGTTTTGGAGAATAAAGAAGGAAACAAGGATTTCCTTTTCTTAAAAGGAGGCGGCAGACAAATGAGAGAGAAACGAACTAGCTGAACGCTTGAGGAGTAAATAGTAACTTTTTCCTTCAGCGTGAGGAATAGTTTCCTAACATTGCGACCCTTGCCACTATTGCGAGTCTTGTGGCCTCTGTGACTTATGCAACCCGTGCGACCCTTATGGCCATTGCGACCCTCGCGACCCTTGCGACTCATGTGGCCACTGCGACCCATGAGGCCTATATGACCCTTGTAAACCTTTCGACTAGTTGTTTCGATGTCAAACTCCTGGCTTTTTCAATGACAACTATTCTTTTTTATGAATACCACCCTCAAGACCCTTGCGACACGTCATTTCGATGTTAGACTTCTTTCTTTTCGACACTCTGTGTCCATCGATCTCTGTTGCCCCTATATTAAAAGGTTCATCAAATTCTATAAGTCTCACCATCACACCAATTTTATATGAGATTGAATCGGGAGAATCCCATCTCTCTCCTCTTTTCGTCTAATTCTCTAACCCTAAATTCTCTAAAAAAATCTTTGTTACCTTTGTAACCTTTGTCAAGAAGTTCACATGGTGGAAGCAAGACATCATGACGTCTATGTGTTATTCAAGGTCTTGGTAATCGTCAGACTCGGTCTCTATGCAGATACAAACAAGTCATTACAACGTGGATGTAGGACATTGTGTTGTATCTGCGCAACATAAGGTCTTGGTAATCGGCACACTCAGACATTGTTATGTACCTGCGGTACTTAAGGTCACGATTGGAGGTGAACCTGGAGATGCATTGAGTCACACACGACTCTCTTTACCTTTGTGACATTTGAGACCTTATGTAACCTTTTTCTTTCCTTTTTTTAACTTTTGAAATCCTCTTTTTCTTTCCTTTTTTGTAACCTTTGTGACCTCTGAGACCTTTGTGATCTGTGTCAATCATCATAAATAAACCAATATTTAAACGTTGAAAATATCTTATTTTGCATTTATGGTTCGTATTTATGTAAATTCATAAAATCTTCGATCTTAATTAGAATAAATCACAATTAAGTTAAAACGGAAACCCATCAATCTAATGTGACCCAATATGACCCTTGTGCGACCCTAAATTGGATTAAGTTATAATCAAGTTTAAACCAGAACCCATCTGACTCATGTGATCCAATATAAGCCTTGTGCGAACCTCAATTGGATTAATTAGAATCAGGTTTATACGAGAACTCATCCGACCCAATGCGACCACATATGGCCTTTGTGTGACTCATGCGACTCATGTGACAATTATTACTCGTCGTTTCGATGTTAGACTCTTGTATTCCGACCCATTTGACTCTTCCAACCCATGTGACTTGTCGTTTCACTGTCAGGTTCCTGTCTTCCGACCCATGTGACCCTTCTAACTCATGTCTATACGTGAAAATCTATGTCTCTTCTCTTAGTCTGTGTATCTAACACCAAATTCTATGAAAAATTATTTTAACCTTTGTGACGAAGGTAAAATGGTGGACGCAGGGCATCGTGCTATCTATGTGTTAGTCAAGGTCTTGGTAATCGGTGGACTCGGTGTCTATCCTATCACTTATGAGTCGTGGGGGTGACCTAGGTGACGGTGTTGGCTCACTCTTAAAATGTGACTAGAATACAAAGTACATCGAAGGAGATAACTCAAGACTACAATACCAAACAAGAAAAAAACAGAACACTAAAAGATGGAGTACATGGCAGGAGATAACTCTCGGCTAATGAACTATCTCTCTAGTGGAAATAGAATGCGTGCAGAGTCTTTGCGTCATGCTTCTGTTATCGACATCAAGAATCAATTTTTATAATAATATCAAAATTTGAACAAAATATTAAATGTATTTTTTTGAAAATTTTTCAAAATTTTCCGACGGGTTCTTAAAACACTACTATCAATTTTGAAACACATGCATTCCTTCTACACTACTTAGGACACACGGGTTATAATTCGTTGTAAACATTTATTTCCTTTGTAAATGTATAATTGATGCGTATCAGAGTTAAATATAACCTAATCTACCCGCAAGTGCACTGCACGTGTGTAGTATTTTAGGTGTCGATCCCACAGAGACTATGCAACGCTACTTAAGCCCGAACTATGAATCAAACTTGCTAACGAAAGAATGTGAATAAGGAATGAAATACTGAAATTAACTAAACTACTTGGGTTCTAACGATGAGATAAACGTCCTAGGAAACCGGTTTCACCACAAGACTACCGAAACACACGATCAACCTATCTATCATGCAATCCCAGTTAAAGCTATCTAAGGCGGACGATCCTAACATGATATCTACCCTCTCTCAAGGCATAGACACGTGATCTAGACAAGCTGCCCCCTACTTTCGTGGCTGACAACATGAACTAAACCCATAAACTCTGTGATTCGCCCGTTCACCCTCAACCGTTGCTACCCTACTTTCGTGGCCTAACCTCGGTTGTTCTAAACCTGACTTTCTAGGACTAGAATTCTCCTTTCGGTCCTTCTCCTAATCCCTAACACATGCATCTACGTGGCCAGGCAAATACAATAAACACTCAGATAAAGAATAGATGAACTAAAACGGGAAGATGCATTCAAAATAGATCAAAAGCGGTCTCGGGATAGCCATAGCCAAATCCCTTCTCCTAGAACAAACAAACTACTCGCTCATGCGTCTGTAAAGAAACATAAACATAGTAGAAAGTCTAAGGAACATAAAAACCAAACAAAACCGAAGTGGTGCTGCTTGATCTCCAATGCTCCTCGCTTATCTCCTCGCAAGAATCTGCTCTAACTTCGCTGAATTGTTCTCCTCTGTATGCTTCCTCTAATCACGTCTTTTTGCCCCCTTTTAAGCCTCCTAAGTCGGTCCAATTGTTGCCCTAATTGCCCCACGAGTTCCCTTATGTTTTAAGTTAAGTTTACTTAAGTTTTGAGAGGTTTCGGGCCACTACCCGCTCGGGTAGTGAGTGTACCCGCTCGGGTGCGGCTAGGGCAGTTCGTGCGCGTCCTGTGGTGCTGGAATGGTGCCCGATCGGGCATGGCATGTGTGCCCGCTCGGGCACAAGGCAAAATGGTCCTAAATGCTTGCCCGAGTCGTGCTAAATGGTCCACACAATTGGCCGTAGGTTTTGCCCGATCGTGCAAAGGTTGTGCCCGACCGGGTGAGGCTTTTCCATGCTCAATCTCGTCCCGTTTGTCCCGTGATGATCCCCAAAGTTGCTCCTTAGCTCCGTGCATGTTCCTTTAGCTCCAAAATAGTCCAAATACGCGTAAAAACCTGTAAGAACATGAAAAGCACGAAAGCAAGTAAAACGGATACGGAATCATACGTAAAACATCACATATGTATCAAAAACGTCTCCTAAATCGTGCAAGAAATACGTATGAAAACGAGATGATCAAAATCCCCCAGACTTGAATGTTTGCTTGTCCCTAAGCAAACGTAAACGTGGAATACATGGGGTGTGAAAAATACGAGAATCCCCCTTCTCCTAGAGATACCGCTAAAGCGAGCCTAACCGATCAACTAGCATATTGTGAGCAAATTCGGCCTACTCGAGTTTTCAGCCTTAATCCTAGGTCCACCACGGTTACCCATAAGAAAGTAAATCAAAGGAGACTAGACACACTACCGTAACTCCCTCCACCAGACAAGACTTCAGACTATGCTAAACCTAGGTCAACCGAGGATACTTGTTTCTTTCTTTCCGAGCTTCTTCCTTTCTTTTTTCTTTTCTTTTTCTTTTTCTTCTTTTTGTTTTTCTTTTTATGAATTTTTTCCCTTTTTTTTTCTTTTGTTTTCTTTTATTTTTCCATTTTTCTTTTCTTCTTTTTCTTTGCATACACACTAGGCTTCTAGGACGTCGGATTTGAAGGGATCCAGCCTCTACTTAGACCCAGACTACCGATGACGGTATACTCATGCATCTCGTGTGAGAGTGCAGCGGAGTAGGCGGCTTTTTGTGCCATGCCCTTAGGACGTAGAAAGATGATCGCCAACCCACCACTTAGACCCGAGCCACCGAAGGAGTAACAAGGTCGATGCACTCATATCGATTTTTGATCATGCTTATTAGGCACTATTTCTATCGACAGCGGAGTGTTAGTGTGTGCTTTTCAATCTGCAAAACAAGCTCGATTTTATATGATCCAATGATCCTCAATGTAACCAAAGTAAAGTGTCGTCTACACGAAGTATGACCATCTGGGTAGAGAAAATAAACGACAGACCAGCCTAGCAACCTCGTCTAAACATCCCCACAAGTAACACTAGGATTCCCAAGAACTACGACCTATTGTTTTTCAGCCGACTAATAAGCTCTAACGCATAGGAAAACCTAGCTCAATCATGCAAAGTCTAAAGGAAAAGGTCAACCTCTTAAGCATTCCTAAGTTCAGGGTTCATCTCAAAACGTGGCACCGGACAAGTGCCTTGGGACGACTCTGACTCAATGAAAACAAAAACGAACTAAAAATCGCAAAAATAACCTAAAAACTAAAAATCAAAGGAAAATGAAACGAAATCACCTGAAAAACGTGAGCTGCTCCCCCAGACTTGAATTGAACGGCGTCCTCGACGTGAAGCTCCGATGGAGGATGAAGGAAGTGAAGAACGTTTGTGGTGTTATTTTTTTTTTTTTGTTTTATTTTTGTTTTTTTTTGTTTTTTTTATGGAAATTAAATAACCGAGTCTTAAACATGAAAAGTAAAAACAAACAGCTGGGTTGCCTCCCAGAAAGCGCTTATTTAACGTCATTAAGCTTTGACGTCTCCATTCCTCATGCGTGCGCGACGGGTGGATCGGAAAGGGAAATAGAGTTTCCACTTTCGATCGGTTGAGCGGCTTGGTAGAGCTTAAGCCGCTGTCCATTGGCGTTGAACGTGTCACCCGCATCACTCCATAGTTCCACGTCTCGTACCTGAAAAGGATCAGACCAACAAGGCAGTAGGTCGCCCGAGAAAGACTTAGGTCGAGAATTAGAAAGTGGAACGAAATCACCTGATTGGAAGTCATGAGGTAGGGTCTTCTTATCGTGCCATCCCTTAGGCACATCATGCACGGGGTTCACTTGCTCGCTGTCCAAGGTTGGATAAGGGGTATCTGCGTTGAAAAGTTTAATGACATCTTTTTCCATTACCTCGTGCAAGTGCGGGTGCAGCCTCCTTTGAATTTCGAGTGAAGGTTCGTGGCTATCCTCCCTATAATTCCCGTACATACATATTGAAGAGCTGAGCCTCTTACGCTTCTTCACGCGTGTGGGCTGTCTTCTCATCTCATCTGCACTCATGTTAGCATTTAAAACAGCAAGATATGTTTTATCGGAATCAACGTACTCATACCGAGAATAAGGCGGCGGGTCGGGCTCAAGCTCGAATGCTTTCTCCGCTATGAAATCAGCATGCATATCACGTGGTATCTCCTCATGTGGGGCGTCTCCTAGTGCTGTAATTGCACTCATGAATTTCGTGTACATCTCAGCTCTTTCGTCCGCAAATCCTGCATTGTCGCCAACTCGTGTCAAATACCGTAAAAGAGAATCGGATGGACTTACTTGATCGTGTGTGTCTTTCTCTAACTCGTCCAACGAATCTACTGTAAAGCAAGACTCCTTGAGTGGTGATTCGTCCATGGGGCTGGGCAGGATGAATTCGATCGTTTCATCTTTGACACGTAAAGACAG
>CM071866.1:8922647-8934847 GCA_036759665.1 Gynandropsis gynandra
AGGGGAAGGATAAACAAAGACAACACCATCAACGTCTTTATCAACTCCATCTCAAATTTCTTAATATTATATATTTTCTTCTCAAATCTTATTATATTTTTTGTAGATTTTGTTTTGTATATTTGTTTTCTATGAAATTGTATTTATAGCTTTAAAGGTATGATTTCTGATGTGGTTGCAACATAAGGCACAATCATAAAACAAATGCATTAAATTCATAGATAGAATTAATATTCATTTTAAGAAAATTAAATATAAATGATTGTTAAGATATTCAATAGGAATGTAATGAGAAATATTATTATTTTAGTATCTCAAAATTTGGAAATTGTCTTCATATTACAAATCACAACTAAATATGGTTTATTCTTCTTACAAGTATAGAAATAAGTAGAAAATGATAAAAGAAATATTTTAAGATAGAGAAAGGACATAAGAGATAAAATTAGAAAAATCGGTAACTAGTTATTTGTTGAAAATATTAATTACTATGGATTGTTAAGATTACCTTTGCGTCATGCTTCTGTTATCGACATCAAGAATCAATTTTTATAATAATATCAAAATTTGAACAAAATATTAAATGTATCTTTTTGAAAATTTTTCAAAATTTTCCGACGGGTTCTTAAAACACTACTATCAATTTTGAAACACATGCATTCCTTCTACACTACTTAGGACACACGGGTTACAATTCGTTGTAAACATTGATTTCCTTTGTAAATGTATAATGTTCATTGGTGTTTGTCATTTGATCCTTATAAAACCATAAATTGTGGTGCTTAAGACCAAAATAATTTTATATTGAAATTATAAAAGCAATCTCACACTCCGCTAAGATATATTAAATGGTAATGAATACTGACATTTGCAATTTATATTAAGAGAGAGCAGGTCACATCCATAAATCGAGTAACTAATAACAAATGGGCACAATATTTGTGATAAACATTTAATAAATTTATTCAATTAAGACCATATTGCAATATTATAGCTAAAAATATTTGTTCATTAATTAGAACTCGCAGAAGGGGCATGTGCTCCATGTTGAAGATGCTTGAAGGTGATGAGCGTCTTGATATGCTTCTTCGTATCCTCTTTGGCGACAACATTGTATTTCTTGTGGTCAGATGCAGCAATGGTAAAGTGATAATAGGTGTTAAATAAGACAACCTTTGTCTTTCCACTCAACAAATGAACCAACTTCAAGTTCGTTTTGGCCTTTTTGTTGTGTTCAGTGACCGTGAATTTTGCGATATCTATCACATGCGGATCTGATAAATTCTTGATTGGTTTATATCCCTCATAGTGACCACCTTCCACAGTAGCTAGGGGAAGGATAAACAAAGACAACACCATCAACGCCTTTATCAACTCCATCTCAATTTTTTAATATTATATATTTCCTTCTCAAATCTTGTTATATTTTTCGAAGATTTTGTTTTGTATATTTGTTTTTGATGAAAATGTATTTATAGCTCTAAAGGTCTGATTTCTGATATTGTTGCAATAGAAGGCACAATCATAAATTAAATGCATAAAATTCATAGATAGAATTAATATTCATTTTAAGAAAATTAAATATAAATGATTGTTAAGATATTCAATAGGAATGTAATGAGAAATATTATTATTTTAGTATCTCAAAATTTGGAAAATTCTCTTCTTATTACAAATCACAACTATGGTTTATTCTTCTTACAAGTATAGAAATAATTACAAAATGATAAAAGAAATATTTTAAGATAGAGAAAGGACATAAAAGATAAAATTAGTAAAATGTGTAACTAGTTAGTTGTTGAAAATATTAATTACTATGGATTGTTAAGATTCCTTTATTCGATGTGAATTATTTTATACTTAACACTTTTTTGTTAAATTAAAACTTAAATTTCATATGTGTAATTATTAATAATTATAGGAATATAATAATAAATATTATTCTTTAGTTTTTTTAACTCATATTTATAAAATTGCCTCCATATTACAAATCAAAACTATATATGGTTTATTCTTTTTTAAAATAAGAAAATAATTAGAAAATGATAAAGTAAACATTTGAAGATAAATATACGATGCAAATATTAAATAAGAAACACAGAAAATTAGTTATTTTAGAAATTAATTATTACAAATAGAAAATGATAAAAGAAATATTTTAAGATGGAGAGATAGCAAAAAATCAAATAAAATGGAAAAAATGGAAAATTAGTTATTATTCAAAATATTATTTACTATGGATGATTAAGATTCTCTCATTTGATATGATTTGATTAAATTTTAGCGGAAATTTTGAAATAAACAAAAGTATATTATAAAAATTTTAATTAACCTAAAACCTAATTTGTATAAAAGAAATCTGATCAACCACGAAAGATGGTAATTAAAAGTTATGGAGAAGAAGAGAGAACACAAGGATTTCCTGACTTTGCGACCCTTGCGACTATTGCGACCTTTGCGACTATTGCGACCCTTGCGGCTTTCGTGACCTATACGACCCGTGCGTCCCTTACGGCCATTGGGACCCTTGCGACACTTGCAACTAGTTGTTTCCATGTCAGACTCCTCTCTTTTCCAATGCCAGTTATTCTTTTTTTTACGAATACCACCCTCAAGAACCTTGTGACACGTCATTTCGATGTTAGACTTATGTCTTTTCGACACTCTCTGTCCATCAATCTCTGTGCCCTATATTAAAAGGTTCATCAAATTCTTTAAGTCTCACCATCACACCAATTTGAGATGAGATTGAATCGGGAGAATCCCATCTCTCTCCTTTTTCATCTAAGTATCTAACCTTAAATTCTTTGAAAAATCTTAGTTACCTTTGTGACCTTCGTCAAGAAGTTCACATGGTGGTCGCAGGACATCGTGACGTCTATGTGTTACTCAAGGTTTTGAAAATCGTTGGACTCGGTCTCGATGCAGATACACACAAGTCATTACAAGGTGGATGTAGGACATTGTGTTGTATCTGCACAACATAAGGTCTTGGTAATCAGCAGACTCAGACATTGTTCTGTACCCGATCTACTTAAGCTCACGTTTGGAGGTGAACTTGGAGATCCATTGAGTCACACACGACTCTGTTTACCTTTGTGAACTTTGAGACTTTATGTACCCTTTTTCTTTCCTTTTTTTGACATTTGAAATCTTCTTTTTTATTCCTTTTTTGTAACCTTTGTGACCTTTGAGACCTTAGTGATCTTTGTTAATCATTATAAATAAATCAATATTTAAACGGTTAAAATATCTTATTTCCATCTATTGTTCGTAACTATGTAAAATTCATAAAATGGTCGATCTCAATTAGAATAAAGTACAATCAAGTTTAATCGGAAACCCATTCGTCTCATGCAAACCAATATGACCCTTATGCAATCCTCAATTGGATTAAGTTATAATCAAGTTTAAATGAGAACCCATCCGACTCATGTGATCCAATATGAGCCTTGTGTGACCCTGAGTTAAATTAATTAGAATAAAGTTTAAACGGGAACCCATCCGAACCAATGCAACCACATATGACCTTTGTGCGACTCATGTGACAATTATTACTCGTCGTTTTGATGTCAGACTCTTGTATTTCGACCCATTTGACTCTTCCAACCCATGTGACTTGTCGTTTCGCTGTCAAGTTCATGCCTTCCGACCCATATGACCCTTCTAACCCATGTCTATATGTTAAAATATATGTCTCTTCTCTTAGTCTGTGTATCTAACACCAAATTCTATGAAAAATATTTTTGACCTATGTGACGTTCGTGACGAATGTGACATGGTGGACGCAAGGCATCGTGCTATCTATGTGTTACTTAAGGTCTTGGTAATCGGCGGACTCGGTCTCTATGTAGTCACTGACGAGTCGTTGGGGTGACCTAGGTGACGGTGTTGGCTCACTCTTGAAATTTGATTGCAACACAAAGTACATGACAAGAGATAACTCAAGACTACAATAACCAACAAAAAAAATGCAGAAGACTGAAAGATGGAGTACATGGCAGAAGATAACTATCGGCTAATGAACTATCTCTCTAGTGGAAATAGAATGCATGGAGAGTCTTTGCATCTTGCTTCTGTTATAGATATCAAGAATCAATGTTTATAATATCAACATTTGAAAAAAAAATTTAAATGTATTATTTGAAAATTTCTCAAACTTATCCGACGGATTCTTAAAACACTACTATCACTTTTAAAACACATGCATTGGTTCTACACTACTTGGGATACATGGGTTATAATTCGTTGTAACAATTGATTTACATTGTAAATGTATTATTTTAATTGGTTTTTTTTGTCATTTAATCCTTATAAATCCATAAATTTTTGTGCATAGGAAAAAATAATTTTATATTGAAATTATAAAAGCAATCTCAGACTCCGCTAAGATATATTAAATGGTAAAAAATACTCACAATTGCAATTCAAATTAAGAGTGCACATGACACCTCCATGAATCAAGAGACTAATAGCAAATGGACACAATATTTGTGATAAACATTTAATTAATTTATTCAATTAAGACCATATTTTAATATTATGGATAAAAATATTTGTTCATTAATTAAAACTCGCAGAAGGGGCATGTGCTCCATGTTTAAGATGCTTGAAGGTGATGAGCGTCTTGATACGCTTCTTCGTATCCTCTTTGGCGACAACATTGTATTTCTTTTGGTCGGATGCAGCAATGGTAAAGTGATAATAGGTGTTAAATGAGACAACCTTTGTCTTTCCACTCAACAAATGAACCAACTCCAAGTTTCTTTTGACCTTTTTGTTGTGTTCAGTGACCGTGAATTTTGCGATATCTACCACATGTGGATCTGATAAATTCTTGATTGATTTATACCCCTCATAGTGACCACCTTCCACAGTAGCTAGGGGAAGGATAAACAAAGACAACACCATCAATGCCTTTATCAACTCCATCTCAATTTCTAAATATTATATATTTCCTTCTTAAATCTTGTTATATTTTTTCAAGATTTTGTTTTGTATATTTGTTCTTTATGAAAATGTATTTATAGCTCTAAAAGTTTGATTTCTGATGTGGTTGCAAAAGAAGGCACAATCATAAAACAAATGCATAAAATTCATCGATAGAATTAATATTCATTTTAACAAAATTAAATATAAATGATTGTTAAGATATTTAATAGGAATCTAATGAGAAATATTATAATTTAGTATTTTAACTCAAAATTTGGAAAAATGTTTTCATATTACAAATCACTAATAGATATGGTTTATTCTTTTTACAAGTATAGAAATAAGTAGAAAATGATAAATGAAATATTTTAAGATAGAGAAAGGATAAAAAAGATAAAAATAGAAAAACGGGTAACTAGTTATTTTAAAATGTTTTGTTAAAATAAAACTAAAATTTTATATGTTTAATTATTAATAATTATAGGAATATAATAATAAATATTATTCTTTAGTTTTTAACTCACATTTAGAAAATTGTCTCCACATTACAAATCAAAACTATATATGGTGTATTCTTTTTAAAAATAAGAAAATTAATAGAAAACGATAAAGTAAGCATTTTAAGATAAATACTTGATGAAAATATTAAATAGGAAAAAAAATTAGTTATTTTAGAAATTATATGTTACAAATGAAAAATAATAAAAGAAATATTTTAAGATGGAGAGATGACAAAAAAATCAAATAAAATGGAAGAAAATGGAAAATTAGTTATTGTTGAAAATATTATTTACTATGGATGATTAGATTCCCTCATTTGATATGATCTGATTAAAACTTAGCGCTATTTTGTTGAAATAAAACTAAAATATTCTATGGGTATTTATTAAAGAATTATAGGAAATTTTGAAATAAGCAAAAGTATGTTAAAAAAAACTTAATTAACCTAAAACCTAATTTGTATAAAAGAAATCTGATCAACCACGCAAAATAATAATTAAAAGTTTTGAAGAATAAAGAGAGAACATAAGGATTCCCTTTTGTTAAAAGGAGGTGACACACAAATGAGAGAGAATGAACAAGTTGAACACTCTAGGTGTATATAGTAACTTTTTCCTTCAGCGTGAGGCATATTTTCCTGACATTGTGACCCTTGTGACAATTGCGACCCTTGCGGCTTCTGTGACCTATGCGACCCGTGCGACCTTTACGGCCATTGCGACCCTCGCGACCCTTGCGACCCTTACGGCCATTGCTATCCTCGCGATCCTTGCGACCCATGTGGCCATTGCGACACATGAGACCTGTGTGACCCTTGTGACTAGTTGTTTCAATGTTAGAATCCTAGCTTTTCCAATGCCAGCTGTGCTTTTTTTACAATACCACCCTTAAGACCCTTGCAACACATCATTTTGATGTCAGACTTCTATCTTTTCGACACTCTCTATCCATCTATCTCTTTTGTCCCTATATTAAAAGGCTTGTCAAATTCTCTAAGTCTCACCATCACACCAATTTGAGATGAGATTGAATCGAAAGAATCCCATCTCACTTCTCTTTTTGTCTAAGTCTCTAACCCTAAATTCTCTGAAATATCTTTGTTACCTTTGTGACCTTCATCACGAAGGTCACATGGTGGACGCAGGATATCGTGTTGCTCAAGGTCTTGGTAATTGTCGGACTCGATCTCTATGCAGATACACACAAGTCATTACAACGTGGATGGAGGACATTGTGTTGTATCTGCACAACATAAAATCTTGGTAATCGGCAGACTCGGACATTGTTCTATACCCGCGGTACCTAAGGTCAGTTGGAAGTGAACTTAGAGATGCATCGAGTCACACACGACTCTCTTTATCTTTGTGACCTTTGAGACCTTCTGTACCCTTTTTCTTTCCTTTTTTTAACTTTTCAAATCTTCTTTTTCTTTCCTTTTCTTAACCTTTGTGACCTTTGAGACCTTTGTGATCGTTGTCAATCATTATAAATAAATCGATTTTTAAACGTTGAAAATATCTGACTTTTCATCTATTGTTCGTAACTATGTAAAATTCATAAAATCGTCAACCCTCACTTGGAATAAATTACAAACAAGTTTAAACGGAAACCCATCCAACTCATACGATCCAATATGACCCTTATGCGACCCTCGATTGGATTAAGTTATAATCAAGTTTAAATGGGAACCCATCCGACTCATGTGATCCAATATGAGCCTTGTGACACCCTCAATTGGATTAATTAAAATCAAGTGTGAAGGGGAACCCATCCGACCCAATGCGACCACATATGACCTTTTTGCAACTCATATGACTCCTTTGACAATTATGACTCGTCGTTTTGATATCAGACTCTTATCTTCCAACCCATTTGACTCTTCAAATCCATGTGACTTGTCATTTCGCTGTCAGGTTCATGTCTTCCGACCCATGTGACCCTTCTGACCCATGTCTATAAGTTAACATATATGTCTCTTCTCCTAGTCAGTGTATCTAACACCAAATTCTATGAAAATATTTTTGACCTTTGTGACTTTCGTGACAAAGGTGACATGGTGGATGCAGGGCATTGTGCTATCTATGTTTTACTCAAGGTCTTGGTAATCGGCGGACTCGGTCTCTATACAGTCACTGACGAGTTACGGGGTGACCTAGGTGACGGTGTTATCCCACTCTTGAAATGTGACTAGAACACAATGTCAACGGCAGAAGATAACTCAAGACTAAAATACCAAACAAGAAAAAAAGTAGAAGCCTGGAAGATGGAGTACATGGTAGGAGATAACTCTCGGCTAATGAACTATCTCTCCAGTGGAAATAGAATGCCTGCAGAATCTTTGCGTCATGCTTTTGTTATCGAACTTATCCGAGGGGTCTTAAAACACTACTATCACTTTTGAAATACATGCATTCGTTCTACACTACTTGGGGCACATGGGTTATAATTCATTTTAACCATTGATTTACGTTGTAAATGTATTATTTTTATTGGTTTTTTTGTCATTTAATCCTTATAAATCCATAAATTTGCCGAGTTCACATCTATTGATTTATATATGCGACCAAGCGACCCATGCGTTTCTTTTTTAAAATGCCATTATCAATATATTTGAGTTGCATATGCCTAATTAAGAATTAATATAGACAATAATATCAATAATATCAACATTTGAACAAAATGTTAAATGTATATTTTGGAAATTTTCTCAAACTCATTCGACGAGTTTTTAAAACATTACTATCACTTCTGAAACACAGGCATTCGTTCTACACTACTTGGGACACATGGGTCATATGTAATTCGTTTTAACCACTGATTCACGTTGTAGATGTATTATTTTGATTCTTTTTTGTCATTTATTCCTATAAATCCATAAATTCGTTGAGTTCGCATCTATTGATCCATATATGCGACCAAACGACCCATGCGACCTATGCGACCCTAAGTTGACATTAGTTTGTTCGACGTTGTAAATGTATTATTTTGATTGGTTTTTTTCCTTTTAACCTTTTCAACGCATAAATTCGTCGAGTTAACATATATTGATCCATATATGCGATCCATGCGACATTGTAAAGGTATTATTTTCATAACGACCTATGCGACGCTGTAAATGTATTTTCACCATGCGACCAAGAAACCCATGCGATGCTGTAAATATATTATTTTCATAATGTGACCCATGCGACCAAGCGACCCATACGACGCTGCAAATGTAATATTTTCACCATGCGACACATGCGACCCATAAATTAGTTTAGCATTGTAAATGTATTATTTTCACCAAATTATCACTGAACGTTTCACCAAAATCTGAAAAAAAAAACATAATTCTGTGGTCATGTCTTTTAGAATTTCATCTAACGTCGATTCCATGTCAAGTTCATGTCCTTTGAATTCAAGTCATTTCCTTTTTTCGAATAACGATACACTCTCTCTAGCTATCATCATCTTCCACTCTACTTTTGCTCTAACGCTCACAATCTCTCGGCTTCGAAAAAGCCACATTTCCCTCATTTCGTCCAAATCATTCTTCCGAGCTATCTAGAGTACTACCTTGTAATCTCCTTCACCTGTCTCTCTGTTTAAATTTTACAAGTAGAGAATATATAAATTTGACTTTATTTTTTCGTTTTTTGTTACATGACATTCCGAAGAACTTTTTCAATGAGCATATTGACGGGAAAACGAGGGATAACAACACGGCAACGCTTAAATCGGATATGTCTAACAAAACATGGAAAGCCAATTGATCCCTCTCAAGTTCGAAATCCCCTCGTATTCCTTGCTATCAACTTTGAAACAGTTTTTTACGCCGAAAACTGCTAGAACGTGTGTTTTTTCACATTCGAAAATTAAGGGCAAATTTGTCTATTCTCTGATTTTTTTCTATTTAATAATTATTTTCACAATGGTAGACATAAAGTACACCCCTACAACCCTACGAATATATCTCTAATATTATGTCTACTAAGACAGACTCAACGGAAAACGAATCCTATATCATTTTAAATAATCATATTATAAAGCGAATTTAGAATTTTTCTCAATCACATGTATCTTCTAGGGTTCGGGTCCTTAAAACGCGTGGATTAGTAGTTTAAGAGGCAGACTATCAGATATACCCTCGTAGGGCTAAAACGCTTCAAAAATACCCTTCCCTAAAATAATTATTTAATCGGAAAAAAAAACTGGAGAAAAGACAAATTTACCCTTAATTTTCGAACATGAGAAAAACCGCATTCTGGGAGAGTAAAAGCCAAACCCGCATTCTGGGAGAGTAAAAGCCAACAGTGAGTCGGTTGAGTCGCAAGAGTCGGTTGTCTCAGTGGGTCGGTTTGGGTCGCGATGGTCGGTTGAGCGTCGATTTCTAGGGTTTGCAGGCTGTCGAGTGCCAGAATGGTTTATTGATTTGAAATGGGTGTGAGTGTCAATGAATCAGTTGAGTCTCAGTGAGTCAGTTGAGTCGCAAGATTCGGTTGTCTCAGTGAATCGATTTGGGTCGCGATGGTCGGTTGAGCGTCGATTTCTAGGGTTTGCAGGCTGTCGAGTCCCAGAATGGTTTATTGATTTGAAATGGGTGTGAGTGTCAGTGAGTCTGTTGAGTCTGAGTGGGTCGATTTGGGTCGCAATGGTCGCTTGAGCGTCGCAGGGAGTCTAAGGGTCGTTTGAGTCGGTTGTCTTAGTGAGTCGGTTTGGGTCGCATGGGTCAGTTGAGATGCATGGGTCGGTTGAGTCAAAGGGTCGCATGGGTCGCATGAGTCGCATGGGTCGCATGAGTCACGTGGGTCGCATGGGTCGCTTGAGTCGCTTGAGTTGGTAGAAGTATAATGTATTCTTTAATTAATTGGTCTTGCAGGTGGCCCCAAAGCCGAAGTTTGTGTATCAATTCAAACACATGGACAGAATGCCAAAGATCACCACCAAGTGTTATCCTCACGAGACAATAACGAAGCTGAGAGGAATCTTAGATGAATACGACGTGCATTACTTCGAGAAGGAATCGCAATTTAAGCATTTATTCCATTTCCAATGTGATTCCACATTGACTAAGGTTCAAATGTCTATCCTCCTAAATCACTCCGTGATTGTACGGGACAAGAAGGAGTTGTGGTTCGTCTTAAACGGTGTTCCCATCCGGTACTCTATAGTGGAGCACGCACTAATTTCTGGATTAAATTGCGGACCATATCCCAAAGGATGGGAGTCCAAAAGGGGTGATACATTCAGGCGGAAGTATTTCGGCCGTGGAAAGGTGACCCCCGTACAAATCATTGGAAAGCTTGTGAAGGCGAAGAATGACGAGGACCGAAAGAGGTTGGCAACTTTGTTGTTGTTGGCGCAAGTTATTGATCACAAGCCTTCATCAGACAACTCTATCAGCCATGATCTCATTGACATGGTTGATGATTTGGAATTTTGTGAAGGCTTTCCATGGGGGCGTTACACATTCGAGAAGATTGTGGATACTTGCCGCAAGCACGTTAGCGGGGAATCACCGAAACCAAAATGGTATTGTGGCAGTTTCATGATCCCACTAATGGTAAGTTGTATATATTATTCGAATAACTTGAATTTTTTCATACTTTTTTGCATTCTGATTTTTTTTAATGTTGCAGTTACTTCCTTTCGAAACCATCCCTAGTTTGGGCGGAAAGGGATGGTATGTTGATGTAGAGAATGCGGATCCATCATGCTCAAGAATGTGCAAGAAGATGGTTAAACCCAGTATTAACCTGAATTATGCAGAAGTCATAAGGCTGATCGGAGATTCTAAGGTAACAATTATACAAGGGTCACAAAAAAAAACAAGGGTCACAGAGGGTAATAATGGCTATTTTTTGTTTTTCAGGATATTCGAAGTATTCTTTGTCCTGATCACGAAGAATACTTTTCACGTCTTGATCTGGACGACTATGAGGGATGCCATGATCCCGATGTTCAGATATGGATGGAACATATTCGTAGAAATCCGAAGGGACTTTGTTGGGAGGACATTCGTGAGCAAGAACTGCTGACACAATAAGCAGTTCTTGGAGATGACGCGAAAAGCAGTTCTTGGTGATCAAAAGAAGGGAAAAGTGAAGGGAAAAGAGAAGGGGACTAAGAGGAAAAGAGCGTGGGTGAAAAAATGATAGAGCTTGAAGATGATGAAGCTGATGCTGAAGGTGATGAACAAAGAGATGGTGATGCTAAAGCTGATGCTGAAGCTGAAAGAGAAGGTGAGGATGAAGATGAAGCTGAAGGAAATAAAGAAGTCGGAGAAAAAAATCATCAACGCTGTCAGAGATCTTCTAAGGGATGCCGAGTTTCATTTGCCTAATACAAAAGCAGAGGCGGCAAATCCCAAAGGGGCTGAAAAGGCAAAATCAAAATCTGCCGAGATAGATGCGAGCACCGCAAACCAATCTTTCTGCAGTGTTAGAGATGATGAATTCCTAAACATTCATATCTAGTGCTAAACGAAGAGTCGGTTGAGTCAGAGTCTAAAAATGACTCTGGAGATGACTTAAAAGAGGATTTGGCAAACATTTCGAGATTAATTGAAAATATCGCATCTGCCGCCGCCATTCCTCTAACTGAATACATTTCCAGAGAGGTTACTGCAGTCGTTGCTCCTGATGAAGTTCCACCAAGTAAGTAATAAATAGCTCAAAAGTTCATTTGAGTCAATTTCCATCGAGAGTCGGCAAGGGTCGCAAGGGTCGCATGGATCGCAAAATACGCATCTAATGAATGAAGTAATTTTATGCAGATGCTCCAGT
>CM071866.1:8943801-8972655 GCA_036759665.1 Gynandropsis gynandra
ATTGTTTTGATTCGCCGATCTTTGTAAATGTATTGTTTTGATTTAGAATCTTTGTAGATGTATTGTTTTGATTTAGAATCTTTGTAGATGTATTGTTTTGATTTAGAATCTTTGTAAATGTATTGTTTTGATTTAGAATCTTTGTAAATGTATTGTTTTGATTTAGAATCTTTGTAAATGTATTGTTTTGATTTAGAATCTTTGTAAATGTATTGTTTTTATTTAGAATCTTTGTAAATGTATTGTTTTGATTGGTTTTTGTCATTTTATCATCCTAAACGCGTAAATTCGTCGAGTTCGCATATATGCGACCAAGCGACCCATGCCATTATCAATATGCCATTCACAATATATTTGAGTTGTATATGTCTAATTTAGAATCAATATAGATAATAATATAAATAATATCGACATTTGAAGAAAATGTTAAATGTATTGTTTAATCATCCGTCGAGTTCTTAAAACACTACTACCACTTCTAAAACACGGGCATTTGCTATACACAACTCAACTAGGTACACATGGGTCACAATCTGTTTTAACCGTTGATTGACGTTGTAAATGTATTGTTATGATTGGTTTTTGTCATTTTATCATCCCAAACCCATAAATTCGTCGAGTTTGCATCTATTCATCAATATATGCGATCATGCGACCCATGCGATCCTAATTTGGAATTCATTAGTTTGACGTTATAAATGCACTGTTTGATTGGTTTTTGTCATTTTATCATCTTAAACCCGTAAATTCGCCGAGTTCGCATCTATTCATCAATACATGCGACGCATGCGACCCTCATTTGGAATTAATTCATTTTCACCAGAATTCCCGCCGAACTTTTCACCAAAATTTGAGAAAACTTTTCGAATTCCATCTGATGGCGATTCGTATTCCAACCGTTTCTTTTTTTCTAATAACGACACTCTCTCTCTAACTCTCATCATTATCATCATCATATTGCCAAAATGCAAACGACTGGTGACAACGATTCGATGTCAGGGTCATCTTCTTCTGAAGAGAGGATTTTCACGGTACTAGTCACCCGTTCAAATCTGGCCGTAGATGCAGTGGTAAGTGAACTCAAACCGATTTATTCGATTCATGAAATCTGGTCGTATATGCATTAGTTTGACGTTGTTTTAAATTTATTCGGTTATCGTAGAAACTTCCGATACAGTTTGCGAGGTCGAATGGTCTTTGCGGTAGACGAAGTAAGGTTGATCTGATAACCAATTACATAGACGTTTGGGAGGCACATCTAAGGCCCGAGAAACGCAATGGCACTAGTATCAGCAGGGGTTGACAAAATTTTGTCAAGATAATGGATTTAACGTCGGTTGTACCCTAAAAGTCGAACTAGACACCGTTGTCGATGATGTACCTTGTCTACTGCTTACCCCTATAATCTTCATAGATTGAATTCTGTTGTATTTGGTTGGTTTTTGTATTTGGTTGAACTTCATTTGAACAACAAAATTCATGTTTGTTTTTGGTTTGTTTTTTTACTATTATTCAATAGAATGTATTATTGTTAGTATCGATGTTTTGGTGGATTTACTATTATTGTACGAAGGGTCGCATGAGTCGTACGAGGGTCTTATGTGGTCGCATGAGATGTCCATGGGTAATGTTTGGTCGCATGAGACGTCCATGGGTCATATGTGGTCGCATGAGTCATCCATGGGTCATATGTGGTCATATAGGGTCGCATGAGTCGTACAAGGGTCTTATGTGGTCGCATGAGACGTCCATGGGTAATGTTTGGGCGCATGAGTCGTCCATGGGTCATATGTGGTCGCATGAGTCGTCCATGGGTCATATGTGGTCATATAGGGTCGCATGAGTCGTACAAGGGTCTTATGTGTTCACATTAGACGTCCATGGTTCATATTTGATTGCATGAGTCGTCCATGGGTCATATGTGATCATATTGGGTCGCATGAGTCGTATAAGGGTGATGTGTGGTCGCATGAGTCGTACCCGTTTAAACCTAATTATAATTTAATCCAATTGAGCGTCGCATAACGGGTCATATTGGGTCATAATCTTACGAACAATAGATGCAAAATAAGACATTTTCAATGTTTAAATATTGATTTCATAAGGTCTCAAAGGTTACAAAGGTCACAAGAGTTACATAAGGTTACATAAGGTCTCAAAAGGTCACAACGGTTAAAAAAAAGGAAAGAAAAAAGTTGAAGAAAAAGAAAAAGGAAGTTCGAGAAAGAAGAAGGCAAAGTACGAGAAAAAAAAGGAAAGAAAAAAAGGTCAAATTTGCTGAAGATTAATGACTCTTTCACCGCAAGAAATGCTCCATTGACATTTCGGGCTTTGAGTCATGTATGGTGAGTTCCACGGTAGCAAATGACCTCCAACCGTGACCTTAGGTAACGCGGATACAGCTTGTTTTTTAATTATGCCGATTACCAAGACCTTATGTAGTGCAAATACATCACAAAGTCCTCCATCCAAGTTGTAAGTACTTGTGTGTATCTGCATACAGACTGAGTCCGACGATTACCAAGACATTGAGTAACAAATAGACAGCACGATGCCCTGGGTCGACCATGTGACCTTAACGTTCACAAAGGTAACAAGGATTTTTCAAAGAATTTAGGGTTAGATGTTAGAAATCGCCCTTTTGAGAGAATGAAAGACTCGTCGGTTAGATGTTTCCTCCTCTATTTATAACGAAAAATAAATGGACTCCTAAAATCCAGAAAGACAATAAATACAAAGAATGACCAATGTGCATGTATTGACCACATTAAAGAACCTTTAATATAGGTCTTCAACGTGGCATTGGTAAAATAAAAAGCATAGCTAGAACCTGAAAAAAGCAGTAGTCTGACATTGAAAAGTCTAGTCGAAAGGGTCGAAATGGTCGGAAGGGTCGCAATGGTCAAAAGGGTCGCAATGGTCGGAGGGGTCGCACGGGTCCAACATATTTTGATTTAAGCTATATTTTCAAATTTTATTCATATTATGTGTAAATAATTTGTAAATAATAAATTAGTATCGCAGGGGTCTAAGGGTCGCAGAAGGACAAGGGTCGCAGGGGTCCAAGGGTCGCAGAGGAACAAGGGTCGCAGAGGGACAAGGGTCGCAGGGTCAAACTGGGTCGCTGGGTCGAACTGGGTCGTAAGGTCGTAGGGGTATTTTTGGGAATATCAACATTCATAAGGTTATTTTTGAAGTTAAAATTTTTTTCTTTTTCGGGAAGGATATTTTTGAAGTGTTTTAGCCCTACGAGGATATTTTTGAAGTTACCCCAGATCTTTGGTTCCCGACATCCTACTTCCTCAATAATTTATCTTCATCTATTCTCCTCCTTGCACAACTCTCATACCCATTATCTCTCCAAAATAAACACCCACTCTTCCATATACATATTATATACATACACACACGACCCATACTCTGAAATCACCATTTAATTCATATGGGAAGCATGAAGGTGCACCACTACCCCGTGGACTCTCATCATGGGATAATAACAAAAATGATAATAAAAATGAGTCTCAAATTTCCCTCAGTCTCAGCTGCAAGCGTCTCCACCCTATCCCCACCTCCTCTCCTCCTTCTTCTTCTTCTTCCACAACTTCGGCCGCCGCTTTCAACCGTAAGAGCTTCATTAGAGTCGCAAGCTGTGGGTTGAACACCGAAACCAACAATGATCACAAGAGAGATTCTCAGGTCTTGCCTTCATTGTTATATGCATGGTCTCATTATAGTATATATTTCTTGTTTTCTTTTTTTACTTTTATTTAATAATATATTATATTGTGTTGTCATTCATCTTATAAAATATAAATTATGAAATCGTATATACAAGACAACATCTAACCTTTGAATTTGTTGATAGATTGAGTTAGAATCGAGTTCATTTGATATTATATACCACATTATTTATTATTATTTAAATATTTCGATGTTAGATCTCTAATTGTGATGAACACGTTCTAGAAAAAATTCTAATAGCAGTGAATGTTATATTGTACTATACATCTTATATTGATTTATTTATATGGTTTTGAATAACTCTGATCTTTTAACTTAGGTTTTGAATCCATTTAATATAATACGTGCAATTTCTATGTTAACATTATATATAAAAACTAAACGCTAGTCCTCCTACATGAGGAACGGCTCATATGGTAACTATCTTGACTAGTTCACTTAGCTTTTAGAGTGTATATATAGAGTTGTGCATTATTAGACGTTATAACATATCTCCATAAAAATGTATGTATAAGGTAAGTAAAATGTGAAGTATATATAATATAAGGAACACCATGTATATATGGTGTATGTGGGTAGTCACTCGGTCGAGACGCGGTGGAACCCAACTCAAGAACAGATTGGGATACTTGAGATGTTATATAAAGGAGGAATGCGTACGCCGAACACCCAGCAGATCGAACAAATCACTGCTCAGCTCGGAAAGTACGGAAATATCGAGGGGAAGAATGTTTTCTATTGGTTCCAAAACCACAAAGCACGTGAAAGACATAAGTAGAAGAGAGCAACCTTAGCCTAAGTTGCCGAAGTCCAAAGCATGTCTCTAACATTACAACACTTACATTGTCATTAGACAAAAGGATACTTCAAAATATCTTTCTCATATATATATATATATATATATATATATATTGTTGGGGTGAATTTCGGATGCGGAAGCGTGTTTTATCAACCCGAATATGAGATCTAGTCATGTTTAAGGATTGGTTTTTGGGTTTTAACGACAAACATAATTAGAAACGATTTCGTAATACTTGTTGCATTGAATTTGATGATCGTCGGACGTAAGACTTGATAGCGTAAGCCCTCTACGCGTATCCACGCCGAGATCGGATCTGCTCTCAGGAAGAACGAAAATTGTTTTCTCGTTCTTCGTTTTTTCTTTTGACGGCTATCGTTCTAGGGTTTAGATTTTGCTAATGAAATCTAATTAACGAAAACTTGTTTTTCGTTTCTTAGATCATTAATAAACTTTTTAATAATTTCACTTAAACCCGATACTATTTAAATATTACATAATAGGCATCATACTTTCAATCTCCCACTTGTCTTTACGTAATATCTCGAATAGTCGAAGTACATGTATCTCCATACACATACTTGTCTGTACATCTGATGTACTACCCCAAAAGAAAAACAAGTACAATTATATTCTTCGGTGCTAGCGGAAAAATATAATTGTATTCCACACTGATTGTTTAACAATCACAAGCAGATATCGAGACACTCGTATGCATGTGACCTCGTAGGTTCATCACTAAACCGGTAGCCAATTAGTCTCTACTAATTAACTAATCGAGGTTGGCGTCTAGCAACACTCCCCAACGACCGGATAGTGTGAAGCAACATCCTTACTCATTTGAGTAACAATATTACCCAAAACGAACCAAGGTGAAGTTGACATTAGTATTTCATTCCATCTTTACAGCTCCCGATGCATCCTAGGCATGGTCATAATTGTCAGCCTTACGGATCATAAACTATGTTTCATGTCAATCACAACTGACTGATGAATGAACCTAAGAAACACCTTTCTTCATTCATTCAATGTACTCTGGCCAGAGATTCGTACGGTCATGTGATTACTGACAACATAGAGCTCAAACTCTTACCAAGAGTTGACGGATTCCATCTTAATCATTCATTAACTACGCAAATATCTAATTATTCAAAATATTTATTCAGCTAGTACTCTAAGATACTAGGTGTCCGGAATCAAAGAATAATAGATAAGATGCTAGTTATTATGCTGATCTCAGGTCTAAGGAAAAACTAACTATCTAACTATCTGGAGAAATCTTAATGACAGTTCATTGGTTATTTAACCATTAAGCATTTCTCGCTTTAGGTCAATTCAGTGATCACATCATCATGTGTATCACCCACATATGTGATTCAGTAAAAGAGATCACTTATTTCTATCAACATAGAAACTTATCACATACATGTTGTTCTTTCCGGATCACTATAGTCCATGTAGTGATCCTATGAACAAGAACAGTACAGATTAAATCATTCCAAAAATTGACTCTCTTTATTATGATTTCTAACATAATATCAATTTTCAGATTTAATCTTGGACTCTATCATACAACTATGAAAATCCTCATATGAAAATAATGCCATATATTATTAAAATAAAATCGATGTCTAAAAAATCTCGCTACATGTGTATTAACTAATACCAACTAGTCATCTCTCTGAATCTGATCCTTAGCTTATGCTTGTCAAACTCCTTTGACCCAAGCGCCTTCGTGAACGGATCTGCTGCATTTTCCTTTCCATCCACCTTCTGGATTTGCACGTCCCCACGCGTTATGATCTCTTGTATCAGGTGAAACTTCAGTAGAACATGTTTTGATTTCTGATGAGACCTTGGTTCCTTCGCCTGAGCAATAGCTCCGTGTTATCACGCAATAAAGGAACGACTTCCTTTATCAAAGGTACCACACCAAGTTCATCTATGAACTTTCTCATCCAAACCGCTTCTTTAGCTGCTTTGCAAGTTCATCTAGGAATCGGCTATAGTAGCCTGCTTGGAACCCTTCAAACTTACTGTGCCTCCATTCAGGCAAAATACATAGCCTGAAATGGACGGACTGTCATCCTTGTCTGTCGAGAAACTCGCATCAGTAAATCCTTCTAACTCCAAGTTAGAACCACCATAAATGAGGAACTCGTCCTTAATCCTTCACAAGTACTTAAAGATGTTCTTAACAACCTTCCAGTGTTCCTCACCAGGATCTGCCTGATATCTACTCATTAGACTTAGTGCGTAGGCTACGTCAGGCCTAGTACACATCATGGAGTACATGATGGCTCCCACTGCGCTAGCGTAGGGAAGCCGACTCATGCAATCTCTTTCTTCTGGGGTCTTAGGACAATCCTCCCTGAAAGACAAATTCCAGTACCTATCGGTAGATAGCGCTTCTTGGAACTTTCCATATTGTCTCATGATACTATCAATGTACTGGGATTGTGACAATCCAAGCAACCTCTTCGATCTACCTATCTCTTTCTTCTGGGGTCTTAGGACAATCCTCCCTGAAAGACAAATTCCAGTACCTATCGGTAGATAGCGCTTCTTGGAACTTTCCATATTGTCTCATGATACTATCAATGTACTGGGATTGTGACAATCCAAGCAACCTCTTCGATCTACCTCTATAGATCTTTATTCCCATAATATAGGATGTTTCTCCTAGATCCTTCATGGAGAACTGATCAGACAACCATGACTTTATCTCTTGCAATGCAGAATGTCATTTCCTATGAGCAATATGTCATCCACATAAAGCACAAGGAAGACAACTGTGCTCCCACAAAACTTCTTGTACAGACAAGGCTCTTCATCTTCATCGCATCTAACAAAGTTGAACTCTTCAACTGCCTTGTTAAAGCGAACGTTCCAGGTTCGAGAAGCTTACTTGAGTCCATAAAATGGACCTCTAAAGCTTGCATACCATATGACCTGGAGTTGGCGACGTGAAACCCTCAGGTTGAGTCATGAAAACCTCTTCCTGGAGCTCTCCGTTAAGGAAAGCTGTTTTGACGTCCATTTGCCAAATCTCATAGTCATGGAATGCCGCTATCACAAGCGAAATCCGAATAGATTTGAGCATTGCCACATGGGAGAACTCTCCAATCTTCTTCTTGTAAAACTATTTACAACCGATTGGTCTAGAAGCCAGTGAAGAATCAACCAAAGTCCATACTTTATTGATCTTCATAGATTCCATCTCGAATTCCATGGCTTTCCACCATTTCTCAGAATCTGGGCCTTGTATAGCTTCTTGGAAAGTCAACGGATCGTCATCTCTGTGACTGATCACGTCCTCCTGCACCATCAAATTGAGTCTATCAAGTGCACGATGAGAACGTGTTGACCTTCTCAAGGAAGCCTGTGCAGCAGGTTCAACCTGTACTTGGATACCTTGTTGGACTTGTTCCTGAACAGGTTCGTGAACTAGTTTCTGAAATTGTTCTGGAACGGGCACTGTCACTTCAACATTTGAAGAAGAAGCCCAGGAGCCTAACAACGTATCACCCAACCAAGATCGCTCGTTTGTCATCTCATGTTCCTGGGCATGTGCTGGTTCGTCGGGTTCTTGAATGTCGTCAAGAACTATTTCTCCACCATGAATTCCTTCCTCAAGGAATTCTTTTTCATGAAAGGTTGTCGTTCTGGCCACAAACACTTTGTGCTCAGACGGGTGGTAGAAATAATATCTCATAGTTTCCTTGGGATAACCTATGAACCTACACTTGTCAGACCTAGCATCTAGCTTGTTTGGCTGAAGTCTCTTAACGAAGGCCGGACAATCCCAAACCTTGATGTGTCTCAAGTTTGGTTTCCATCCCTTCCATATCTCATATGGAGTCTTAGAGACCGCTTTAATGGGAACCTTGTTTAAGATGTAAGCAACTTCTTCTAAAGCATAACCCCACAAGTTTATTGGAAGATCCGTGAACCCCATCATGGATCGGACCATATCTAATAAATTCTGATTTCTCCTTTCGGACACACCATTATAATGTGGTGTTCTAGGAGAAGTCAACTGAGACAATATCCCATTTTGCCTTAGATAATCGACAAATTCATGGCTAAGATATTCATCGCCTCGGTCAGATATCAACACCTTGATACTCTTTTCGGTTTGTTTCTCCACTTCACTGCGGAATCTCTTTAACAATTCAAAAGACTTGGATTTGTATCTCATCAAGAACACAAATCCATATCTCGACATATCATCAGTGACTGTGATGAAATATGAATATCCACCCCTAGCTTGAACTCTCATAGGTCCACATACATCGGTATGTATGAGTCCTAGGAGTTCTGTAGCTCTCTTTCCGGTTCCACTAAACGAAGATTTGGTCATCTTGCTAGTGAGACAATACTCACAAGTTTCATATGATTCATAATCAAAATGGCCTAGGAGACCATCTTTATGCAACCTGTTTATCCTCTTCTCACCAATGTGACCAAGTCTACAATGCCAAAGGTACATCTGTCTTTGACGATCCATCTACCTTCTCTTATGGCCCGAAACATGCATGTTAATTGGTTCAATGTTAACATCAGGTAAGACATAGATCCTTTGTTGTAAATAACCATTCACATATGCATCATCACCATGATAAACAGAGCAAATGTTATTACTAAAGACTGTTCAAAATCCACGTCTATCAAGCATAGAAACGGAAATGATGTTCGAAACAAATTTAGGAACATAGTAATAGTCTTCTAACAACAAAGTCTTTCCCGTAGGCATTACAAGACAAAATCGATCCTACAGCTAGAGCAGCAACAGTTGCGCCGTTTCCAACCTTCAGATTGAATTCTCCGTTCCTGAACCTCTTATAGATCCTCAGTCCCTGCAACATATTGCAAACATTAATACTGCTACCGGTATCCAATACCCATCAAGATGAATCAATAGTAGTTAAGGAAATCATGAAAACATTTTCCATGAGAATCGTACATGGCTTCTTGTCCTTCAGAGACTGTAGGTATTCCTTGCAGTTCCTCTTCCAATGACCTTTCTTCTTGCAGAAGAAACACTTAACATCTGATTGGTCGGCCTTGTTGGCGCCGCCTTTTGCCCTAGTAACACCAATCTTAGGCACGTTCTACCTGGTCTTGGGCCTCTTCTTGCCCTTCCTCTTCTGATAAGAGGACTGGCCAACCATCAGCACAGATCCCGATCCCCTCTTCCCTATGGACATCTGTTTCTCATACTCAGTGAGCATGTTGTGCATCTCATGCAACTCAACGTCCAGCTTGTTCATGTTGTAGTTGACCACGAACGGGGAGAAGGACTCCGGAAGTGAGTGCAAGATCATCTCCTGTTCCATCTCCTTGCAGAAGGTACACCCCAGCTTCTGAAGCTGTTCTATCAGACTAATCATCTGAAGAACATGGGGTCCCATAGGAGATCCTTCACTCAGAGCGGACTTGAACAAAGTCCTTAACAGCTTGAACCTTGCCGTCCGACTTTGCTCACCGAACATCTTCTTAAGATGCTCCATGATCTGCTTGGTATCCATATGCTTGTGTTGCTTGTGGAGTTCGCCACTCATTCACGCCAGGATGAGACACTTCACAGTGATACACTTTTCCTCGTACTTGGTGTATTCACTGAAAGCCTCGTCATTCCCTGGGTTTGGCACTAGAGGATCCGGTTTGTCGATCACATCGATCAGCTTCTCATGTGTCAGCACCAGGCGCAAATTGCATTGTCATTCGTCGAAGTTCTCACTAATCAGCTTGTTGGTCTCGAGGATTGAACGCAAACTGAACTGAGACATTCTCAAGAGATCTGAAAAAAAGGAAAATTTACAGCAGAGAGTTAGACATCGTAAATATTATAAAGACATGAATTTCATCTATATGATATTTTTCGCTAATGAATATTACGATAACATTAGAAATCTTATTTTCAATTAGTGTCAATCTATAACTAATTGTTCCCTCCCACTAGACATCTAATGTCATACACGTACAAATCGAATTCTTGAACTACATGGCTCATGGTAGTCAGGTCGTACCATGTAAACGAGAACCTATTCAAACGTCTACGACGAAGAAAAAGCCTTACGATAAACAATTTATCGTATAAGAACTCAATTATTAATTTTTTTAATTTAAATTCTTCAATTTAATTATTTTTTGCACGAGCAGATTACGCGCGCCCGCTCGGGCTCAGTGAACGCGTGCGGTCGGGCTAGACCACGGTCGGGCTCGACACTATGCCCGCTCGGGCTACGGTTCCTAGAACCCAGCTGCCTCCGCCCTCATCAGTCACCCGCTCGGGGCTCGACCGTGCGCCCGCTCGTGCTCGGTGGTTCATATAGGGTTTCAGATACCCTTTCCGCCTCGTTTGCCCTCTGCACCGACATCTCACCGCGATTCATCCCCTTGCTTTGATTCGTCGCAACTGTTGCTCACGCCGACCGTCGCTCACGCCTTTCTCATCTCGCCGGCTAGTCTCCGACACACAAGACCCATTCACACCGCGTCGGGTGCAGCGCGCAATGCGCGAACGAACGCTCGTGCAGCGGTCGCGCGAGTCGTCGGTCGTTCGCGCTTGTGTCGGGTTCTTGTGCCGTTGGTGGCTGCCACAGGCTGCGCGCTGTCCCTCTGCCTGCATCGGCGACACTCGCTTGGGTAGCTAGGGTTCCGGCCGCCGCCCTGGGCTCCTCCTTCTCCTATACGTTTTGGGTGCGAAAGCTTGTTTTATCAAACCAAATATGAGATCTAGTCATGTTTAAGGATTGATTTTTGGGTTTCAATGACGAACATAATTGGAAATGATTTCGTAATACCTGTTATGTTGAATGTGATGATCGTCAGATGTAAGACTTGACAGCACAAGCCCTCTATGCGTATCCACGCCGAGTTCGGATCTGCTTTTAACAATTGGTGCGGATTCGGGAAGAACAAAAATTGTTTTCTCGTTCTTCGTTTTATTTCTTTTGACGGCTATCGTTTTAGGGTTTACATTTTACTAATAAAATCTAATTAACGAAAACATGTTTTTCGTTTCTTAAATCATCATTAAACTTTTTAATAATTACAGTTAAATCCGAAACTATTTAAATATTATATAACATGCATCATATCTATAGGGATCAAATCTCTTCGTTAATAGGTAGTCCTCTCTATATGGTGATATCTTTATCAAGTCTCGACATGTGAATTAACACATCGGCCTTTTCTTTTCTATTTTAATTATTTATTATTTTCAGAGAGAAATAATGGTGAAGGAATTAGAAGACAATACATGTAAGAGAACATGTAGGATCTGGGGATTTGAGAACTTGGAACCAGAGGGGAAGAGAAATCTTTATAATAGTAATAATAAACTCGTTAACAATGTAATAACCCTAGAGCTTTTCCCTTTGTTACCTGAGTTGGGTAGATCATGATGAACTTAATTACAAAGTCATTGGTTGAAATAGTAATTTGGTCCGAATCTACGTGAGAATTCCTCTCGAATATATTAAATAAATTTATATTATCCACATTTTAATTTTAATTCACAATCACTATGTATTAGTTCCCCTGATTTTGATGTCAATTTGTGTTCTTGCATCCTATTTTGTCATTGTGCGCGTGTGTTATTAATGTTTATTGTTTGATTTTTTTTACTTCGGGTGTTGTATTAAATTCAATTGTTTATACAAATATAAGCAAGCATTCGTTTTTTATACAAATTCCAATCCTAAAAATTTATTGTAAATTATATCAAAATAAATAGAAGATCGTAATAAATACATGTATCTATAGTATACGTCATGCAGGAAAATTGATATTCTAGTTCTACTTATAATTGTCGAAAACTTCACACCGATGGAATATATGAAGAAATTGAGATTCTCTAAAAGTTTTTTAAGCTTGATACTAATGAAAATCACTTTGCTAAAACCAAATGAATCACACACACAGAAACAAATATATATATATATATATACATATATACAAGTGCCAGAGACCATAAACCGACAGATAACCGGTTAATTATCTGGTTCTCAATTGTATCGTTTAATTTCGTTCATCATGAAATATAAACGATACTACAAAAGGTCTCTATGCATATAATCCTCCCATTCATTTCAATATCGAAGTCCAATTAATTAAATCAAATCTGATCACGTTTAATTTGGACTAAACCGAATGACAATATTTATTCCAAAATTATTCACATATATTGGTCCAAAAATATAAAATTGACCATAAAATCTTATAATCTCCCACTTGGACCATATATGTGACAAAAAAATATGGAATAACCTCAAAACGCTCATTACATTGTTGTCATTAAACCGATATTGACATCAATCATGTCCATCGATCATATCAATGCGGAACCAAAGGGATTTAACCACATTTCGATGTATTTAAACCCACATTTGATTACAAACACAAATATAACAGAATGACATAGATCTTAATATGGATGCATAGCATGAAGATTTCATGTGAAGTGATCAATGTTTGTCTATCTCTATTCGGTCCTATCTTATTGAGATCAACTTAAACTGTATCATACAATTTCGACTAGATAGTTTTGGAACATAATACTGAAACAAAATAGGCATACATCGCTATAACCTAAGAGCAAACTGTAATAGATACCAGTAAATCCAAATATTATCATAAAAGATAATACCCATACGAGCAATGTGCTCATGAAAGACTTTCGGATTATCTCATAGAGTTTGTACCTCTGTGCTCTATCAAGATTATCTCACTCTATATCCTCTTACGAATAACAAGATTCTTAATATCGATGTGATGGTGAATTTTTAGTACGCTTGTTATTGTTATATTATAATACTATTTAACGATTATTATAATATATTTTTAGTTGTCTATCCATACTCGCCATACTGTGCAATCCTGTGATAAGATTCTGCAACCATAAAGCCTGATTGGATGCCTCATAACATTCTATAAACTTTACCTCCATAGTGGACGATGCCACGAGCCTTTGCTTAGCGCTGTGCCTAGAAATAGCCCCACTAACGAGGATAAATATATAACTGATGTGGTTAATCTCAAGTAATAATATACCTAGACTAACGCTTCCGGAAGAATACGGATCGTATAGTACTAGGTCCGAACACAAGGAATTGATGCAACTCTAAAGCTAGTTAACTAATGGATAAGACGTGTGAAATCGATAAATGATGTGAATGTGAATGTCACTAAACTAAACTAGTTAACGGGATAAACTCAATGACTTGGCATCACGGGTTTCGAGAGATGCACGATGATGCAACGAAGTTCTAACAAGATCATGGTTATAGATATCGTTACGTATTCGGGGAATTCAAGCTCTTTCCTAGGGAATGACTCACCAGATGCCTAAACCCACTAACTAGCATGCGTACTACCAATCTCCTAATTGTGTAATCTCACCTACTAAATGCATTAAGATCGCTATCCTAATTCCTAAGTTCAATCAATCGACCGGCCAAGGTTCTAAATCAATTGAGACTTCATATCATGGCTATGTTCCAAGATCCAATTCATCTCCCAATGCAATTAGATCTTTATAGACATTCATTCAAGTGGCCAACAAGAACAAAAGCATTACGAACAACCAATCAATCCAAAACGGTCAAATATTATAACCAAGCGTTAAGGACAAAACTTCATTACAAATCGGCAAAGCTCTCTAACCCATGGCTGTAGATCTACTCAGACATGAACTCAGCTAAAGAAACGCAAAAGATAACTATATTCGACATAGATAAAGAACGAGATCCCTTCCTATTCTATTATCGACGTCTTCAATAGTTACTCCACGTTCCGGCTACCTCGTTCTGTCCTTCTCTCTCTTTCTCATTGTCTCTGAGTGTCTCCTCTGATGTCTGGTTCGTCTCCTAGCCCTAGATGGCTTCTTTTCTCAATAATTGTTCGTTCAAACCTTCAAAATAGTTAAATCCGGATTAGGCGGCCCTCGCGGGCACCATATGCACCCGGTCATGCAGAGGATGAGCCCGATCGTGCACTCTTCTCAGCTCGAGCGGGCTTGCTTGCATGACCGTGTAGGATTTCAGCCCGAGTCATGTTCGGTCTCGGCGATTTTTCAGTCCTAATTGGAGAAGTGTAGCCCGAGCGGGTCCTCTCTTGCACCCCGAGCGGGCATGGTCACCCGACCGTGTGTTTTATCAGCCCGAGTCGGGATAAGTTTTGGGGATTTTCAGCCTTAATTACACAAACTCAGCCCGAGCGGGTCCATTAGCCCGAGCGTGTGGTCTTCAATTGCTGTTTTCGCTCCTTTCGCTCAATGCTTGAGTGTTCGATTTGGATCTGTGGCCTTGCACATGTTGTACCTTGTCATTCAATCACGTTTTCGGGGTGGAATTGCCGTAATCACTCGTGTTTCGTTTCATGTCTTCGTTTCCTATACAAAACATGAAATGGTAGATGAAGTCCTTGAATAAACTCGATAAATCGGTAAAATCTAAGAAATCTAATCAAAACTAAACCTAAGAATCATGCAAATACTACGACGGATTACATGTTATCAAACTCTCCCAGACTTAACCTTTGCTCGTCCTCGAGCAAAACTAGAGTCGAGTACAAGAAGAGCTAAACAACAATGGACACTAGCACAAATACTTCGAAGGATTAGCAATCATGCAAAACAACGCGTCACATGAACGCAAGCCTAAGCGTACCTAGTTCAGACTTCTATCAACCGAAATTCATTAGCCATGCAATCCTACCAATGTCCTAAGTCTATTTCATACCCCTAGACAAAGTCCAAGCGATCTCCATACCAATTCTCCTAAGCTTTAGATATCAGTAAACTCGTATTCTCGTTCTTATTCTCTTTTCTTTTTCTCATTTTTTTATATGGATCTACGCTTGGTTTCTAGGACGTCGAAGTCGAAGAGGGATGCCTTTCTATTTAGACCAAGGCTGCCTATGGCACACTCATAAGGTCTTGTAACCTTAGCGGAGTGAAGAGTTGCGTCATTGAAGAACAATTCTCTTTTTTTTTTTTTTGAAGATTACGCTTCCACTCTACCCCTTAGGACGTAAAATAGCGCCTCAACCCACCACTTAGACCCGAACCATCGATCTCGATGTACTCATTTCAATGAAAACCTAAAGTAGTTAAAAACTTTTGCAAGAAGAAAAAAATTGACAGCGGAGTATAAGTGTGTGGAATCTAATGATCAATGAACGGTAAAATATATCAAACAACGCTAAGATCAATCGGAATGCACGAAGATATGGATACTTGGTACTGAAGCCTGGGGGTGAATGCAACTATAGATCATGGTTTCAAGCACAACTACTCAACTAATCGGTATCCAAAAGACTTCTAAGCAAACCTAGACTATTGTTCACGATTCGACAAAGTCGCACAATAATGACTAAAGCTCGAAAATTCATGCTAGGTATCCATCCGTTTATTCCTAAAAATAAAAAAAAAATCAACATCTAATCCTATAATCACATGCATTAAACAAAATCGACATCTAATCCTAATCACATGCATGATACTCGACGAGTACTCCCTCAGACTTGAATGAAACACCGTCCCGGTGTTCAAGACCTAAGAGAATCTCGCATACCAAACTACGGGAAAATAAGGGTTGGAACGTGTGCACCTTGTGTATCTTGCAATCCTGAATTGGTGATGCAGTTGGACGTTGTTTGCGTCTCCTCCTAAAGGATGATATCGATGTTGAAAAACTTGTGAAAAAGAATCACACATTCCAAAAGAAGGAATACTAACCCACCGAGTACATCAATGTGAAAAGAAAAAGAATAGGTCCGAAAAAAAGAAATGAAAATGCAAAAGTGGGGTTGCCTCCCGACAAGCGCTTGTTTAAGGTCGCGAGCCTGTTCAAAACACTCCACTCATGTGTTGGCTCCGAAAGATTGAAGACAGTTCGATTGCCTTCCATGTTGCCCGCGTTGTAGAGTTTCAAACTTTGGTCGTTCACTTTGAATGTGCTGTCGTGTCCCATTAGCTCGATAGCGCCATGCGGTGAGACGCTTTTGATTGTGAACAGCCCGGACCAGCATAACTTGAGTTTTCTTGGAAAACGTTTCAAACGTGAATTAAAAAAAAGTACTCGGTAACCTACCTCGAATGTCCGCTGGACTATGTGTCTATCATGCCACCTCTTCGTGCGCTCCTTGTAAATCTTTGCGTTCTCGTATGAATGGAGGTGCATCTCCTCTAGATGGTGGAGTTGTAGCATCCGTTTCTCAGCAGCTGACTTGTAATCATAATTAAGTGCTTTGATAGCCCAATATGCTCGATATTCTAGCTCGACCAATAGATGGCATGCCTTACCGTACACTAGCTAAAACGGAGTCATTCAGATTGGCGTTTTGAATGTTGTACGATAAGCTCATAATGCATCGTCGAGTTTCAGTGCCCAATCCTTCCTAGACTTGGAAATTGTCTTCTCCAAAATCGACTTGATCTCTCGATTAGAAACTTCAACTTGGCCGCTGGTTTGAGGATGATATGGCGTTGCTACCCTATGTCGAACACCGTACTTTTTCAACAATGCTTCTATGATGCGGTCCACGAAATGCTTACCTCCATCGCTGATCACAACCTTCGAGACTCCAAAACGTGGGAATATGACACATTTTTGAACATCTTGGTTACTGGTTTGGAGTCGTTTGTTGGACTTGCCAAAGCTTCTATCCACTTCGTTACGTAGTCCACCAAGACTAGTATATAGAGGTTTCCGCACGAGGACGGGAAGGGGCCCATGAAGTCTATTCCCCATACATCAAATGGCTTGACTTCTAGAATATATTGTTGTGGCATTTCATTGCGTCTAGAAATATTACCCGTCCTTTGGCAATTGTCACATGATGTGACGTAGTTGTGGGCGTCCTTGAAGAGTGTAGGCCAATAGAAGCCCGCTTGCAGCACCTTTGCGGCTGTCTTGGATGCAGCAAAGTGTCCTCCATAGCTTGAGGAGTGGCAGCGTGATAGTATGTGCGGAGCTTCTTCTTCGGGGATGCAGCGCCTAAAGATTCCGTCTATGCATCTTTTGAAAAGATATGGCTCATCCCAATAGTACGCCTTGACGTCATGGAGAAACTTCTTTCTCGCATTGTAATTCAGCCCTTCCAATAATACGTGACAAGCTAAGTAATTCACAAAGTCAGCATACTATGGAATGGAAGTGCAAGTCAAGGACATTACCGCATCATCTCGTCAGTAGGACGAAGTAGTTCACAAAGTCAGCATACCATGGAATGGAAGTGTAAGTCAAGGACATTACCGTATCATCTCGGAGATAGTCGTCGATAGGAGTGCACTCGGGGATTTCAAGACGTAAAAGATGATCAGCTACCCCATTCTCGGTTCCTTTCCTATCCCGTATTTCAAGATCAAATTCTTTCAGCAATAGGATCCATCTAATGAGCCTCGGCTTTGCGTCTTTCTTGGTGAGTAGGTAACGTAAGGCAGCATAATCCGTGAAAACTATTACGTTGGACCCCACTAGGTATGAGCGGAACTTCTCAAACGCGAAGACGATTGCAAGTAACTCCTTCTCGGTTGTGGAATAGTTGCATTGGGCGTTGTCTAATGTTCGACTAGCATAATAAATGGCGTGCAACATCCGATCTTTTTGCTGACCCAACACTGCCCCAACCGCATAATCCCTCGCATCACACATGAGCTCAAACGGAAGCTCCCAATTCGGCGGTTGTATGATGGGTGGAGAAACCAACGCCTTCTTCAACTTTTCAAATGCATCTCAACATTCCACTGTAAACTCAAATGGTACGTCATTGCCTAATAGATCAGTGAGGGGTTTAGATACCTTCGAAAAATCTTTGATGAACCGTCTATAGAACCCCGCATGACCTAGAAAACTACGGATGTCCTTAACGTTCCTAGGAGGTGGCAGCTTCTCAATAACTTCTATTTTTGCCTTATCTACCTCAATTCCCCTTGCTGATATCTTATGAGCCAACACGATGCCTTCGCAAACCATAAAATGGCATTTCTCCCAATTCAACACAAGATTCGCTTCTACGCACCTGTCTAACACTTTACACAAATTGGTTAGACAAACATCAAAGGAAGGTCTAAGAACCGAGAAATCGTCCATGAACACTTCCATAATTTCACCATTTACATTGGAGAAGATAGAAGTCATGCACTGCTGAAAAGTACCAGGTGCATTACACAAACCATAGGGCATCCGACGATAGGCGAATGTACCGAATGGGCATGTGAACGTCATCTTTTCTTAATCGTTTGGATGAATTGGTATCTGAAAGAAACCTGAATAACCATCAAAAAAAAAAAATAGGAATGAAGAGCTAAATGTTCAAGCATTTGATCAATGAAAGGTAAAGGGAAGTGATCTTTCCGCGTGTTGGCGTTCAGCTTGCGGTAGTCGATGCACATGCCCCATCCCGTGACCATTCTTGTCGGAATCAGTTCATTGTTCGCGTTTGGATTACGGTGATGCCTCCTTTCTTCGAAACTACATGTAAAGAACTCACCCATGCACTATCCGATATAGGATATATAATTCCAGCGTCTAACAACTTAAGAACCTCTTTCTTAACTACTTCCATCATGTTCGGGTTTAATCTACGTTGATGTTCAATGGAGGTCTTAGTGTCATCTTCTAAGTGAATCCTATTGATAACACTGAAAGTGTATCATATTTAGGATAGGTTTTTATGTCATTTTAGGATATTTCTTACATCGTCTACTTACTTATCCGATATTATTTTGAGCTTCACACACCGGTTTTATTGGTTTTCAGGTTTTTAGGCGACAAGGCCTAATTGAGCTAAATACGAAGGATTTCTGAACAAAACCACAAGATGTGAAGGAAAATCTACTCAGAGCCGAGACCGAGCTCCAGAACCCAAAGGAACACCCGAGCAACGAGCGGAAAAGAAGAATATCAAGATAGCAAGGGTGCCCGATCGGGCACCACTCTCTACCCGCTCGGGTAAAGCCTACGGAGTTCATCCATGCAAAACTACACGACCGGGCAAATGAACAAGGTGATCGGGTAACATCTACCCGATCGGGCAACAATTGAATACCCGCCCGGGCGGTTACTCGTCAATCTGCCCCGCAAGTTTACGCGACTCGGGCTCCTCGACCACACGATCGGGTGACCACTACCCGATCGGGTGCAATGCTCAACACGGTCGGGCAAGCCTTTACCCGACCGGGTAACATCACTACCCGAGCGGGCCGCGAGATCCGTAACAAACTTAGATCTAGTTTCAAACGAGCTAATAAAAGGGAGAGAACAGATCTAGGGCAAAGGGGGGCGACAAACAGGAGAAGAAAACACTGGAGAACATCTGGGAAAGCTCGGGAAGCATCGGAGAAGAGGAGAAGCACTATTCCGTACACCGGTAACGCATTAGGGAAGGTCGAGGCATCGAGTTCCTTAGGGTTTTACTATGTATTGGATTATGTCATCTTCTGTTTTCATGTATTCCATGAGTGAGTAGAGTCCCTACTGCGGGTAGGGTTTATTGGATTTGTATGTATGAACGATGACTTTTCTTAATGCTTAGTTTTACGATTTTCACTCTTGATTACGGTTCTATGCTTAGCAATATCAATCTTATGTTAGTGCTGACCGCTCAACAACAATGGATCTCGAACCTTGCTGGGAGGTTAAGGAACGAATCCGGTTCGCTAAGCAGTAGATTAAGTTTTGGTTAATGAGAATCTAGCCGATCGGTTAGCCAACTTAGGGATAGTGATTGCGGACGTAACGCTGCCATGGTGCGTGTTAATCGGCTGTCGGAAGGCAGGGTTGCATGTATCCATGGTTAGGAGGTTTAGGCTCGGAAGAATCACTCCTCGACAGTAGAGCATGAATTTCCCGTTGTTAAGAGTAGGTTGTAGATCTATGATCTTTAGTCGTTCATGTATGCAATATCCGGTATCCCGTATTACCCGTAGTATTCATCATATCTAGTTTCTCTTCACCTTCGTTTTGTTGTTACCCTTAGGATAGATTTAGGACCTTTAGTATCATATCCCCTCCTATCATCTTCCTTCCTAGTTTAGTTTTGTTCCTAGTTTAGCCACACTTAGTCCCTAGAGATCGACCCTGGTACTACACGATCCGTATACTTGCGGTGAAGTGGTCTAGGTAATTATAACTCGTGTTTTCCACACGTCACCTATGCATGCAAAGGGCTGGAATAAGTCCCCTAATATCCTCTAATGTATAACCTATGGCATCCCTATACTTCCTAAGAGCTTCTAGTAATCGTGCTTTTTGGGATTCGTCTAGGTCATCATTCACTATCACCGGATAAGTAGATTTGAGTCCAAGAAATTCGTACCTCAACCCTTGTGGCAAGGGCTTAAACTCCACTTTTGGGGCTTTTTCAACACTACAGTCAGATTCTGGACGCTTGATTTGGCTATTAGGCATATCGGAAGTGGTTGAACTATCGAAGTAAGCCGCTTGAGGTGCGCTGGAATCTGTCTGGCATGCGCCGAGGTTTGTGCACTGGTTTTTGGCGTTTTCTTGTCTGGAATCCTTCACCATTTGATCTGTGCTTATGTGTTTATGAGTTGAGAAGTCTCCTTGATGAGGATTTTCCGAAATTCCATCTTTTTCTGGGGTTACGACCTGTTGTGCTCGGATCGCAAAGAAATCTGCTCGGAGTTCGTCTAGCTCGTTGTTCGGGACCTCTTTCATCTTTCTTTCTTCCAGCAGCTTTGTTTAATGTTTCACTTCGTTAGGGTCCTTATAAAGTCCCTCTCCAGCTGCTAAAACAGCCATCTCAAGAGATTCCATGTTCCCAAACTCTTCGATAACTTCCTCGGCTAGTCTCTCCAAGACGTCTATGTAGAATACCGAGTCTACCATACAAGGCTGTCTAAGTCTGTCGTTCAAATTAAACTCCACTTCTTCATCTCCAAACTTCAACGTGAGTCTACCTTACGCACAATGTATGATCGTCTTAGCCGTATTAAGAAACGGCCAACCGAGGATGATTGGGATCTTCTTGTCCTCCTCCATATCCAATACGACAAAGTCAACCGGGACAAAGAACTTTCCCACTTGCAAAGGCACGTCTTCCAGCATGCCCTCGGGTAATCTAACACTTCGATCAGCCATGGTGAGCGCCATTCGTGTAGGTCGAAGATCCACCCTACCCTTAAGATCCAATTTTTCGTACAATGACAATGGTAGCACGCTTACGCTTGCTCCGACATCGATTAGTGCATGGTTAATTTCATAATCTCCTATTTTACAAGGGATAACGAATATACCTAGATATGGCATCTTCTTGGTTAGGTTTGGCTGCAGCATCGAGTTAGTCACCATAACGATTTCTGTCTCCACATCTCGCTTGTTTGTAAGTACGTCTTTGAGGAACTTGGCGTATGAAGGCATCTTCTTCAACGCTTCGTGGAATGGTATTGTGATGTGCATCTTCTTCAACTCTCAGCAAACTTTGCAAATTGAGCATCATGTTCTTTTTGCGTTGACGTTGAGGGAATGGCAAAGGAGGAGACCTTGGTTCGGGTTTGACGTATTTAGGCTCCTCTTCCTCCTCTTTGTGCTCTTCGACGTGGCTACTCTCTGTCGCTACTGCGCTAGATGATTCTCCCTTTTCAAACGTTGAATGAGTGGACCGGTCCAATGTCTTGCCACTCCTTAAGTGAATGGTGCTGATTTGCTCGCAAGGGTTTGCTTCTGGTCGCGCCGGTAAAACTCCTTGCGGTCATGCTGCCCCTTGTGCAAGTTGTGCAACTTGCGTCTCCAATTTTCTAAGATGAGTTTGAAAACTCTCTAGCTACTTCTTGGTGTTATCTTGATTCCTCACCAAATTACTCTGACTTTGTTGTATTTCCATCATCGAGTTTGCTTGATTTTCTTGGAATTGGAGGAGACGAGTGAACATGGCGTTGAAATCGGGGGCTGCTTCGGTTTGGTTTGGTTGCGATTGAGATGCATGTGGCTGATGGTTCTGAATTTGGGGATGTGTCATTGGCAGAAAGTTTTGATTTCGTTCCATTATCCGCGGTTGGAAATTCCCCGATAAATGTTGTGCATTGAATGCACCATCAAAATTCTTGTACGAAAGGTTAGGGTGATTTCTCCACTCGGGGTTGTAGGTGTTACCTAGAGGCTGATTGTTGCTCACATAATTCACCTCCTTGTACCCTTGAATTCCTTGTTCTTTCCACTGCTCAAAGCACTTCGATCGATGCGATTCAGACATCATAGTCCACTGATTTGATCTTTTACCTCAGCTAGCTCGGCATATAAGGCATGCATGTCGTTCACGTTAGCTACCCTTGCTGGAGTGTTGCGATTGTATTCTCCAGCGGTGTTGCTGCCTTCATCAGCCATACAATCGATTAGGTCTTCGATCTATGGAAAAGTGAGGTTGCTCAAACAACCTCCAGTGGCGGCTATGATCAGGATCGTCGTGTTATCCATGAGTCCTTGCAGAAAGTTATGTATGAGATAACCCTGATCCATGCCATGATGTGGGCAAAGGCGTTGATAGCCTTTGAATCACTCCCACGCTTCATATAGACTCTCAGTTGTCCCTTGAACGAACATGTTGATCTGATTCTTGGCAAGCTGAGCTTTACTCTGAGGGAAGAATCGCATCATGAACTTCTCCTCTAGTTGTCCCCATTATCCTATAGAATTCGCCGATCGGGAATACAATCAGTCTTGCGCCTTATCTTTCACTGAGAATGGAAAGGCAGCTAGCATGACGTCATCATCCGAGATTCCGTCTCTGGTTCTGATAGTTCTACAGAGCATCTTAAAGTCAGTAAGATGATGGTTCGTATCCTCGGCGGGTCTCCCTCTGAACGCTGCGTTACCGAGCATCTGGATGAATGCCAGCTATAATTCCACGCGAGCGTCTCTCTTGGTGATGCATGAAAACAATTGTGTATGCTTAGGAACCGTGTATGATCCATAGGTCATCGATGGTTGCACTTGTGGCACATTTGGCCCGTTCAAGTCTCGACGTTCTGCCATTAACTCTTCTTCAGTCTTGTCCACACTCTGTGGTTCGATTACTATCTCGGTTTGGAAGTCTAGGTGCACTTGTGTGTTATCGACCAGTTGATTTGCACTAGCTTTCGTTTGTCTCCTTAACTTTCTCACTGTTTTATCGATATCTGGGTCGAAAACTAGATCAGCACTTTCGGTATTTCTCATCCACAAGTGAGCTGCACGAGATAAAGAAACAAAACACAAAAATCGTGTGAGTTCTGAGAAGTAAACAAATTTGACTCAAAACAAAGAAAGCAAAAATACGAAAAGGAAACAAATAAGACTCCGGAAAGGACTATGTCTTAATCTAAAAGTATCCTAACTCTAAAGCCGTAATCAATTCCCCGGAAACGGCGCCAAAAACTTGAAGTGGTTAATCTCAAGTAATAATATACCTAGACTAACGCTTCCGCAAGAATACGGATCGTATAGCACCTGGGTCGAACACAAGGAATTGATACAACTCGAAAGCTAGGTAACTAATGGATACGACGTGTAAAATCGATAAATGATGGGAATGCGAATGCGACTAAACTAAACTAGTTAACGGGATAAACTCAATGACTTGGCACCACAGATTTCGAGAGATGCACGATGATGCAACAAAGTTCTAACAAAATCATGGTTATAGATATCGTTACGTATTCGGGGAATTCAAGCACTTTCCTAGGGAATGACTCTCCCGATGCCTAAACCCACTATCTAGCATGCGTACTACCAATCTCCCAATTGTGTAATCTCACGAACTAGATGCATTAAGATCGCTATCCTAATTCCTAAGTTCAATCAATCGACCGGCCAAGGTTCTAAATCAATTGAGACTTCATATCATGGCTACGTTCCAAGATCCAATTCATCTCCCAATGCAATTAGATCTTTATAGACATTCATCAAGTGGCCAACAAGAACAAAAGTATTACGAACAACCAATCAATCAGAAACGATCAAATATTATAACCGAGCGTTAAGGACAAAACTTCATTACAAATCGGCAAAGCTCTCTAACCCATGGCTGTAGATCTACTCGGACACGAACTCAGCTAAAGAAACACAAAAGATTACTATATTCGACATAGATAAAGAACGAGATCCCTCCCTATTCTATTACCGACGTCTTCAATAGTTCCTCCACGTTCCGGCTACCTCGTTTCGTCCTTCTATCTCTTTATGTATTTCTCTGAGTGTCTCCTCTGATGTCTGGTTCGTCGCCTAGCCCTAGATGGCTTCTTTTCTCATTAATTGCCCGTTCAAATCTTCAATACAGTTAGTTTCGGATTAGACGGCCCGCGCGGGCACCATATGCACCCGTTCGTGCAGAGGATGAGCCCGAGCGTGCACTCTTCTCAGCTCGAGCGGGCTTGCTTGCACGACCGTGTAGGATTTCAGCCCGATTCGTGTTCGGTCTCTATAGAAGTGTAGCCGGAGTGGGTCCTCTCTTGCAGCCGGAGCGGGCATGGTCACCCGACCGTGTGGTTTATCAGCTCGTGTCGGGCTAAGGTTTGGGGATTTTCAGCCTTAATTGCACAACCTCAGCCCGTGCGGGACCATTGCTTAGCCCGAGCGTGTGGTCTTCAATTGCTATTTCTGCTCCTTTCGCTCGATGCTTGAGTGTTCGATTTGGATCCGTGGCCTTGCACATGTTGTACCTTGTCATTCAATCACGTTTTCGGGGTGGAATTGCCGTAATCACTCGTGTTTCGCTTCATGTCTTCGTTTCCTATACAAAACACGAAATGGTAGATGAAGTCCTCGAATAAACTCGATAAATCGGTAAAATCTAAGAAATCTAATCAAGACTAAACCTAAGAATCGTGCAAATACTACGACGGATTACATGTTATCAAAAACCTAAAGTGGATCCAAGACTATCGAGACACTCAACATAATGTGAACCCTAATAAGCAATGATCTCGAGCTGATTCGATCTTCTATACACGAGCATATGATCTTTTGTATTCTAAAGATATCACATCACCCGTTTGGATGCTTTCCAATTATCAATCCTGGGGTTGCTAAGTACCTTCCTAAAATGCCAATAGTGTATGCCAAATCAGGTCATGTGCATACTTGTGCATACATTAGACTCCTTATAGTCGAATCATAAGGAATCTTCCTCATTTCCTAAATCTTCAGTTCAATCTGTGGGCACTGTCAAAGACTGAATTTATCACCCTTAAAAATAGAGGTATGTATACCTTTACATAATATTATGCCAAATTGCTCTAGAAATTTATCGATGTAACTATTTTGTGATAAACCTAATACACCCTGAGAGCGGTCTCAATATATTTTTATACCCAATTTAAAAGAGTCATCACCAACATCTTTCATCTCAAATTGCTTTTAAATAAATTTCTTAGTTTTACACATAAAATTTACATCGTTACTAGCAATAAGGTTATCATCACCATAAAGGATTATCAATATAAAGTTTCTCCCACTAATCTTATGGTATACACAATCATTAACTTGATTCATCTCAAAACCATATGAGATGATTACGTGATGAAAATTGTGATACAATTGACGAAATATTTGCTTTAAACCATAGATGGACTTCATCAATTTGCAAAACATTTTATTTGGATCTCCAACCACGGATTATTCTGGTTGCACCATAAAAAAAGGCTCTTCAATGTCACCATTGAAAAATGCTTTTTCAACATCCATCTGATGCAGCTCTAAATCATAATGAGTTTTGAGTGCCATCAATATTCTCAAAGATTCTTTCGATGAAACTGGAGAAAAAGTCTCTTTCTGATATATGTCTTCCTTTTGAGTAAATCTTTTGGTGACTAAACGTGTTTCTTTATACCTTTCCACATTGCCATGTGAATCTCGTTTGGTTTTAAATATCCATTTACATCCAACGAGTTTTGCACCTTCAGGCAAAGGGACAGGTTCACAAACGTTATTGTCCTTCACAGATTTGATCTCTTCTTTCATGGATCAATCCATTTTTTAGAGTTAACACTTTGAATGACTTGACAAACGTTAATTGGATCACATCCGAAATAACACATCTCCTCTCTCGAGTGGACTTATGTGGCATAATTTCCTCATGTAATTGTTCTTGAGGTTCATGAACTTGTTACACATGGATTTCAGGAACGACATTTGGTATCTTGATTTGTAGCTCGAGCAAAATATTCCAAATCATTTTCAGCTATAATAATCGGAATAGGAGTCATTATCTTTTGTGAAACAAACATTTCATCCTTATCCTCTCTAAAACAAACTTGTCATCTCTTTTCCAAGGTTCAATATCCTCAAAGAACGTTGCTACTCACGTCTCAAAGATCTTAATTTTCGTGGGATCATGAAACTTATACCCCTTAGATCTTTCCCAGTATCCAACAAAGTAACAACTCACGGTTTCAGAATCCAGTTTCTTTTCATCGGGTCAATAAGATCGAGCCTTGGCTAGACATCTCCAAATGTGAAAATGCCTTAAGCTAGGACGCCTACCCGTCTATAACTCAAACGGCCTCTTAATTGTTGCTTTAGTTGGTACTCTGTTCAGGATATAAATCATTGTCTTTAATGCCTCATCCCCACAAAGATTTTAGGAAAGTGGAGAACAATATCATACTTCTTACCATTTCCTGAAGTGTACAGTTTCGTCTCTCTGCAATACTATTCATGTTATATTTACCCCACATTGTGTATTGGGGAACGATTCCAAATTCCTTAAGGTACTTGGAAAATGATCTTGAATGTTGTTCACCTGATCCGTCATTTCTACTGTAGTATTCACCACCACGATCAGATCGAATCGCTTTAACGCATTTATTAAGTTAAGTTCAACCTCATCCTTAAACGTTTTGAAAAAATCCAAAACCTCCAACTTCTCATAAATTAGATAAAGGTAACCAAATAGACTATGATCATCTATAAATGATACAAAGTAATGTTGTCCATTCCAAGAAGCAATAGGAAACAGACCGTACATCGATATATATCAATTCCGATGTCTCTGAAGTTTGATATCTAACTTTACTTGCTTTGTCTATGTTTTTCTTCTTGATACAGTTGACACAATGGTCTAAATCCGAAAAATCAAGAGTTTCAATATTTTTGTGTGATACTAAAAAATTCCATTCTCAGTTTCGAGATATGACATAATCGTTTATGCCATAAAACAACAGAATTTTCATTCATCAATTCACGCTTCATGCCACATGAACCAACATATAAAATTTTATATATGAAGGGATAATATCGAGCATATAAAGATTATTTGAAATTAATAAAAAAACCAGTTACAATCATAACCGAATGAAATGAGAAAGTAAATTTAAGGTTTTTAAATGAACAAGAAAATCCCAATTTGTCCAAAACAGAAACCGGAATTAAGTTCCGCCTAAAAAGATTATACTATAAAATACACTATCCAAATCCAAAAATTGACCAGTCTTCATCAAAAATCTAAATTGTCACTTACACCCTTTTATCGTCACCTACATATAGGTATCTTTCAATATCTATCGGTTTTCGATAATGGATGCAACCCTACTTAGAAATGCTTAAATGAGTTATAGCACTTGAATCATCCCACCAAGTATTGCTTGGCACTGAAGCTAAGTTGACATCAGAACAAACCAAAGTGAGATCCAAACCCTTATTTTCACGTCAAATATGATACTTTGTGCAATATTTCCCTATGTAACCAGTTTTGTGACAAAAGAAACATTTTTTAACCTTAGCATGATCTATATTTTGTTTCTTTTACATATGAACTGATCCCAAATAAGCGGTTTCATAAATTTTCTTTCCTTTTCGATCTTGCCCTTTGAGGCGATGGCTTTGAAAGCACTATATGTCTTATCTTGCGTAACCTTTGTTCCTCCTGCACACAGTGGGAAATGATCACATTAAGAGTCTAGTTGGCCCTGTGACATTTATGGCCCGCCTTAAAATGAGTTAATTGTACAAGGTGATATATCATAATAAACTACATAGGACGTTTTCCGACAATTCAAGTCCAAGTGCCTTTAACTTATAGGAAATTTTTACATTTTCATAATGTACTCCTAAATACTCTTGTTGCACTTATACCTTGATGTGCGTTTTCTCAAGTAATAAATTACCTAGATCTAACGCTTCCGCAAGAATACGGATCGTATAGTAACTAGGGTCGAACACAAGGAATTGATGCGACTCTAAAGCTATTAGACTAATGAATAAGATGTGTGAAATCAATAAGTAGATGGAATGCAAATGCAAACTAAGCTAAACTAATGATAGGAATGACTCAAAGACTAAACACCATAGGTATCAAGAGTCGCACAA
>CM071866.1:8972840-8999647 GCA_036759665.1 Gynandropsis gynandra
GAAGCATTAAGATCAACCAATCAATCTGAAAACATGATCAAATACCAAATTCATTCATATCGAGTGGCGTACAAGTATGAAAGCATTAAGATCCACCATTCATTAAGCACAAGACTTCATTACATGTTGGCAATACTCTCTATCCTATGGCAATAGATCTACTTGGACATGAACTCAGAAAACGAAACATAAAAGAATACTAAATTCGACGAAAGAGAATAAGAATGCTCCATGCTTCGGATCCCTCGTTCCGTCCTTCTCGATCTCTCCAAGTGTGTCTCCAATGTCTCTGAATCGTCCCCCCTTCAATCTGGTTCGAATCCCCTTTATTTAGATCTGATCTCTCTTAGTTTGGCCATTCTAAATCTTAGGAATTAGTTGAGAAAAACAAGGGCCCGAGCGGGCACAGCTTCTACCCGCTCGTGCAAGTCTTGTACCCGACCGTGTGCACTCATTTTAGCCCGAACGGGCACTCATGCCCGAACGTGCAGTTGCTCAGCCCGAGTAGGGTAAACCTACGGGGATGTTTGGTAGCAATTAGCCCGAGCGGGCACTCCAATTCCACCCGAGCGGGCACACATGCCCGAACATGTTCCTTGAGCACCCGAGTCGTGCAAAGCTACGGGGGTGTCTTGGCATCAATTACCCGAGCGGGCACACTTCCAATGCCCGAGCGTGCATGTCTTGAGATGTTGTTTCCGCTCCCTTCGCTCGGTGTTTGAATGTTCACTTGAATCCATGGCCTTGCACAAGTTGAACCTTGTCATTCAACTACGTTTTCGGGGTTAAATTGCCATAATCTCTCGTGTTTCTCCTCATGTCTTCGTTTCCTATGCAAAACATGAAATGTAGATGAAATCCTCGAATAAAATCGATAAATGAATGAAATCTAAGTAATCTACTCAAAACTAAACCTAAGAATGATATAAAAACTACAACGGATTACGTGTTATCATACCTCATGAAGACAATTTTCGCTAAAGTGTGATTGTTTGCGCTTTCTCCTTTCTGACAAAGCATTTCTCCAAGGCCTCAAGATATTCTTTATCCAATGCCACCTCATTGGGCATAGAGCCTTCGAAAATTGGAAGAATGGAATGCTTGATGATCATCAAACACGTGCAGTTTGTGGTTTCCTAGCATTCAAGATTGTTACGATCCTCAACAGAACCTGAATCCATTATCGCAAGACGAACCTCACTTATCGCAAGGTCGTGAACCATCAAAACAAGCACGATCAGTAAGTTCACCTTCAATTCAGCAATGTTCGACCCATTCAACATAGTGATCGAACTAATGTTGGCAAAGATACTTGATATCGATTGCACAACTCTATACAAAATATATCTTGTGTGTTAGACATATATTCAATAAAACTTTAATTGAATGATAATGCATGATCCAATCCCATCACAAAACATCTGTGTAATTTTGAACATTAATTTTGACTTGCAATAGATCACAACGCATTAAATAAATAGTGTAAATTTAACATCTCATGTAATGGTTAACCTTTAGGCATATCATCACATTTATTTGATACAAAACATATACACTAATTATCAATGAACACACAATATAATATTTTTAAATCATGATTATTCTTTGGGTCTATCAAAGTTTGCAAGAATTATGCTATGTAACCTTCTCAATGTAATCGAAAGACTTATTTTTCTCAAGATTGTCCACTTTGGTAGGATATTGAAAAATTTTAATTAAATCACATATTTTAATCAAAATATAATTAATTATTAACTATCATGTGAATAACCTAATTCAATAACTCCCATTTAACCTTATAATTACATGATCCAAATGTGTATTAAATCATAGTAAATAAAATCCACCAAATTTATGATATAATAATTATAGATAAAATTCTTGCAAACTTTAATCCAAATGAATTGCACAAATTAATTTGAAAATAAACTCATCCTTATCCACATTAATTTATGGGTTTGATTAAATTATTGTTTGAATTATTTCCTCAGAACTATGAATAACAACAAAAATCACCAAAATAATTGAATGGAACGGTCAATACAGTTGGCAGAGAGCATCGTAGTATCGGGGAAAACTTCAAAAATACCATCGTAAGGCTAAAACAATTCAAAAATACCATTCCCCGAAAAAAAAATCAACCGCAAATATATCTTTAAAATATTGATAACCCCATATTACCCTTTTCCTTTAATTAGTTAAAAGTTTTTCTCTCTCCTCCAAAGCACCCCGATTTCTCTCTTTCCTAAGGAATGAAAATTACTGTTCTTCCACACCACAACAGATTCGGCGAGAGTAGCTTGAAATCGGTATCAGATTCACTACCAAATAGGTTGAAATCGTTTGTTGTCAACAAAGAAGCTTGCAATCAAGCACGTTCCGCAGAAAAACGAGGTATGTATAGTGAGTTTTTCGTGTTTCCCTTGTATTTTTCTTGTTTCTTTTGTGAGTTATGAAAACAAGTCTTTTATTATTGATGTAGTTGCACGGTTGAACTGGTCAATATAAGACTCGTTTATTGAAAATGAGTCTAAACGAATCATATTTATTGAAATGTCAAATGATCGCAATGAGTGACTGGGTCATAGAGTCGCACGGTCGAACTGTTGCACTGGGTCACAGAGTCGCACTGGGTCACTGACGTGTGGAAACGCGAGTTATAAATAACCTAGTCCACTTCACCGCAAGTATACGGATCTTGTAGTACCAGGGTCGATCTCAGGGACTAATACAGCTAAACTAAGAATGAAACTAAACTAAGACGAGAAGTGATAAGAGGGGATGTGGTCCTAATCTACCTAAAACTATCCTAATGGTGACAACGAAACTAGGGTAAAGATGAAGCTAGATATGATGAATACTACGGGTGTACGGGATACCGGGTATTGCATAGATAAACGACTAAGGATCATAGATCTATAACCTACTCTTGACAACGGGAAATTCATGCTCTACGGTGAGGAGTGATTCTTCCGAGCCTAAACCTCCTAACCATGGATACATGTAACCCTACCTTCCAGCAGTGATTATCATGTACCATGGCAGCTTTATGACCGCAATCACTATCCCTAAGATGGCTAACCGACCGGTCAGATTCTCATTAGCCAAAGCTTAATCTACTACTTAGCGGACCGGATTCGTTCCTTAACCTTCCAGCAAGGTTCGAGATCCTATGTTGTTGAGCGGTCAGCACTAACGTATGATTGATATTGCTAAGCGTAGAACCGTAAATCAAGAGTAAAAATCATAAAACTAAGCATTAAAGTGAATCATCGTTCATACATACAATTCCGATATCCCTACCCGCAGTAGGGACTCTACTCACTCATGGAATACATGAAAACAGAAGATAACACAATCCTATACCTGATAAACCCTAAGGAATTCGATGCCTCGACCTTCCCTATTGTGTTACCGGTGTACGGATCGGTGCTTCTCTTCTTCTCCGATGCTTCCTGAGCCTTCCCAGATGTTTTTCCAGTCCTTTCTTGCCCTGTTCGTCGCCCCCTTTGCCCTAGATCCATTCTGTTCTCTTTATTCGCTCGTTTGAAAATTAGATCTAGGTTGTTGCGAAGTTCGCGGCCCGCTCGGGCACATAGGTTACCCGTTCGGGCACAGGCAGCCCGACCGTGTTGAATCGTGAACCCGATCGGGCTAAGGTCACCCGATCGCGTGACTAAGCGGACCCGAGTCGCGTAAACTTACGGGGCTGATAGAGGGATAGTTGCCCGAGCGGGTACTCAGATTTCGCCCGATCGGGTGGTGATCACCCGATCCTCTTTGCTCGTATGCCCGGGTCGTGTCAGATGCATGGATAAACCCCGTAGGTTTTACCCGAGCGGGTGAAGGAATAGTGCCCGACCGGGCACCCTCTTATCCTTGAAATTTCTCTTTTCCGCTCGTTGCTCGGGCGTTCCTTTGGGTTCTGGAGCTCTGAGTAGATGTGTCCTCAAATCATGTGGTTTTTGCAAGGAATTCTTCATATTGAGCTCATTTAAGCCTTATCGCCTAAAACCTGAAAACCGAGAAAACGGGAATGTAAAACTCGAAACCATATCGGAATAGTAAGAATCGATGTAAGAAATATGCGAAAATGATCTAAAAAATTATCCTAATAATGATACACTTTCAGTGTTATCAGTCACAGAGGCTCATCAAAGGGTCAAAGGGACAAAGTTTATAGGGTCGCGGGGTCCAAGGGTCACAGGGTACAAGGGTCGTAAAGGTAAAGGGGTCGCAAAGGGGTCAAAGGATCACATGGGTCAAAGGGTCGCAGGGGTACAAGGTCGCAGAGGCACAAGGGTCGGAGAGGTTCAAGGGTCGCAAAGAAGAAAAAGGGTCGCACAGGGTTCAAAGAGTCGTAGGGGTACAAGGGTCGTAAAGGTACAAGATTGCATAGGCACAAGGGTCACAGAGGTTCAAGTGTCGCAAAGGGGTACAAGGGTCGTACAGGGGTCAAAGGGTTGTAGGGGTACATAGGTCTCAGAGGAGTCAAAGGGTCGCAGGGGTACAAGGGTCGCAGATGGGTCAAAGGGTCGCAGGGGGTACAAGGGTCGCACGGTCGCACTGGGTCACATAGTCTCATCGAGTCGCACGGTCGCAATGGGTAACAAAATTTACCTTCTTTTTATATTTTTTGTTACAAGTGTAATGGATTCGATGGATGAGAAGATCACGCTGATTTATTTGTTTATGATGGTAAATGGGAAAAAACCCAAATGGAGAATCTGAATGGGTTGATAGAGTTCAGGAAAACCAGAGAGTATTTTTCTATTGTCCTCCGATTAGTCTGACATACCAACAACTGATGGATGAGTTATGCGTAGAGATGATGGTGAGAAATAATACAACGAAGTTGAAGTTAAGCTATTTGTCCAATATTTGTGTAAACAAGAAGCCGACATATATAATGAATGACAAGCATCTTATTTGTTAGGTGTTTGATCGTATAAGAGGAATTCGAACACTGCTGTATGTGGAGATAGAATCGGCAAGTGTGAAGTGTGAAATAGAAATTGAAAGGGAAATTGAGCCTCTAGTTCCTGTTTTTGGAAGCATTGCTAAAGAAGGTGAGGATGGAGGTGTTGTAGATTATGATGATTGTGTTATTGTAGGTCCAAATAACATAAGTAGAGTTAGGAGTAATCCGACGGAAACAATAAATATTTTGGATTCGGATAATCTGATAGTGAACAAACAAGGGGATTAAGAGAAGATGGTGGGTGTGACATGAATATGGTGGTTGATGAAGTTGTTTGTGGCAGTAATAAAGTTGCTTCTAATGTGCCAACAGAGCATAAGTATGGTGATGGTGAGAAAAACTTGGAAATGGTAGTTCACAAGAAGACAGACAACGAAAATAACGTTGTGCGCGCACACCTATACGTTATCGATCCGATTTTCACAAAAATTCCAAAAACTAATCATAAACAGACGATCAGATGCTCTGATACCACTGTTGGGGTGAATTTCGGTTGCGGAAGCGTGTTTTATCAACCCGAATATGAGATCTAGTCATGTTTAAGGATTGATTATTAGGTTTCAACGACGAAGATAATTAGAAACGATTTCGTAATACGTGTTGCATTGAATGTGATGATCGTCGGATGTAAGACTTGATAGCGCAAACCCTCTACGTGTATCCACGCCGAGATCGGATCTACTTTCAACGATTGGTGCGAATTCGGGAAGAACGAAAACTGTTTTCTTGTTCTTCGTTTTTTTTCTTTTGACAGCTATCATTTTAGGGTTTAGATTTTGCTAATGAAATCTAATTAACGAATACATGTTTTTCGTTTCTAAAATCATTATTAAATTTTTTAATAATTTTAAATCCGAAACTATTTAAATATTACATAACAGACATCATACTTTCATATATATATCATGTAGGGATTTTATAAACTGCTAAATCTAAACCAGGTCTCGACTCTAAAATTCGAATGTCTTCTCTCCCAACCCGTGATTCAAAACTCGAAAAAGATAATTCACTGAGTTCTTCCAACCAATTGAACTACTGAAATTAGGGTTCAAATCTCTTCGTTAATAGGTTGTCCTCTCTATATGGTGATATCTTTATCAAGTCTCGACATGTGATATAACACATCGGCCTTTTCTTTTTTATTATTATTATTTATTATTTTCAGAGAGAAATAATGGTGGAGAAGGAATTAGAAGACAGTACATGCAAGAGAACATGTAGGATCTGGGGATTTGAGAACTTGGAACCAGAGGGGAAGAGAAATCTTTATAATAGTAATAATAAACTCGTTAACAATGTAATAACCCTAGAGCTTTTCCCTTTGTTACCTGAGTTGGGTAGATCATGATGAACTTAATTACAAAGTCATTGGTTGAAATAATATTTGGTCCGAATCTACGTGAGAATTCCTCTCGAATATATTAAATAAATTTATATTATCCACATTTTAATTTTAATTCACAATCACTATGTATTACTTCCCTGATTTTGATGTCAATTTTTGTTCTTGCATCCTATTTTGTCATTGTGCGCGTGTGTTATTAATGTTTATTGTTTGATTTTGTTTTACTTTGGGTGTTGTATTAAATTCTATTGTTGATACAAATATAAGAAAGCATTCGTTTTTTATACGAATTCCAATCCTAAAAATTTATTGTAAATTACATCAAAATAAGTAGAAGATCGTAATAAATACATGTATCTATAATATACGTCGTGCAGGAAAATTGATATTCTAGTTCTACTTATAATTGTCGAAAACTTCACTCCGGCGGAATAGATGAAGAAATTGGGATTCTTTAGAAGTTTTTTTAAGCATGATACTAATGAAAATCACTGTGCTAAAACCAAATGAATCACACACACAGATATAAATAAATATATATATATACATATATACAAGTGCCAAATACCATAAACCGACAGATAAACAGTTAATTATCTGGTTCTCAATTGTATCGTTTAATTTCGTTTATCATGAAATATAAACGATACAACAAAAGGTCTCTATGCATATAATCCTCCCATTCATTTCAATATCGAAGTCCAATTAATTAAAATCAAATCTGATCATGTTTAATTTTGACTAAACCGAATGACAATATTTATTCCAAAATTATTCACATATATTGGTCCACAAATATAAAATTAACCATAAAATCTTATAATCTCCCACTTGGACCATATATATGACAAAAAAATATTGAATAACCTAAAAACGCTCATTAGATTGTTGTCATTAAACCGGTATTGACATCAATCTTGTCCATCGATCATATCAACGTTGAACCAAAGGGATTTAACCACATTTCGATGTATTTAAACCCACATTTGATTACAAACACAAATATAACAGAATGACATAGATCTTAATATGGATGCATAGCATGAAGATTTCACGTGAAGTGATCAATATGTGTCTATCTCTATCTGGTCCTATCTTATTGAGATCAATTTAAACGGTTTCATACAATTTAAACTAAATAGTTTTGGAACATAATACTGAAACAAAATACGCATACATCGCTATAATCTAAGAGCAAACTGTAATAGATACCAATAAATCCAAATATTATCATAAAAGATAATACTCGTACGAGCAATGTGTTCATGAAAGACTTTCGGTATAATACCTTTAGTCTACGGATCTGCAATCATAGAGTTTGTACCTCTGTGCTCTATCAAGATTATCTCACTCTATATCCTCTTACGAATAACAAGATTCTTAATATCGATGGGATTTGAATTTTTAGTACGCTTGTTATTGTTATATTATAATACTGTTGAACGATTGTCATAATATATTTTTAGTTGTCTATCCATACCCGCCATACTGTGCAATCCTGTGATAAGATTCTGCAACCATAAAGCCTGATCGGATGCCTCATAACATTCTATATACTTTACCTCCATAGTGGACGATGCCACGAGCTTTTGCTTAGCGCTACGCCTAGAAATAGCCCCACTAACGAGGATAAATATATAACCTAAAGTGGATCGAAGACTATCGAGACACTCAACATAATGTGAATCCGAATAACCAATGATCTCGAGCTGATTCGATCTTCTATACACGAGCATATGATCTTTTGTATACTAAAGATATCACATCACTCGTTTGGATGCTTTCCAATGATCAATCCTAGGGTTGCTAAGTACCTTTCTAAAACACCAATAGTGTATGCCAAATCAGGTCATGTGCATACATTAGGGACGGATTAAGGACGGCTAAGAGGCGTTCGCAAACGAGCGTTACGAATTGATATCCATCCCTAATCCGTCCACAAATAAGGACGGAAATTTCAGTCCGCAAACCGTCCGTAATTGCAGACCACCAAGCCGTTCGCAAATCGATAGGAAAAGTCGGAGAATTTTTTTTTTAAAATAATTAAATCTAATTTTAAATTATTTTATAAATAACAATAAATAATTAATCTTGAGACGGTCATCGAAACTCAGAATCGTCGTTATCGGAATCGTCGCAACTCAGAATCGTCGTTATCGGAATCATCGTTATCGGAATCGTAATCGTCGTTATCGGAACTCAGGACGGCCGCCGGCACTCGGGATCGGCGGTGGTACTCGGGACGGTCGTCGGAACTTGGGACGGATGGTGGAACTCGGGACGGCCATCGGAACCTGGGACGGGCGGCGAAACTCGGGATGACTGCTAACTCGGGACGACCGCCGGAAATCAGAAGAGAAAGGAATGGAGAGAAAGATTGAATGAAATGAACAATGGGGTGGGATGAAATTTATAGATTTTTTTCGGACGGTGGAGAAAATCCGTCTGTAAACCGTCCACAATTGAGGACAGAAAGAAAACTGTCGTCCGCAAATTTGCGGACGGACACCTCGGCTGTAAGCAAATTTTGCGGACAGACAGCTTGGCCATCCGCAATTGTGGACCGCGTGGCCGTCCACAAATTTGTGGACTGCTCGGCCGTCCGCAATTGCGAACCGCTTGGTCGTCCGTAAATGTGCGGGCCATCCGTCCCAAGATTTCTCTATCCGTGACCCGATACCATTCGTGTGTCCCGATCCTTCTCCATCCGTGACCCGAGCGTTGGGATGGACAGACGGTGTCAGGTCATGGATGGAGAAGGCTTGGGATGGAGAGGTGATATGCATGATTTGTGAATCTGTGATATGCATGATTTTTGAATCTGTGATATGCATGATTTGTGCATGATTGGTGCATCTATGATATGCGTGAAGAATTGGGAAAGTAAGAAACGTGGAATATCTATGATATTCAAGATCTATGATATACATGATTTGTGAAAGTAAGAAATGTGGAAAATCACATAAAATGGAATCGGGCTGTTAAATCCCTAAGGCGGTATCTATCGATTCTCGGTTAATCGGAATACAATGCAAATATCTATCATCGTAAATAATGCGATCTAACAGCAACAGTCGAGCATCATTGAGAATAACCGATATCAATACCTGATATCAATGTTGCATGAAGACTGGTAGAGAACAATGTACTGGATCGATCTACCATGAGATTGCTACATAGATTGTTATATGATAGCAATTCTCATAATGATTGACTTGAGATCGCTAGAGATCTTAACATAAGTAATTGCATGCTTTGACACTATCAAACATCACTCGTAAATGGGTGGACAAACAAGATAATGATTGGGTGTGCAATTTATAGTATGTTGTTTGATCGAGATAAGGATTTTTCCCTCCTATATAACATGACTTATGTCACGAGCTCACAGATTGAACTAGATGAGTATGATACGTTCCATGACTCATGTTCAATCTAGACATCAAGGAAAAAGGGATTAATGTACATAAAATCACGAGATTGGTAATGTCGAGTCATAATAAACATTCTCATTGTATATCTCATTCATAAACATATAGACGTTTTGAGTCTTTCACCTTGCAATCAAGCATTCTTTAGTAAAATAGATAAGGAAATTGAGCCAAGGACATACAAAGAAATGCAAGATAGCTATGAATGCCGATAAGTCGTCCTAAAGCCATCCTGAAGAGGATATGTAAACGTCCCGGATTAGGGAATGCGACCCAGGGACATCCGTAAATTGCGGATGGCACTCGATCCCCGTCCCTATTTCGGGACGCCCTCGGTGTCCGTTTCCAATCCGTCCGCAATTGCGGACCGCTTAGGGATTGCCTGTCCATCTGCAAATTTAGGGACGGATTAGGGATCGATATTTTTTCCCATCTCTATTTTGTCCCTATTCCGTCCGCAAATTTAGGACGGACTGGTCAATCTGCAAAATCCGTTTGCAATCTTCAAATTTCTAGTAGTGAGAGAAGGACGAATCATGGGCGTGGTTTATCTCAAGGTTGAAAGAAGTGATACCGGACAGATGTGATGTCGTTGTGATATCTGATCGCCATAAAAGCTTGATCAAAGCAGTCAAACAAGTGTATAAAAAGGCTGATTATAGTTTTTGTGCGTGTCATACATCTCAAAATATAAAAGGCATGGTAGAACGATTTCAAATGGTGATATTGTGGCGGAATTGTTCTTCAAATGTGCAGCAGCATACATAGTGAACGAATTTGAAGTGCTATTGAATGATTTGAAGACCAGATACAAAAATGACTTTGTGATTTTTGTGACCGTTGTGACCTCTGCGACCCTTGTACCCCTTTGCGACCCTTGCACCTCTGCCACCATTGTACCCCTCTGCGACCTTGCACCTCTTCGAGACTTGTACCCCTCTACGACCCTTGTACCTCTGCGACCCTTGGACCACCGTGACCCTTGTACCTCTGTGACCCTTGTACCTCTGCGACCCTAGTGCCTCTGCGACCCATGCGACCCTTGTACCCCTCTACAACCCTTGTGCCTTTGCGACCCTAGTACCTCTGCGACCCTTGTACCTCTGCGACCATTGACTCGTGCGACCCTTTGACCCCCTGCAACCCTTGTACCTCTGCGACCCTTGTACCCTTTGCGACCCCTTTACCCCTACGACCCTTGTACCGCTATGCGACCCCCTTACCTCTACAAACCATGTACCCCTGCGACCCTTATACCTCTGTCCCCCTTGTGACTGTTGTGACCTTTGTGGCCATTTTTGAACTTTTTGACCTTTGCACAGATATCCTAATGTTGCAAAGTATTTGGAGAAAGAGGAACTTGATCCCGTTAAATGGGCATGATGCAAATTTAAGGGGGAAAGGTACAACTTATTAACCACTAATGGCATTGAGTCAATAAATTCAATGTTAAAAAAGTAAAAAAAGTTTACGATCCTAGGGCTTTTAGATATTTGTTTGGGAAAGACATTGGAATGGTTGAATAGGTATAGGTTGGAAGCTGCTACTGGTGATGATTTTCAAAAGTTAACACCTTACGTTTAGAAAATGTTACATGAACGGTTTGGACAGGAATCCAAGTATGATGTTATTGAATTGAACAGTCTGAGTGATGAGTATGAGGTGAGAAATGAGATGGGTAGAACATTTGTAGTGAGTCTTCAAAAAAGAATGTGAGATTGCAAAATGTTTGATGTGGATAAGTATCCATGCAGTCACGCAATTGTGGCAGCACATAAGGTTGGTAAAGTTCACAAGATACCAGATCTATGTTCAACATACTATCTTGAGGAGATATGGCATTTGGCTTACCAAGAAACCGTGTATCTGGTTTCTGATTGCAGTGATCGGGACATTCCTCCTCAATATAATGAAGTTACGGTTCTCTGGACCCGATGAGGCTCAAAGAAATATCCCATCTTCATCGAGACAAACCCCATCTACAAATGCCAGCATCACTGACAGTGTTTGGAATGTGACAACCGAGACAACGCTGACTTCACAAAAAAGAATGGTTTTTTAGTGTGTAATATTATATTATTTGTATTATTTTGATTCACTAAAAAAAAACGGGCGCTTTCCAACGGACATATCCGTTGGAAAGCACCCAAAATCCATTGGAAACAGTCGTTTCCAACTGACGCCAACGGATTTCCGTCCGTTGCGAAAAGTTCGTTGCAAATGACGATCCGTTGCAATTCGCGACGGCGTGCCAACGGATAATATTCGTTACAAATTGACAACGGAATGGCAACGGAATCCGCCATTGGAAAAACCGTAACGGACGCCCGTTAGAAATTGCTGTGACGGATCACTATTGCAAATCTTCAACGGACGGCCGTTGGAATGCAACGGCTGTCCGTTGCAAAATTAGGCGGGGAAAAATCATTTTTGCAACGGACATCCGTTGCCATGTGGCGGGAAACTGCAACGGACGGCCGTTGCAAACTGGCGGGAAACGATTTGGCGGGAAACACGGTGCAACGGATAGCCGTTAGCAGTTCCAACGGATGCCCGTTGGAACTTTTGAAAAAAAAATAAAAAAAAAATATTTTTAAAACTAAAAGGTTTTTAATAAAAATATTAAAATTATATTACGAAACACAAAAATTAAAACTATTTCTTATTACATATCGTTTAGGTCGGTTGCATCGATATCATCCCCTGATGCCCTCACCTCGCCTGACAACAACTCAATGACGCTCTCCAATTGTTGTATTTGAGATGTTTGTTGCGCCACTTGAGCTCGAGTTTCTCGAAGTTGTGATTCGAGATCTTCGATCCGCCGTTGTTGCGAAAAACTCTCTTGCACCGATGGAGGTACCGTCGTGACGTCCTCGATTATGTCCTTTTGAAGCGCTCCGAGACCGTATAGACGTCCCTTATACGGTCTCACCGACTACAAAACAAATAAAAGTAATATTATATTTTAATAAATTATTTGATTAATAATTTAAAATTAAAACAATAATATTTACCTCTAAATAAATTTGGTCCTTTTGTGAAAGAGTGAGGTCGTTGGGGCTTGAACCGCAAGCCTGAGATTGCTGTGTGATCTTCTCCGTCACAGCTCTCACGGTTCGGGCCGCTCGAGGATCGACGAGTTCCGGTTCGTCGGCCTCTTCCCCGACAACCGACTTCTTCTTTGCGTGGGTTTCTAATACCACTTCAAGAAGAGTCGGTTCTCTTCCCATCCGTTGCGTCTACAATATAAAAGAAATTTTGTTAGATAAATATTTAAATAAATAAAAAAATTAAATAATTTATTTACCAATTCTTTTTTTTCTTTTCATGAAAGATTTTGATCCCGAAGTATGGCGATGGGGACCATCTCCGGGAACCTTCTCACCGTAGCGATTTTGTTTGGCCTTCTCGCTCTTGGCCTTGAATGCCGCGGACTCCCAATGCTCAATCAATTTGTTGAAGACCGTTTCGGTTGCCCATTTTGGTCTGTTGTTGTTGGCGTAGTAGTTCCGTTTTGCACCGTTCATCATGATGCGCATCCGAATCTACATGTCGCGCATCCATGCAGTGAAGATGCGTGTTGTATGAATTCGGCGCCATCTGTATGAATGATGCAAACAAAGTTATATTATTAGTAGTTTTCAAATATATATATATATATATATATGTAATTATAAAATTGAAATATAATTAAAAAACTTACCACAAAAGTGCGCCCACATCGCTGGCGCACAACTTCTGGCGTAACTTGCCAGGAATAGTACAGATCATCTTGTAACGATCCTTGGATGATGTTATTATTTGTGTGTCTTAACACATCATCCTCATCAACCTGCATAGCAAAATACAAAGTTAAATAATATTTACGAAATTTAAATTAAATTCATAACAATTATATTTATAATTACCATAATGTTCCAGGAGAACGTTCGAGATCGATGATCGGAAGGGTTGGACGCCCATCAAAATCATCGATCAACGCATCGATATCAACCATATCGTCCTCGTCAACAAATATCGGCGGTGCTGATACTGGAGACGGAGGACGATATGGTGGTGGTGGCGGCGGGGGAGGCGCTCCCGCAGAACCAGCCAACATTCCCCCATTCCCATAAATCGTCTAGGCCTCATTTTTGTAAGTTTTTGTAATGTTTTAGAATTCTAGATTTTTTTATGTTGAAATAAGAACAAATCTGTCGCAACATATATATATTGGATTTTCCAACGGCTATCCGTTAGAAATTGTAACGGATAGCCGTTGGAAAAGACGTCATCGCAACGGAGTGATTAAATTGACGTGACGTTTCGAATTCCCAACGGCCATCCGTTGCAATTTCTAACGGATGGCCGTTGGAAATGCGTATTCCCGATGCGACGGACGGCTAAATGGCGGCTCGTCTGCCCTTCCAACGGTCATCCGTCGCAATTTGCAACGGACGGCCGTTGGAAACTTGAAAAACGGTTGGGAAAGCTGCAAATTCTGCAGTCATCATTATTTTTTCCAACGGAAATCCGTTGGAATACTAACGGATGACCGTTGGCACTGAACACGTGGCGTTAACACGTGGCGTCAAGCGTCAACACGTGGCGGCAATTTACCCTTAATAGTTTCCAACGGACATCCGTTAGCATTCCAACGGATGTCCGTTGGGATCTTTGAAAATTCAGAATTTTTTCTAAGTGTCCGGTGCGAATTTACCCTTATAACAGTCCAACGGACATCCGTTAGCATTCCAACGGATGTCCGTTGGGATTGTTGAAAATCCAGAAATTTTTTCTAAGTATCGGGTGCGAATTCGTGGCTCAACAACCGTTAATAATTTCAACGGGTAACCGTCAACATTGGTATTAGATTATTTTAATTTATTATACATCAAACATCGTTTATATAACATGTTCGATTGTATTAACATTTCGATTATTCGATTACACATCATACATCAAACGTGAAACATCGTTCATTGACGGTATAAGTCATTTACATTACACATCATCTACATGTATTACACATAGTAAACATTCTTGTATTTACATTTCTTCTTCAGTAGATTCATCGATGGGCGAGTCGTCTTTCGCTTGTTCATTGAATTCATCACCGTTTTCATCTTCAGCATCTTCTGGTTCAGCGTCTTCATTATCGCGTATGAGTTCTCCGTTTATGTCATTCTTCGCAAGAATCTCCTCGCGATCTGTATCAATTAAACGAATCGGCTGCGGATGATCGGGTTGCAACAGATCTTCTTTATCATCAGAGCTTATGATCCCTCGTGACATCGAAGAATGAAGGCGGAAAAACCTTTTCCAATGCATATAATACTTCAAAGATATTGTTTTTCATTACTTCTAAGTCATCACCTTTTAAATTCCTCGAACATATATCTCTGAAAAATATGCTGATTCCGCATAACACATCGTGAACATTACGTGGTAAGAGCTCAGCAAATCGATCTAAACCCGACCCTCGATCGAAACCCGACCCTCGATCGAAACCCGAGCCTAGATCGAAACCCGAGCCTAGATCGAAACCTGTCTCTCGGTCGAAACCCGACCCTTAATCGAAACCAATCTCTCGGTCGAATCCCGACCATCGATCTAAACCCGACCCTCGATCGAAACCCGTTATTCAGTTTAATTTCCCGAGTATGTAATTTCCCGACGGCTTCTCGTGCAGTCCGCAATTCGTGTCGAAATTCCCGACTGCCTCTCGTGCCGTCCGCAAATTGTCCCTAAATTCCCGACGGAATCCTCGTGTCGTCCGCAAATCGTCCCGAAATTCCCGACTGCTTCTCGTGCCGTCCGCAAATCGTGTCGAAATTCCCGACGGAATCCGCGTGTCGTCCGCAATTCGTGTCGAAATTTCCCGACGCGGTCCTCAATTCCTCGGGAATCAGTCCCCATTTCCGGACGGTTCTCGACTCCCGTCCGGAAATGGCTATTTATTCAGCCGTTTCATTTCCGCAAATCACTCATCCCCGATTTGTTTTTCAGCCGATTCCGCTGCACGTCGCTCTTTCGTCTGAATATGCGACTCGAAATAAAATGTGCTGAAATATGTGATTTCTTCCAGCAAGTATTTTCTGACAATAGAGCCTTCGACCGCTGCTTTGTTTTTTGCTTTTTTCTTTAAATGAAAGAAGAACCTTTCGAAAGGATACATCCATCTGAATTGAACTGGCCCACCGAGTATTGCCTCATCTGGTAAATGTATTGGCAAATGCTCCATGACATCGAAGAATGAAGGCGGAAAAACTTTTTCCAATGCGCATAATACTTCAGAGATATTGTTTTTCATTACTTCCAAGTCATCACCTTTTAAATTCCTCGAACATATATCTCTGAAGAATATGCTGATTCCGCATAACACATCGTGAACATTACGTGGTAAGAGCTCAGCAAATGCGACTGGAATGAGCCACTGCATGAAAACGTGACAATCGTGACTTTTCAACCCGATCAGCCTCGAACCGACAATATCCACACACCGAGCAATGTTCGATGCATATCCATCGGGAAACTTAACGTCCTCTTTTAACCACTTTAATAATGTTGTTTTGGCCGGACTAGACAATCTGAATACCGGGATAGGCGACCTTCCATCTCGTAATTCCAACTCTGGTCGTCGCCATATTGACTTCAAAACTTTCCTTGATTTGTGTTCCAGTTTGCATGCACGGTGCCTCTTTTTTTGAACCACGTTCTTCCGAATATGTTTTCTATCTCTCCGGAAAGCATGACCACGAGGAAGAAATCTTCTATGACAATCAAACCAACATGGTTTCTTACCATGTACTAGTCGAAATGAATCTGTATCCTCCATACAATAAGGACATGCTAATCTTCCGTGCGTGCTCCATCCTGATAACATTCCATACGCAGGAAAATCGCTAATTGTCCACAACAAGACCGCTTTCAATCTGAAATTTTGCTTAGTACTGACGTCATAAGCAAGGATTCCTTCGTTCCATAACTGTCGTAATTCATGAATTAAGGGTTGCAAAAATACATCGAAACTTTTCTTCGGATGTTCTGGTCCTGGAATAAGCAACGTCAGAAACATTACCTCTCTTTTCAAACACATCTTGGGAGGTAAATTATAAGGAGACAAAATCACCGGCCAGAGGGAATATTGACTTCCCGATTGTCCATAGGGACTAAAACCATCCGTGCACAGGCAAAGATAAACATTTCTCGTTTCACGTGCAAACTCGGGAAATATTACATTGAAATCTTTCCAAGTCTGACCATCCGATGGATGTTGCATTACGCCTTCGGTCGTGGAGTGTTCGGCGTGCCATCTTATTGCTGCAGCGGTTTTTTTTATTCATATAACCTTCTCAACCTGTTTGCTACAGGCATATAAAACATTTTCTTGTATGGTACGTATTTCCGTGAAGATGGTTTTTTAGGCCGAAATCTGCTTGCACCGCAAAACTTGCATTCCAACAAGTCTTTATCATTTCCCCAAAACAACATGCAACTGTTTCTACAAACATCAATTTTCTCATGTGGCATTCCCAAGTCTTTTAACACATTCTTTGTTTCGTAGTATGTCTCGGGAGCTTGGTTATTTTCCGGTAAATATTCCCGCATTGTTTTACAAAATGAATCCATGCAATTTTCAGCCACATTGTAGTCTGTTTTAATACTCATCAATCTTGAAGATAAAGATAAACGAGATTGACCTTCACGATAACCTTCATATATAGGTTGTTTCGCTGAATCCAATAGGTTGAAGAATCGACGTGCATCGATGTTCGGCATCTCTTCATGCGTTTGTTCATTAACAACTCCAGGAAAAGCATCTGACACCATTTCCACATATGGATTGGTCGTTTATTCTTCATAAATAACTTCTTCATTTCGTTGTACTTGTGCATCTTGCACACTATCTCTAACACCGCAATCTTCGCCGTGAAAAAACCAAATTTCGTAATTTTCAACGAAACCTACCTTATACAGATGTTTGCAAACAATTTCTTGACTTCGATACTTCATGTTTTTGCATCTTTTGCTTGGACATAACATTGTCCCACGTTCTTGACACAAAGGCTGCATCGATGCAAAACTCATGAATTTCTCTAATCCGTGTAAGAATTCTTGCGTAATCTCTTCGGTTACAGGATCTTTTCTTCTATACATCCACTCCCTTGATCTATATATATTTCGATTCGAAGAAGACGACATTTTTTCGAAAATGTTTTTGTTATTGATGGTTTGATGCACTCTTTGGTAAGATCTAAATAGTTTATATTCCAATGGACATCCGTTGAAAACTTTAACGGATCGCTATTGCAGGTTCACGTGACATTATTTAAACCGGTGTCCTCGAAATTCACAAAATCAACGGTCGTCCGTTGCAATTTTTAGCGGATGGCCATTAGCAATCTCAACAGACGACCGTTGGAACGATTTGTAACGGAACTTCAAACGGACACTACCGACGGATGGTTTCTGTTGCCATCCGTTACAATTTGCGACGGACTGCCAACGGACTTTTTAACGGAGTGTTTCCGTTACAAATCCGTTGCAAATTGTAACGGAATTGTAACGGAAGTTTGCCCGTTGCAATATTCCGTCATCCGTTGCAATCCGTTGGTTTTGCTTTCCAACGGACGGATCCGTTGCCCCGTCCGTTGGAAAGCCCGTGTTTTTTTGTAGTGATTTAACCTTTTGTGACTTTCTTTCATCATTATAATTCGATAAATTCTTCATTATAACTCGACCCATATGACCCGTGTGGACATTGCGACTGTTGCAACCATTGCGACCGTTTTGACCTTTTGACCCATGCGACCCTTGCGGCCATTGCAACCATTACGACCCTTGCGGCCATTACGACCATTGCGGCCCTTTCGACCCATGTAGCCATTGCGACCCTTGCGACTAGTCTTTTCGATGTCAAACTAGTGTCTTCTCCAATGCGAGCTATATTAATCGTGAAAGTCCTTTTCATGGAGTATCGTGTCAATGGCTACTGATGTCAAACTACTGGCTTTTCCAGTGCAAGCTATGCTTTTTATTTTACCAATGCCACACTCAAGACCATTGCGACATGTATATGTTACCCCTATATTAAAAGGTTCATCAAATTCTCTAAGACTCACCATAACACTCATTTGAGATGAGAATGAATCGGGAGGCTCCCATCTCTCTCCTCTCTTCGTCTAAGTCTCTAACCCTAAATTCTCTGAAAAATCTTTGTTACCTTTGTGACCTTTTGGACCTTCGTCACAAAGGTCACATGGTGGACGCATGGCATCGTACTGTCTAATTGTTACTCAAGGTCTTGCTAATCGTTGGACTCGGTCTCTATGTAGATACACACAAGTACTTACAATGTGGATGGAGGACATTGTGTGGTATATGCATTACATAAGGTCTTGGTAATCGGCGGACTCAGAAATCATGTTGTATCCGCGACACCTAAGGTCACACACGGCTCTCTTTACTTTGTGACCATTGAGACCTTATGTGACCTTTTTCTTTCCTTTTTTTTTCTTGGATGGTTTTTCAAATTCTTTTGTAACCTTTCTGACCTTATGTAATCTTATGTAACTTTTTTTGTAACCTTTGTGACCTTATGTAATCAATATTTAAACGTTGAAAATGTCTTATTTTGCATCTATTGTTCGTAATTACGTAAAGTCCATAAAATCGTCGACCCTCAATAGTATCAAGATTAAACGGGAAACAATCCGACTCATGCGACCCAATATGGCCCCTTGTGTGACCCTCAATCGGATTAAATTAGAATCAAGTTTAAACGGGAAACCATCCCACTCATGCGACCCAATATGACCCCTTGTACGACCCTCAATGGGATTAAATTAGAATCAAGTTTACGGACCCCATCCGACTCATGCGATACAATATGACCCCTTGTGCGACTCAGCAGATCCATGCGACCTCATGCGACCACATATGACCCATGTGCGACTCATGCAACCTATGCGACCCATGCGATCCATGCGACTCATGCGACTTGTCGTTTTGTTGTCAGACTCGTGTCTTCCGACCCATGTGACCCTTCCGACCCATGTGACTTGTCGTTTTGCAGTCAGACTCATGTCTTTCGACCCATGTGACTTCGTTTTTGCTGTCAAACTCCTGTCTTCCGACCCATGTGACCCTTCCGACCCATGTGACCCTTCTAACCCATGTGACCCTTCCGACCATGTCTATAAGTTAACGTCTACATCTCTTCGCTTAGTATGTGTATCTAACCCCAATTTCTATGAAAAATATTTTTAACCTTTGTGACCTGCGTGACGCAGGTGACTTGGTCGACGCAGGGCATCGTGGTGTCTATGTGTTACTCAAGGTCTTGGTAATCGGCAGACTCGGTCTCTATGCAGTCACTGACAAGTTGCGGAGGTGACCTGGGTGACGGTGTTGGGTCACTCTTGAAATGTGACTGGAAAACGAAGTACATGGCAGGAGATAACTCTCCACTACAATACCAAACAAGAAAAAAGCAGAAGGCCGGAAGACAGAGTACATGGCAGGAGAAAACTCTCGGCTAATGACCTATCTCTCAAGTGGAAATAGAATGCGTGTAGATTCTTTGATTGACGTTGTAATTGCATTGTTTTGATTTAGAATCTTTGATCGACCCTTGCGACCCATGCGACCCTCAATTGGCATTAATTTTTTTGACGTTGTAAATGTATTATTTTGATTGGTTTTTGTCATTTTATCATTATATACCCGTAAATTCGTCGAGTTTGCATCTATTGATCAATATATGCAACCAAGCGACCCATGCGTCCTCAATTGGCATTAATTATTTTGAATTTTTAAATGTATTTTTTTATTGTTTTTTATCATTTTATCATTATAAACTCGTAAATTCGTTAAGTTTGCATCTATTGATCAATATATTTGACCAAGTGTCCCATGCGACCCATGTGACCCTCAATTGGCATTAATTAGTTTGAAATTGTAAATATATTTTTTTTATTTGTTTTTGACATTTTATCATTATAAACCCGTAAATTCTTCGAGTTTGCATCTGTTGATCAACATATGCGACCATGCGACCCATGCCAATATCAATATATTTGAGTTGTATATGTCTAATTAGAATCAATATATACAATAATATAAATAATATTGACATTTGAACAAAATTTTAAATTCATTTTTTGAAATTTTCTCAAACTCATCCGACGAGTTCTTAAAACACTACTATCACTTTTGAAATACAGGCATTGATTTTACACAACTCAACTAGGGACACATGGGTCATAATGTGTTTTAACCATTGATTGACGTTGTAAATGTATTGTTTTGATTGGTTTTTGTCATTTTATCTTTATAAAATTGTAAATTCATCGAGTTTGCATCTATTGATCAATATATGCGACCATGCGACCCATGCAATTCTGAATTGGCATTAATTAGTTCGACATTGTAAATGTATTGTTTTGATTGGTTTTTGACATTTTATCATTATAAACCCGTAAACTAGTCAAGTTCGCAGCTATTGATCAATATATGCGACCATGCAACCCATGCGACCCTCAATTGGCATTAATTAGTTTAACGTTGTTAGTTTATTGTTTTCATTGGTTTTTTACATTTTATCATTAATAACGCGTAAATTTGTCGAGTTCGCATATATGCGACCCTCACTTTATGCAACTCATTCTATTGATCCATATATGCGACCCATGTCATCCTCAATTTTGATTGGTTTTTGACATTTGATCATTTTCACCAAAATTCCCGCCAAACTTTTCACCAAAATTTGAAAAAAAATTACTGTGTGATCATGTCTTTTCGACTCCATCTAACAGCGATTCGATGTAAGGGTCATGTCTTTTCGAATTCCAGCCGTTTCGTTTTTTTTCAAATAACGATACAATCTCTCTCTCTAACTCTCATCATCTTCCATCAATTTTTTTCCGAAAATGCCACATTTCCCTCATTTCTTCAGAGAGATTTTTCCTCGCTATGTGAAAAACTACATTGTAATCTTCTTCGTCTGTCTCTTTGTCAGTATATTACATGTAGAGAATGTACATATTTGACTATGTTTTTCATTTCTTTTTAAGGACATCCCAAAGATCTTCTTCGATGAGTATATTTACGGGAAAACGAGGGACAACGACAACGCTTAAATCGAATGCGTCTAACAGAACATGGAAAGTCAAGTTGGATGGATCCAGATTCACTAATGGGTGGAAAGAATTCTCCAACGACCTAAACTTACATCTTGGGGATTGCTTACTTTTCCATCACGAAGGTGACATGGTCTTTTACGTCACCAAGGCCAATCCTGCTCACAGGATTTTCACGGTACTAGTTATTCGTTCAAATCTAGCCGTAGATGCATTGGTAAGTGACTTCAAACCGATTTATCATATTTAATTTGTTTATTTATTTTATTTTTACTCCTTTCTACTAATGTAACGTGGGTGATGTCGCAGACACTTCAGATAGCGTTTAGAGGTCGAGAGGTCTTTGCCATAGACAATGTAAGATGTATATCTGATGATTGGTTATGGACTAACATGGGAGGCAAATCTAAGGCCCATGGCACATGGTGGTGCTACCATCAGAGCGGGTTGGAGAAAGTTTTGTCTCGACCATAGACTGACCCACGGTTTTTCCCTCGAAGTCGAACTGTTTTCCAATGGAGCAACACCTCTGCTTCAGTTTTACCCTCAACGAGGGCCTAACAATAATAGTGTTTGATTTCAGTTGTATTTTGATTGTTTTGAACCTCCTTTGAACAAGAACATTACTTTGAACTTGAACTTCATGTTTGTATTTGGTTGGTTTTTTACAATTATTCAATAGTAAGTATTATTGTTAGTATTGTTATTTTTGTGGATTTATTATTATTGTAACAAGGGTCGTAGAGGGACAAGGTTCGCAGAGGTACAAGTGGTCGAAGAGGTCCAAGTGGTCGCACGGGTCCAAGGGTTGCATGGGTCCAAACGTCTCAGAGGGGCAAGGGTCGCAGAGGTCCAAGGGTTGCACGGGTCCAATGGTCACAGAGGACAACGGTCGCAAAGGTCCAAGAGTTGCAAAGGTCCAAGGGTCGCAGAGGTCTAAGGGTCGCATAGGTCCAAAGGTGTCAGATGGACAAGGGTCGCAGAGGACAAGGGTCGCAGATAGACAAGGATCGCATAGATTTGAGTCAATTATTTGTAAATAATTATATTTGTAAATAATAAATTATTCATATTATTTGTAAATAATTGTATTTATAAATAATAAATTATTTTATTATTTTTAAAATTTGTTTCGTATCACAACAAGCAAAACCGGTCGCAGAGGTATAACGGTCGCGACCCTTGTACCTCTGCGACTTTTGGTCCCTTGCAACCCTTTGTCACTGCGACCCTTGTACCCTCTGCGACCCTTGTACCCTCTCTGACCCCTCTTCAACCCTTGTACCCTCTACATCCCTCTACCCCTGCGACCTTTGTCCCTCGCTGCGACCCTTGTACCTATGCGACCCATGTACCCCTCTACGTCCCTTGTATCCCTATGTGACCCTTATATCCCTGCAGTCATGTCTTTTCGGATTCAATCTAACGTCGATTCGATTTTCAGGGTCATGTCTTTTGGAATTCCATCCGTTTCCTTTTTTCAAATAACGACACACTCTCTCTCTCTAACTCTCATCATCTTCCACCCATCATTTTCTGAATAACGACACACTCTCTCTCTAACTCTCATCATCTTTCATCCATTTTGGCCGAAAAAGACCACATTTCCCTCATTTCATCCAAATCATTCTGTTGAGCTTTCTAGAGAACTACCTCGTAATCTCCTTCATGTCTCTCTTTCGGTATGTTAGTGTAGAGAATGTACAGATTTTACCTTTTTTCGATTTTTGTTACTGGACATTCCGAAGAAATTCTTCGATGAGCATATTTACGGGAAAACGAGGGATAACAACACGACAACGATTAAATCGGATGTGTCTAACAAAACATGGGAAGTCAAGTTGGATGGCTCAAGATTCACTGATGGATGGAAAGATTACTACAAGCACCATGATTTTTTATTCGGAATTTCGTAGTTTTTCGTCACGAATGTGACATGGTTTTTCACGTCACCGGTTTTGGAGATGATATGTGTAATCTACAATATGCATCATATATGTCATCTTCATCCGCAGAAACAAGGTTATCTTCTTCTGCTCAGAGGATTTTCACGGTACCAGTCACGCGTTCAAATCTAGGCGTAGATTCATTGGTAAGTGACCTCAAACCGATTTATTCGATTCATTAAATCTTGCCTTAGATGCATTAGTTTGGTATCGTTGTAAATTTATTGGGTTATCGCAGACACTACCGATAGGGTTTGCGAGGTCGAGAGATCTTTCCGGTAGACGATGAAAGATACATTTGATAATCAATTACAGTCTGGCATGGGAGGCATATCTAATGCCCGTGGCACGTGATGGCCCTAGCATCAATAGGATTGGAGAAAATTTTGTCACAATCATGGACTGAACGTGGGTTGTTCCCTCAGAGTCTAACTGGTCTCTACAACAGATATACCTTGTCTTCGGCTTTTCCCAAAAACATTGTTTGAATTCCGTTTTATTTTTATTGCTTTTAACATCATTTGAACAACAACATTTCTTGAACTTGAACTTCATGTTTGTATTTGATTTGTTTTTTATTATTATTCAATAGAAAGTATTATTGTTAGTATCGCTGTTTTTTTTATTTACTATTTTTGTAACAAGGGTTGCAGAGGTACAAGGGTCGAAGGGGTACAAGGGCAGAGGTGCAAGGGTTGTAGGGGTTCAAAGGATCGCAGAGGTACAAGGGTCGTAGGGGGTCAGAGGGTTGCAGGGGTACGATGGTCATAGAGGTACAAGGATCGTAGGGGTACAAGGGTCACAGAGGTCCAAGGGTCGGAGGGAGACAATGGTCACAGGGTCCAATGGTCGTTTGTAAATAACTTTATAAATAATTTTTATTTTTATTATGGATGATGTAACTAGGTACAGTGTTCTTTTTAAAAGTTATTCATATTATTTGTAAATAATTTTTATTTTTTGGGGATGAAAAATTCAACTTGGTACATTGTTATTTTTTTAAGAAGTTATTCATATTCTTTGTAAATAACTTTTACTTTTTAATAATAAAGCGTAAAGAGTCGCAGGGGTCTAATGGTCGCAGAGGGACAAGGAACGCAGAGGTACACGGGTCGCAAAGGGACAAGGGACGCATAGGTACAAGGGTCTCAGAGGGACAAGGGTCGCAAGGTCAAGGGTCAAACGGGTAAATGGGTCGCGGAGGTACAAGGGTCACAAACCCTCGAACCCATTTACCCGTTCGACCCTTGACCCTACGACCCCTTTACTCGTTCGACCCTTTTACCCCTGTGACCCTTTTACTCGTTCGACCCTTTACCGTGCGACCCACTTTACCCGTTCGAACCTTTTAGCCCTGCAACCCTTATGAAGAAACGTTTTAAAAATAACAATGTACCAAATATTTAAAAAATAACAATGTACCAACCCAAAAAAAAACAAGGTACCAAAATATCAAGTTAGTCTCGGGGTGTAGGGATACATTTTCCATTACTAAATATATCAGCCGCCATCTTCTCATGCATGGAAGGAACTTTTTCGTCGCATATGTATTGAAAAACTTGACGTGTTATCAATACCGAGGCTTCTACGTATTTGAAGGAGTAAACACAACAGTCATTCCCGCTTTTGTTCTATGACAAACCTTCATAATACTCATACTTCCATTCATCTTCTCCAGAAGCAAAAGAATCGAACCCTCCAACAATAGCATCTTGGGGACAGCTTTTCTTAACTTCTCAATCACCACATCGATATGTGTTTCCTTCATTCTGCTTTGGCACTCGTATACCGTGATGCATTGGGTCGCGAAATCCACTTTGATGGCTACTCAATGACATCCTACATATCGACTTGTGAGCGATGAAATGTTTTGAATCGCGACAAAGCCTTTGAAATAACTCATTGGTTTCGTACGTCTGAATGGATACTTGTCATGCAAACAATCACTAAGATTTTCCGGCAAAGTGTCCATATCCTTGTACATCCACAGTGTTAGCGTCTGCATGAAAGCAAAAGGACAAATGTAAAGTTTCTTATATATCCCGGCAAATGTCTTTATGCGACAATACAACATCAACAACGTGTCATCCAATTGCTGCAAAACAAAAAAAAATTAACACACATCAATACATATGACACAAAATGACCTCTGGGACTTCTGGTATAAAAAGACTTACATCATCTTCAAGCCATACGTTGGGCTTTAATATGGTCTCCCAAAACTCTGGCCCCTGGGGAATATTTAGATCAGATTTCCACCAACTCTCATGTCCAGGTGTCGTCAAGAACATATAAAGGACAATCAACTTTTCACCTTTAGCTTCAATGAATGAAGGTTCTCGGGTTATCACGCCCTTTACTAATCCCTTGGGCTTCCATCAAAAATTTGTTTCTCTGCAGGTTCTTGAACCACCTTTTTATCGGGTTCTTGAACCACCTTCTTATCAGGTTCTTGAACCACCTTCTTTACGGGTTCTTGAACTACATTTTCTGTGGGTTCTCCATTAACATCTTTCCCTCGCACTGTTCTTGCTCTTTTCGCCCTCGAAAGTTCAACATATGCCTTCCGTGGTCTTGAAACTCGTTTAGCTAAAGGAGGAAATTCAACATATGGCTCAGACTCCTTCAATAAAGGTCTGGCACCTGCATAAAATTTACTTCATTAAACTTATGGCGACCAATGCAACCTATGCGATCTATGCAACCTTATCCGACCTTTTGTGACCCATTCGACCCATACGACCAATGCGACCTTTGTGAACAAAAGACCGTACTAACTTGGTGGTACTTCGGCATCAATGACACTAAGTTTTGGAGTTCACCATTCTTCAAATCCGCTCGAATATCCTCTGAAAGAACCTCCTTATCTATAGAGTGAACCTCTTCGACAGGATCCACTGAAGTATCCTTAGACGGAACCTCCTTAGCGGTAACCTCTTCGATAGGATCCGTTAGAGTATCCTTGTAAAGAACCTCCTT
>CM071866.1:8999672-9016299 GCA_036759665.1 Gynandropsis gynandra
TGTAGTATCCTCGGAAGGAACCTCCTTAGCGATGACCTCTTTGACAGGACCCATTGTAGTATCCTCAGTAGGAACCTCCTTACCCTTAGAGTGGACCTCTTCGACAGGATCCGCTATAGTATCCTCGGAAGAAACCTCCTTAGCAGCGACCTCTTCGTCGTTGACTTCATCGACAGTATCCACCGGAGCATCTGCATAAAATTACTTTATTTATAAGACTCATCCTCTGGTACTTGATGTGACCCTTGTGACCCATGGGATCCATGCGAGCCATACGATTCTAACGACCAATCCACTTATACGACCGTGCAACTTATGCGTCTCTTACGATCCATGCGACTCTTGCGACCCATGCCGACTCTCGATGGAAATTGACTCAAATGAACTTTTTCACTAAATATTACTTACTTGTGGAACTTCATCTACTACAACGGCTGCAGTAACCTCTCCGGAAATGAGATTTTCAACTAATCTCGAAATGTTTGCCAAATCCTCTTCTGAGCCATCTCCAGAGTTATTTTTCAGCCTCTGACTCAACCGGCTCTTCGCTTGGCTCTTGTCTTGATACTGGAAATGGACGTCGAAGGAATTCAAAATGATCATCTATAATAGTGTCGGAAGATTGGTTTGCGGTGCTCGCATCTTTCTCGAAAGATTTTCATTTTGCCTTTTCAGCACCTTTGGGATTTGCCGCCTTTGATTTTGGATTAGGCAAATGAAACTCGATATCCCTTAGAAGGTCTCTTACGGCGATGATGATTCTTTTCTCCAACTTCATTATTTCCTCTATTAATATCTACTCCAGTGTCAGAGGGACTGCAGCTTCTTCTCCTTCAACTGCAGCTTCATCATTACCTTCTCCTTCAGCTTCATCCTCACCTTCTCTTTCAGCTACAAACTTTGGCTTTGGCGCCACCTGCAAAATGACCAATTAAGAATACATTAGACTTCTACTGACTACAGCGACCCATGCGACTCAACCGACACTTGCGACCCATGCGATTCAAACGACCCTTGGACCCTCTACGACACTCAACTGACTCAATGATCCTCAAGCGACCCATGCGACTCAATTGACCCATGCGACTCAAATGACCTTTGGACACTCTGCGAAACTCAATCGAGTCACTGAGACTCAAGCGACCCATGCGACTCAATTGACCCTTGCGACCCATGCGACTCAAACGACCCTTGGACCCTCTACGACACTCAACCGACTCACTGAGACTCAAGCAACCCATGCGACTCAAGCGACCCACGGGACATAATATCAAACGACCCATGCGACTCAAACGACCCTTTAGACTCAATGACATAATTGACCCATGCGACTCAAACGACCCTTGGCCCCCCTGCGACGCTCAAGCCACCATTGCGACCCAACCGACTCGTTGAGACTCAACCGACTCAATGATTCGAAGATGGTCATGCAAATTCTGCGACCCTTTCGAATCAACCGACACACTGACACTCACACCCATTTCAAATCAATAAACCATTTTGCGACTCGATAGCCTGCAAAACCCTAGAAATCGATCTACTTACACTTATTGATGCCATTGAAGATTGACTCGTGCTCTCTTCTTCACTGTTGTTGTTGCTGCTGCTGATTCCAGCCATTTCCTTCTTGTTAACTTCGAATCGATCCCTCTCAAGTTCGAAATCACTTCTTCTTTATTGCTCTAAAATTTAAAACAGATTTTCACGTTGACATAAATGAAACGATACATGTTGGTTCAGGTGGTATCAAGCGTAAGTCAATGTAAATTCTTGAATTCCTTGAAATATTTTTAAATTTTTTTAGAGTTATTGACAAAATGATTTTATGATCGTGGATTATATTAAAAGATTTATGATTGAATTATTTCATTCATGATTTTGTTCCAAGATACAAGATTGAATTACAAGATTAAGGAAACTATTCAAACGGAGAACATGAATCAAGGATTAGAATTAGAGGGCATGAATCAAAGGGAATGAATCAAGGAGTAGAATTAGAGGGCATGAATCAAGGGGAGGATAATTGCAAATTAATATGTAAATATACTTTCCTTCTATTATGCCCCTGCAAGATGTGTGTCACTGTCACTGGAGACACCAATCTTGACCCGTAATAGCTTGAAACGTGTGTGCGGAAGTGGCTTGGTAAGTGTATCCGCAAACTGATCAGCACAGGAGACATGGGAGATGCGGATTTGGTGTGATCGGACCAGTCCTCGAATAAAGTGATAATCAATGGCAATGTGTTTCATCCGTGAGTGAAATACGGGATTAGCACATAAGTATGTCGCTCCCACATTATCACAATATATTGTCATGATAGAGGAGATGAGAATGTCAAGCTCAGAAAGTAAGGATTTGACCCATTGTACCTCGGAGGCCGTTGACGAGACAAATTTGTATTCAGCTTATGTCGTAGACTTGGCTGCAAACCGTTGTTTCTTTGATGACCAAGATATAGGATGTCACCCGAGATATACAATGTGAGCTTTAGTGGAGCTAAAATCATCATGATCACCGCCCCAATCAACATCGGAGAAGGCATGAACGGAGAAGTTGTTAACTCGAGAGTAGAAGACGCCATATGATTTTGTGCCGCTTAGATACCGGAGGATTCGTTTGACAGCTTGCCAGTGTTCGGACGTGGAAAAGTGCATGTATTGAGCAAGTTTGTTGACAGCGAAGGCGATGTCCAGTCGTGTGAAGAGGAGATACTGAAGACTGCCCAGAGCCTGACGATTACTCGGTTGGATCATCCAGAGGAACGCCCGAGGTATAGGAGAGGGCCAAGGTAGAGACCATTGGTGTAGGGATCGGTTTGTCTTGCTGCATACTGTGACGAGCAAGAATATCACTAATGTACTTTTGTTGAGTGAGATGCATTCCACGAGAGTTGCGAGTGACCTCAACACCGAGAAAGTAGGAGAGATGGCCGAGATCCTTTAGAGAAAATCGAGCAGCAAGAAGATTGATGACGCGTTGAACTTCACTTGTGTGATTCCCCGTGACAACAATGTCATCCACATAGACAAGGAGAAAGATGGTGATGTCCTTGACACGATAGATGAAGAGAGAGGAGTCGGACACTGAGTTCTGAAACCCGGAGTAAAGGAGAAATGATCGAAGTTCATGATACCACACTCATGGAGCTTGCTTGAGACCGTATAGAGCCTTGCAGAGTTTGCACACGTGGGAGGGTCTATCACGATCAATAAATCCCAGTGGGTGTACCATATACACGTCTTTGTTGAGTGTGCCTTGTAAAAAGGCATTGTTGACGTCGAGTTGGTGATGATCCCAACCTGAGCTAACAGCAAGACTTAGGATGAGACGTATGGTGGCGGGTTTGATGACCGGACTAAATGTGTCATGATAGTCAACACCCGGTCGTTGGTGAAACCCCTTGGCCACGAGACGACCTTTGTACCTATCAACAAAGCCATCAGAAAGACGTTTAGTACGAAATATCCATTTGCATCCAACAATGTTGTACTTCGGGTGTGAGGCACTAGAGTCCAATTGCCATTGCGAATGAGAGTATCAAATTCATCCATCATAGCTTGTCTCCAATGAGAGATTTTTAGGGCTTGAGAGGCACACATCGGTTCTATATCGATTCCTTTTGGTAGTGTAACGGTAATAGAGAGTTTAGTGGTTGGTTTGGAGATGTTGTTTTTGGACCGTGTGACCATTTGGTAAGTGTTTTGGTTTGATGGGGATTGTGGGGTTGTGTTTGAGGTTGCGGGTTGGTGGATAGTGGTTGGTTACAGCGCGCTTGATGCAGGCAAAGAATCCAAACGAGGGGGCGCCGAGGATACTTCATGTGTACAAGGGTTGTAGTAGGGAACTAGAGTGAAAGGTGGAACAGAGATGGATGGGGGCGGATCAGAGGATGGAGGTAAAGGAATAGAGGAGACAGACGCAAGACGTGGGAAGGAGAATTGGTGGGACTCGTCAAAGTCAACGTGCCGAGAGACATAAACTCGACCCGATGGAACAGGAAGGCAAAGGAAGGCACTTTTTGTGAGGGAGTACCCGACGAAGATGGATGGCGTGGATTTCGGTTGAAGTTGATGGTTATTGTAGAGGCGAAGCCAAGGATAGCACAAACATCCAAATGACCGAAGTTTAGAGTAGTTTGGGACTGTTTTGAAGAGAACATCGAAAGGTGGTTTGAAGTTGAGAACCAACGTGGGAAGCCGATTGATGAGATATACGGCCGTTGCAATTGCGAACGGCCATTATTCGAGCGGAATGGAGGCATGAGATAAGAGAGTAAGCACGGTTTCGACTATATGGTGATGTTTGCGTTCGGATATGCCATTATGCTCAGTAGTGTGAGGTGGAGATGTTAGGTGAGAAATTCCATGGGTTGAAAGGAAATTTTTGAGAGCAATGTATTCACCATTGTTATCTGAATATAAGGTGGTGATTTTTTTATTGAATTTTGTTTTCGACGAGAGCTTTGAAACGGATGAAAACACAATGAACTTGGGATTTGTGTTGGAGAGGGTATAGCCAAGTGTATCGTATGAAGTGATCTACAAAGATAACATAATATTTGTAGCCATCGAAAGAGGTAATGGGAGACGTCCATACGTCGGAGAATAAAACATCAAGAGGCCGTGTAGAGGTAATAGATGAAACATGAAAGGGATGTTTATGCATTTTATTGATTGAGCATGACTCATAAGACAAAGGTGGATGGGACGACTGGGATAACGGGAGAGAATGGGTAGAAACTACTTTATTTAGAATTTCAAGAGAGGGATGTCCTAACCTAGAATACCACTCGGACAAAGTGGTCTTGACTGTAGAGAAAGCATGTGGGGATGTGATGGAGAGAGGAAACTGTGAAGGTGGGTTTGTCGGCCACTCGTACACACCGTTTTTTAGTTCACCCTTGGTTATTAGTGCCCCCGTGTTGAGATCCTTCACCTGAAAGTAAAATGGGAAAAATTTGACCGAGACGTTGTTGTGAGTACAAAGTTGATGTATGGAAATGAGGTTTTTATGCATATGGGGAACACAAATGACATTTTTAAGGGACAGAGAGCGAGAGGAAGCGAGAGGATGATGGAAGAAGCATATAATCGGTGTGTGAAATCTCAAGACTGCTACCATCACCGAGCACGACTCCGTCCGGACCGTTGTAAGGAGCATGGAGAGATAGCCAGGCAAGGTCAGTGGTGATGTGGTGTGAGGCGCCTGAGTCGAGCAACCACGTTGGAGAAGATGACTAGTTATGCGAGACGTGATGGAGCCAAACGAAGGAGACGACATGTTTTGGCGATGTTTCCATAGATGCCGCAAAGTTGGAATTTTCCTTGATAGCCTTGAGCAGAAGACATGCAGAATCCGGAACCGCGGTGGTATGAGACTGTTATGTGCTCCTGTCACCATGTTGACCGAGGTTTTTGCCGAGCATTGTTTGTGGTGATCGGGAGGACGGACGGGAGGGGTTATGTTTGAAGCATATCGGCTTCATGGTTGAGACGTTTCTCGTGGATTTCAACAAAAGAGATTGGCGAGTCTTTGGCGTTGACAACATCTTTGATAGTTTTGTAGTCATCACCTAGACCGGGAAGGATGAGTTCAAGGAGGTCTTCATGATCCTTCATGATCCATCGGTTTGCCAAGAAGCGCGAGCTCATCGGTGTTCACTTTGAAGAAGTTCATATAGTTGTTGATGGATTGAGATCCCTTGGTGTGGCGAAGCATTTGATCTTTTATTTGCTTCAAATGTCCACAGCTAGATCGGGCATACGTGGAGGCAAGTGTTGTCCAAACCAATGCAGACGTCGAAGTGGATGCTATGAGACGATCCTGACGAAACCATGGGTTATACGCAGGGTTGGAAACAACAGCGTTGTTGATGGTCATGGTCGCCGGAGGTGCTGTAGTGGGTTCGAGGAAGTTCTCAAGGTTGTACCCTTGAAGAAGTGTGTGGATTTGAACACTCCACGTGAGATAATTGGTTGTTGTGAGTTTCGTGACGTTGGAGACATTGATATTGATCAATGTCGATATTGGATTTTGATGTGCGTAGACTCAAGTAATAAATTACCTAGACTAACGCTTCCGCAAGGATACGGATCGTGTAGCAACTAGGGTCGAACACAAGGAATTGATGCGACTTATAAGCTATTAAACTAATGAATAAGACGTGATGAATCTAATGATAGAAGGAATGCAAATGCAAATGCAAACTAAACCTAAGGTGGGAATGACTCGGCGACAAATCACCATAGGTATCAAGAGTTGCACAACGATGTAACAAAGTTCTAACGAGATAATTGGTCTTAGATACTATCACGAGTTCAAGGAATTCAAGCTCTCCTATAGGAACTGACTGGCGTAGACTTGTCCACTATCTACCATGCATATACCAATGTATCCATTGCGTATCTTACATGGATAGACGCATTACGACCGCTATCCTAATCCCTAGATTTAACCGATTGACCTGGCGTAGATTCTAAACCGATTAAACCCTAAATCATGGCTAAGTTCCAAAGTCTAATGCCCTGGCGTTGGTTTATTAGACTCCTAACATCATTCATTCAAGTGGCGTACAAGTAATGAAAGCATTAAGATCAACCATGAAATCTGAAAACATGATAAAATACCAAATTCATTCATAACGAGTGGCGTACAAGTATGAAAGCATTAAGATCCACCATTCATTAAGCACAAGACCTCACTCCATGTTGGCAATACTCTCTAACCTATGGCAATAGATCTACTTGAACATGAACTCAGGAAACGAAACACAAAAGAAATCTAAATTCGACATGGAAAGAGAAAGAGAATGCTCCCTATTCATCGACCAATGTCTTCCATAGATCCTCCATGCTTCGGATCCGTAGATCCGTCCTTCTCGATCCTTCCAAGTGTGTCTTCTATGGCACTGAATTGTCCTTGAGTCCCCCCTTCAAATCTCCTTCGAATTCCCTTTTTATAGATCTGATTTGGTTGTTAGAAATCTTGGGAATTTGTTGAGAAATACAAGGGCCCGAGCGGGCACAGCATCTACCCGCTCGTGCAGGCCTTGTACCCGACCGTGTACATCAATTTTCACCCGAGCGGGCACCTATGCCCGAGCGTGTTCTTCTTCAGCCCGAGTCGTTCAAACCTACGGCGCATATTGATGACCATTAACCCGAGTGGGCACTCCATTTCCACCCGATCGGGCACACATGCCCGACCATGTTCCTCGAGCACCCGAGTCGTGTAAAGCTACGGGGTTGTCATGGCATCAATTACCCGAGCGGGCACCTTCTAATGCCCGAGCGTGCACGACCTAGAATGTAGTTTCCGCTCCTTTTGCTCGGTGTTTGCACGTTCTCTTCAATCCACGGTCTTGCACAAGCTGAACCTTGTCATTTTGGGGTTAAATTGCCAATTTCTCTCGTGTTTCTTGACATGTCTTCGTTTCCTACACAAAACACGAAATGTAGATGAAATCCTTGAATAGACTCGATAAATGAATGAAATCTAACAAATCTACCTAAAACTAGACCTAAGAATGACATAAAAACTACTACGGATTACGTGTTATCGGATTTGCTGGATCAAAAGGTGTCACGGTATCGGAAGGAGCGGTGTTGCTCGAAGAGTTGCCGTTGTCGGCCATGGATGAGCACGGACGATATCGTCGAGGAGAGGGTTACGTCGTAAGACAAATTTGCCGCTCTGATACCACAAAAGATTTATGACTTAATTATTTTATTCATGATTTTGGTTCAAGATTTATACAAGATTAAGGAGACAATTCAAACGGAGGACATGAATCAAGGATTAGAATTAGAGAGCATGAATCAAGGAGTAGAATTAGAGGGCATGAATCAAGGGGGGATAATTACAAATTAATATGTAAATATACTTTCCTTCTATTATATATAAGAATCAAATAAATGTGTATCATAATTTAGTCACTTTTTAAATAAACAAACAAAATTAGCTCTTTGTGAAATGAGAATAGTCGAGGTTATAATACATTCATAATTAAAATCACATATATCTCTTTAACAAAATTTTAAAATGTTTTTCATTGTGTAATGAAATAATAGAACGATTTGTGGAATGATAACATTATAAAAAATTAATAATGATACTGATTGTGTAAATAAAAACAATAAAATTTAGATATCATTGAAATATTTATTAAAATATTAAAAATAATTTAACATATGTACCCTGGAATAGTAGTGACATTTAAGATTTACCATATATGAATTGCAATCAACGTCAAATGATTTTCATTTCTTCTACTTTATTATTATTTAGTTTCAAATTAAAAATTGGAAACTCCTAAGTTTTTGTATTTATTTTCAATTATATCATAGGACAACAGATGAATAATATAAAACAAATTGTTTTTATCGAAATTTAAAGATTTTGGAATTATATATACGGGATATATACATACTGTTTCTTGTGATTTTTTTGAATGGTAATAATGACTATAGACATACAATTCCATTCAATTTATCTATTTCATGAGAAGTGAAACATTCTCAATGTTTTTAATGTGTTTAAAGGCGAGGTTTAACTTTGACTTAAGAAATGCATTAAGATCATTTGATCTGATCATTGTGGTGAATACTATGGTAGAAATTGTGAATCAAGTGAAAACTTTCAGGACCATTTGAAATATCTCGAGAAATAAGTAATTGTTCCCTAATACACAATTATGGTCTATCTAGCATGAGTTGTATTGTGGAGAGATGAAACTAAATATTTCAGAAAATGGAAAGGAGTATGATATAATATCCTAATAGAGTATCAACCAAAGCAACAATAAAAACATTATATGATTTATGGACAAGTAAAATTTCTAGCCTAAACCATTTTCACTTTTGGGGATGTCAAGCATATGTTCCATTTTGTTAACATGATGAAAAACAGTTAGAGTCCAAAATTGCGATCTTTTACTTTGTTGGTTCTTCAAAAATGTCTAGGGTATAAGTTTGACGATCTCACAAAAAATAAAAATCTTTGACACGGGAGTGGTCACGTTCTTTGATAACATCGAACCCTGAAAATGAAATGACAAGTTTAAAGACTTTGTGATGTGAACATTAGATCATAATCACATCATTTATGCACGATTGAAAAAGATCACAACATCATAATATTCCTTATTTGGAGCAATACATCATGAGAAGATTTCAGGTAATTAATCGCTTGATTGTTTAATTATTTGAATCATCAAATCTTATATCATTAATTTAGAATTCAATGTATTATTATTTAGATATCATGTCAAATATCTCTTATGTAACAATTTTAAAAGGAGACAAAAGAATGGAATAAAAATCTTGTACTCTTTTGCTCCAAAGGAAGCGTTTATTTGTTCTTCTCTTATGTTTATGGGTATGCATGCTTATAGAGAATATTCCCGACTTTTTGTTCCATATTACTATCACATATTTTGAAACAAGATTAATAAGCCCCTAGGCATGTTCTACTCTACCTCCATCCAAAATGAGAGCGTGAGGTGTGCCCCTAGGCTAATCACAATCTTCATACTATTATTCTTCGTGTTTAAACCCTTGATGAGAGGCCCTAAGTCTATCAAGGACCTTTAACATGAGCTGAGCAAGCATTTGTGGATTCGTGTTTGTATCAATTTGTCTTTGGAGAGAAAGAATATAAGTTATATGTTTCACATTTCAGGTGTTGTAGATGACAAATGATAAGAAACATGTTCCAAATTTTTTGGAGCTCCAAATGTTGTTCCTGAAATCATTGAGGTACAAGTTCATGAGCATCAATAATTAATACATAAAAAAAATATACCACGCAGGTCCACTGAAGAAAGATAAAATGTTATTTCTAATGACTATAAAGTCTTTCTTTAGGAATATGATTCTGAACTTGGGTTGACAAAGAATGAATTAGTAATCATTCGTCATATTATCCAAAGTGGATTCACTACAAAAAAATAGACGATTTCCAACGGACTGCAACGGATCGAGAGCCGTTGGGAATTGTTCGTTGTAAATCAAGATCCGTTGCGATTTCCAACGGGTTTACAAAGGATAAAATCCGTTGAAAACTTGCAACAGACTTTCAACGGATTAATTCCTTGGACAAATGCAACGGATGATAGTTACAACGTGTGCAACGGATTCCCATTACAAAAACGCAATGGATGCCCATTACAATGCGTGCAACGGATGCCCGTTACATAAAGTGCAACGGATGCCCGTTGAAACATTGTAACGGATATCCGTTGCCCGTCCGTTGACATGTAAAATGGCGGGAATTGAACGGTTGCAATGGATACCCGTTGACCGTATGGCGGGAAATGGTAACAAAATTTCGTTGCAAAAGGGCGTGAATTTTGGATTTCAACGGATTCCCTTACAATTTTCAATCTGTCAACGGGCATTCGTTGGTAATATTACGAAAAAATAAAAATTAAAAAAATAACAAAATAATTAATTAACAAAATTTAGAAAATAAAAACATAATTTATATTACATATCATCTAAATTTGTAGCGTTGTCTTCATCCCCGTGATCGCCAACACCTCATAAATTTGTAGTGTTATTTCCCTAGTCTGTTCTGGTGGTTGATACGCTCGATGAGTTAGAAATTTTATGATGCTCTCCATGTGATGCATTTGTGCTCTAGTTTCTTGAAATGTGGTTTCGAGATGCTCGATACGCCGTTCTTACGTATAACTCTCTTGAAACACGGGGGGTACTGTCATGGCGTCCTCGAGGATATCCTATTGAAGCGAACCGAGACTGTATAGACGCCTCTTATACGGTCTAATCGACTACAAAATAAAAAAATTAAAGTTAGAATAGCTAGAAAATATTTTATTTAATAAATGAATTACAAACAAGAATTTTATTTTTACCTCCAAAGAAATTTTCTCCTTTTGTAAAGGACTAAGGTCGTCGAGAGTTGAACCGCAAGCTTGTGATTGTTGTGTAATCTTATTCGTCACAGCTTTTACGATCCATTCTGTCAGAGGGTCGACGAGTTTAGGTTCGTCGCTCTCTTCCCTAAGATGGATTTCTTCTTGACGTGGGTTTCTACAACAAACTCAAGAAGAGTCGGTTCTCTTCCTATTCTCTACATCTGTTATATGACATAAATATAATTATATAAAAAATTTAAAAAATAAATAAAAGAAATTTACCAATTCTTTCATTCTTTTTGGAAATGATTTTGATCACGAAGTATGGCAATTCAGACCATCTTCGGAAACCTTCTCGCCATATCGACATTTCTTGGCTTTCTCGCTCTTGGCCTTGAAGTCCTCAGACTCCTAATGTTAGATGAGTTGGTTGAATACCTCGTCTGTTGCGCCTGTCGGTTTGGCATTCTTCTTGTAGTAGTTTTTCTTGGCGTTGTTCATCATCAAAAGCAACCGAGCTTGCATGTCGTGCATCCAAGCGATGTAGATGCGCGACGTATCCTTCTTCCGCCATCTATATGCAAGCTACAAAATAAATTATAATAAATTGGTTTAAAATAAATGTAATTAATCACTTTAATTACAAATTTTTATATTATTTGTTTACTTAGGATAAAATTTCACCAGCATCGGTGGCTTATAACTTCTAGCGTCACCTGCCAAGAATAATAGAGGCGATCCTGTAGCGATCCCTGGAGGATGTTGTTGATCGTATGTTTTAGAATATCATCGACATCAAACCTGTACGTGAAAATGAAATGTTTAGATAATATTTAAAATTAAAAACAATATAAATTATTAATTTGAATTCTTACCATAACGTCCCGTCAAGACGATCATGATTGATAATAGAAAGGGTGGGACACCCGTCGATATTATCGATCAAGGCGTCTATATCCACTATATCATCTTCTTCATCAAATATTGGTGGTGCTGATATTGGTGAAGGAGGCTGATACGGTAGCGGTGGAAGCGAGGGCGGGGCTCCTACCGAACCTACCAACATACCACCATATCCGATAAATCGTCTAGCCCTCATATTTGGTTTGTGTTTAGGAGTGGTTTGTGTTTACTAGATTATAAGATTTGAAAGAAGTTTTGATTTAGAATTGTGTTGAAAATGACACTATTCAAGGTTTAATATACAGAAATCTCCAATGGACATCCATTGAAAATTGCAACGGATGCCCATTGAAAAAACATCCACTCAACGGATGCAATTATTTGACACGATGTTTTGGATTTCCAACGGATGCATGTTGCGAGACAAAGTAGCATAGGAACCATGATGACAATTCGAAACGGGCATTGTTGCCAAATTTGAAACGACTATCCATTGCACTCCTTGCAACGGAGACCCGTTCGCGTATCCCAACGGTCAGCCGTTGCCTGATGAACTCCCTCTCAACGGCCATTCGTTAGAAACTATCAACGGGTACCCGTTGAAACTGTGAAAACCTTGAAATGTTTTATAAGTGTTGAGCATGATTAACATTCCAACTGGTTTTCGTTAATATTACCAATAGATACTCGTTGAAATTAGAATATATAAAATTAAAAAATATTTTTAACAAGTTACATAAATTTATATATTACATTATAGAATTCACATTTCTTCTTCAGTAGATTCTTTGATTGGCGAGTCTTCCTTTAATTGTTCATTGAATTCATCGTCGTGTTCATCTTTTGCATCTTCTGATTCAACTTCTTCATAATCGTGTATGTATTCTCCATCTATGTCAGTTCTTGCGAGAATCTCCTCCCGATTTTTCGTATCAATTAAGCAAATCAGTTGCGGATGATCGGTTTGCAACAGATCTTCTTTTTCATATGTGCTTATAATTCCTCGTGGCTTTATCTTTACTACGGCCCACCACTCCTCTCTTCGACGTTTCAATGTTGTTGGATATTGCACATAACATACTTGATGTGCTTGATCTATTGTGATGAATGGATCTACAAACATCAATTTTCTCATGTGGCATTCCCAAATCTTTTAAAACATTATTTTTTCGTAGCATGTTCAGGAGCTTGATTATTTTCCGGTAAATATTCATGCATGGTTTTGAAAAATGAATCCATACAATTTTAAGCAACATTGTAGTATGTTTTTATACTCATCAATCTTGAAGATAAAGATAAGCGAAACTGACCTTCACGACAACCTTCATATATTGGTTGTTTTGCTGAATCTAATAGGTTGAAAATCGGTGTGCCTCATTGTTCGGCATCTCTTCATGCGTTTTTTTAACAACTCTAGGAAAAGCATCTGACACCATTTCCACATATGGATTGGTCGTTGATGCTTCATAAATAACTTCTTCATTTCTTTTTACTTGTGATCTTTGCACAATATCTCTAACGCCACAATTTTCCCCGTTAAATAACCAAATTTCGTACTTCTCTACAAAACCGACCTTGTAAAGATGTTTGATACGGATGATGAAGGTGAAGAACATATAACCAATCTTGTGACATAATAATGCTACACGTTTATCCTAGAAAAGTCCTCACATGTAAAAGATGTTCTCTCTTTGTACGATGGATTCTTTTTTAGCTTGTAGATTCAATGTGCTACATGCTACTAACAACTCACCTTTTACTACCTCGTACTTCTTTAACTCATCATCTAAATCAGGTACATACCTCTTTTTCAGTGGCTCAGTTCCTCTCTAGTGGAATCTCATATCCTCCATCAGCTCGTATGATCATCGCCTTGACCCTACATTTGAAACAGTGAGTATCGTTGTTTCTTAAGGGTATGCTTGTGGTAGCTGATCATTTAAGTTATAATGTCTCCACTTTTAGCTCTGATTTATATCTCACATTTAGCTTTTCAAACCGATTATCTTCAAGCCGATAGTTAGAAGAATTACCATACCTCTTGTACATTTTTCACTTTCTCTTAAAGTGTTTTTCGATTTTCACTGCTAGATGCAACAAGTCGTCCTCCAAATAATGATGAGTTTCTATACAATCATTTATATCAGAAGTGAGACCGCCTAGAAACCGATCCATAGTTATCTCCACATCTTCTTCTATGATTGTCTGAATCATAATGAACTCCATCTTCTTGTAGTAGTCTTCTATGCTTCTATTGTCTTGTACCAATCGACTTAGACATTGATTGACCTCGAGATGATAGTTAGAATGTAAAATCAATGCCTCATTACGGTACAATTCTCATATTATGTTATGATAGCATGCTCTCCAACACGCCCTCGAGAAAACATGAGCTGATTCCACCAATCATGTGCGTAATCGACAAAGTTTGATTATGAAAGTTTTAGCTTCGTCATTTTAAGTATTGATGGCAATCAAAACTATATCTCTCTTCTACTCGCACTCCAAATAAGCTTGGCATTGCTCAGAACAATGAAAGTAGGAATTTCTATTTTGATATTATTGATAACATCGTGGATTATGTTCCTCATGTGTTGATTGTACCTCATGGGACATGCATACTCGTCGTCTAAAATCTCAACATATTCGTTTTCATCCATGTCTAGAGGGTATAGATTACAACCTATGATTGGTCCCCTCCGTTATGGTTCTTGGCGAACATCATGTGCTATGTCTTTCATCGCATCATGTGTCATAACTCATCCATCCTCAATTGAAATTGTGTTTACAACTGAGCGGTTCCCTCAACTTGTGATGCTTCGTTTCAATGGTTTCGTGAACTGTACATAAAAAACAAGTAGCTAGAGGATTAAGAAAAAACTGAACGAAACTCATGGAATACGAAGTCATTTCGTGGCGGTGCGATACCTCCCATGAAGGTGGAGGAGTGGATGTTTCGATTAGAGTGGAAATTTCGATCATCTAGATGTCCATTAGAGTTTAGGATGGATATTGCACTCCACTATTTGGAGGGAGAAACGGTGTTTTGGTGGGAAGAGATTCAGAGGGGACGTCCATATCATATGTTTTCTTGGGATGAGTTCAAACAACTTTTTGAGTTGAAGTATATACCACACGTTGCTCGTGAAGAGACGGGGTTGGCATTTCTATAGCTTAGATAAGGTGACCGTACTGTTGTTCAGTATTATGAGACTTATTTGGATTTATCACGGTTTAGGGCCAAATCAGTAACCTCATAAGTTCTCAAGGTCAAAAATTTTTTGAAAGGTCTACGACCGGAGATCAGACGCAGGATTGAGATAATCAAGCATGGATCATTGTCTGAGCTAGTTCAGAATGCTCAGTTGGTAGAGAATGGACTCATCGAGGAGGGCATCTTGAAATCTTCGGATGCCAAGAAGATTCGGGGGAGATCAGAAGGACTGTCCGAGGCCACCACCACCACCACCAGCGGGTCTAACGCCACATATTAGAACTAGGAAGCCTGAAGAGCATGCATCGAAATATAGGGTTGTACAACCACGGGTACATGCCATGGAAGGTTACGAGAATGAACGTGAGGAGAAGGAGACGCTCAACCTATCGATGGATCGGTAATCGTGGGAGGTCATATTTTAGAATCCCAATGGGTTGTCAAGGAGGTCCCCATGGTGATAGAAGGAAAAGAACTAGTTGTAGAGCTTATCATCATTCCGGTGAAATGCCATGATGTGATCCTTGGAATGGATTGGTTGTCAAGACATGGAGCTGTGATGGATTGTCGTCGCGGTCAAGTACGTTGCTAGAAAAGTGGCAAGGAGCTTAAGTATCAAGGAATTTGCTCGGGTCAAGGGATTCACATCATCTCAACGTTGCGTATGGAACGATTACTAGATCAAGGGTGTGACCTATATCTTGCTACCATATCAGTAGAAGAAGTGGATCCATCTGTGCAAGTCGAGGAGATCCCTGTAGCGTGAGAGTTTGCAGATGTTTTTAGAGAACTGCAGGGCTTACCACCAACGTGAGGGGATCCATTGAAGATTGAGCTAGAACCGGGTACTACTCCAATATCAAAGTCTCCATATCGAATGGCACCATCGGAAATGGCGGAGTTGAGGAAGCAATTAGATGAGCTAATTGAGAAAGGTTTTGTACGATCGAATACATCACCATGGGGTGCACCAGTCCTATTTGTGAAGAAGAAAGATAGGACTTTCAGACTGTGCATTGATTATAGGGCTCTAAATAGAGTCACAGTGAAAAATCGTTACCCACTACCGATGATCGATGAGTTATTAGATCAGTTAAGAGGTGCGACTTGGTTCTCAAAGATAGATTTAGCATCAAGATATCATCAGATTCCAATTGCAGAAGTTCTCAAAGATAGATTTAGCATCAGGATATCATCAGATTCCAATTGTACAAGGTGACATTAGGAAGACTGCATTTCGAACACGATATGGGCATTATGAATTTGCAGTCATGCCATTGGTTTGACTAATGCCCCTGCAGCGTTCATAAAGATAATTGATAACACGTAATCCGTAGTAGTTTTTATGTCATTCTTAGGTCTAGTTTTAGGTAGATTTATTAGATTTCATTCATTTATCGAGTCTATTCGAGGATTTCATCTACATTTCGTGTTTTGTGTAGGAAACGAAGACATGTCAAGAAACACAAGAGAAATTGGCAATTTAACCCCAAAATGACAAGGTTCAGCTTGTGCAAGACCGTGGATTGAAGAGAACGTGCAAACACCAAGCGAAAGGAGCGAAAACATCAACTTAGGTCATGCACGATCGGGCATCAGACGCTGTGCCCGCTCGGGTAATTGATGCCAAG
>CM071866.1:9022364-9108635 GCA_036759665.1 Gynandropsis gynandra
ACCCCGTAGCTTTACACGACTTGGGTGCTCAAGGAACATGGTCGGGCTGGAGTGCCCGTTCGGGTTAATGGTCATCAATATGCGCCGAAGGTTTGCACGACTCGGGCTTAAGAAGGACACGTTCGGGCATGAGTGCCCGATCGGGTGAAAATGGATGTACACGGTCGGGTACAAGGCTTGCACGAGCGGGTAAAGGCTTTGCCCGCTCGGGCCCTTGATTTTCTCAACTAATTCCCAAGATTTCTAACAACCAAATCAGATCTATAAAAGGGGGATTCGAAGGAGATTTGAAGGGGGGGACTCAAGGACAATTCAGTGCCATTAGAGACACACTTGGAAGGATCGAGAAGGACGGATCTACGGATCCGGAGCATGGAGGATCTATTGAAGACATCGTTCGATGAATAGGGAGCATTCTCTTTCTCTTTCTATGTCGAATTTAGATTTCTTTTGTGTTTCGTTTCCTGTGTTCATGTTCAAGTAGATCTATTGCCATAGGTTAGAGAGTATTGCCAACATGTAGTGAAGTCTTGTTCTTAATGAATGGTGGATCTTAATGCTTTCATACTTGTACGCCACTCGTTATGAATGAATTCGGTATTTTATCATGTTTTCAGATCTTATGGTTGTTCTTAATGCTTTCATTACCTGTACGCCACTTGAATGAATGATGTTAGGAGTCTAATAAACCAACGCCAGGGCATTAGACTTTGGAACTTAGCCATGATTTAGGGTTTAGCCGGTTTAGAATCTACGCCAGGTCAATCGGTTAAATCTAGGGATTAGGATAGCGGCCGTAATGCGTCTATCCATGTAAGATGCGCAATGGATACATTGGTATATGCATGCTAGATAGTGGACAAGTCTACGCCAGTCAGTTCCTATAGGAGAGCTTGAATTCCCTGAACTCATGATAGTATCTAAGACCAATTATCTCGTTAGAACTTCGTTACATCGTTGTGCAACTCTTGATACCTATGGTGATTTGTCGCTGAGTCATTCCCATCTTAGGTTTAGTTTGCATTTGCATTTGCATTTCATTCACCATTAGATTTATCACGTCTTATTCATTAGTCTAATAGCTTATAAGTCGCATCAATTCCTTGTGTTCGACCCTAGTTGCTACACGATCTGTATCCTTGCGGAAGCGTTAGACTAGGTAATTTATTACTTGAGTCTACGCACATCAATAATGAACAATGTGATTTGAGACTACTTGGCTCGTTTCGTTATTGTATTTAAAGATGATATTTTGGTCTACTCCAAGAGTCCAGAGGAACACGAGGAACATCTGCGCTTAGTGTTAGAGCGTCTCAGAGAACAACGATTGTTTGTGAAGTTGAAAAAGTGTAGTTTTTGGAAGAGACATGTGGGATTTTAGGGACATGTCGTATCGGAGGAAGGATTTTTTTGTCGATCCTGAGAAGGTGTCAACGATTTTAAGTTGGAAATAATCGAAAAAATGCATCAGAAATAAAGACCTTTTTAGGATTAGCAGGGTACTATTGACGTTTTGTTATGAACTTTGCTAGTCTAGCAAATCCAATAAAGAAACTTACGGGAAAAGATGTACCTTTTGTTTGGAATGAAGATTGTGAGAAGTCATTCAAGGAGCTAAAAGAGAAGCTAATGGAATCCCCAGTGTTAGCCTTACCACAACCAGGGATTACATACATAGTCTACATGGATGCATCAAAGACGGGATTAGGATGTGTACTTATGTAGGGAGATCACGTGATTGCTTATGCATCAAGGCAGTTACGTAAGCATGAAGAGAATTATCTGACTCATGATTTAGAGATGGAAGATGTGGTCTTTGCGTTAAAGATTTGGAAGGCATATCTTTATGCGGAGAAGATACAAATTACAGACCACAAAACTCTAAAGTACATATTTACGCAGCCAGAGTTGAATCTGGGTTAGAGAATGTGGATAGAGTTTGTTGCAGACTACGAGGTGAACATCGCATACCATCTGGGGAAATGCTGTTGCAATTGCGTTGAGCCGCAAAAGAGTTGAGGTTTCGGCTATGCAAGAATTCGGTGATTTGATTATCCAGATAAGTGCCTTGAGACTAGAGGTAGTGCAGACTGAGTCCGAGAGTGTTGGTTTGCAAGCTGTAGATCAGGCTGGTCTATTGAGTAGAATTCGTACATCACTATTATCCGATGAGAGATTACAGAAGATTCATAATAATCAGCAAGACCCAAAGTACAAGTTGTATCAGATCAGGGAAGATGGTTTAATGATGATTAGTGGTCGAGTTTGTGTACCGAAGGATCTAGGGATCAGAGAAGAGATTCTAATCCAAGCTCACCAATCTAAGTTTTCGATTCATCTAGGATCGACGAAGATGTATCGTGATGTTCGTCAGCTTTATCAATGGCCAGGGATGATGAAGGACAACGCTCGACCAGTAGCGAAATGTCCAACGTGTCAATTAATTAAAGCGGAGCAACAAGTACCAAGCGGGAAATTACAAAGTCCACCAATCCCCAAATGGAAGTGGGACCATATTACCATGGATTTTGTGACGGGTCTTCCAAGGACGCAATGTGGCAAGGATGCTATTTGGGTGGTCATGGATCGACTAACTAAATTGGCTCATTTCATTTCGATAAAGAAGACTTTTGATGTGAATCAGCTAGCAAGGATATATATTGCGCAAATTGTGAAGTTGCATGGGGTTCCATCAAGCATTGTTTCATATCGAGATTGGAGATTCACCTCATGTCTTTGGCAGGGGTTTCAAAAAGAGTTAGGGACCAAATTGCATATGAGCACCGCATATCATCCATAGACAGACGGGCAATTAGAGAGAACTATAAGGACGCTTGAGAATCTATTACGAGCATATGTGTTGGAGTGTCCTGGTAGTTGGTAGAATCATTTACCACTTGTTGAGTTCGCATACAACAATAGCTATCATGCTAACATTGGGATGCCACCATATGAAGCATTATACGGGCGACCATGTCGTACACCCTTGTGCTGGACTGAAGTGGGAGAGAGGTCTATCTTCGGAGCAGAGATTGTCGAAGAGACCCATGGAAAAGATAAGAATTGTTAAGATGAAAATGAAAACGACTCAAGATTGTCAGAAGAGGTATGTTGATCTAAAAAGGAAAGATGTTGAGTTTAACATTGGAGATATGATGTATTTGTGAATTCAAGCGAGGCGAGGGAGATCAGGTGGGAGTCCAGTGAACAAGCTATCACCACGATTCATGGGGCCGTTTAAAGTGATTGAGCGAATTGGAGTAGTGGCCTATCGATTGGAGCTTCCCTTATCTTTAGCGGGAATACATGATGTGTTTCATGTATCATTGTTACATAAGTGTTTATCAGTACCGGGGAAGATACTTGTAAAGCCACCAAAAACCTTAAGGAAGGATTTAACATACATAGAACGCCCAATACGTATTGTGGATCACCAAGTGAAACGGTTAAGGCGTAAGAAAATCGATGATAAAGGTTGTGCGGGAACATCATGGCATGGAAGGAGCAATATGGAAATTAGAGGAGGATATGAGACATGCGTATCGCGAGTTGTTTGAAGATGAGTTGTATGGTTCTTCTATTCATTGAATACAGATGTTGTCGTATGAATCAGAGATATAGAATTCAAGGACGAATTCCTTTGTAGTGGGGGAGAATTGTGAGGCTTGTACGACTCGGTATATTGAGTCGGTGGGCACATGCATATATATATATATATAATTAGGGTTAGTAATTAAAAAAAAGATAAACATACACCACGTCGTGCAGTGCAACAGAAGAAAAAAAGAAGAAGAAGAAGAAGAAAAAAAAGGGAAGAACAAGAAGAAGAAAAAAAGGGAGAAAGAAGAAAATGGATAAGGATCTTCAATTTTTCATCACGTTCTTCGTGGTTGGTTTCTAAACGAGATTGTGGTAAATCTCTAAATAAATTATTGTGATTATTCCCTTAATTCATAGATTTATATTATGAAAATTTAATGATTGAATGGCTCTATAATAGGGAAGAATTGATTAGTGTTGTTGTTAGCGATAATATCAAAATCGTCAAGTCGTCGTATAACCTAAGGTGACAGTTTTTTCCATCCTAATTTTGGATTTGTGATTGATTTATGGAAGAGATTATATTGTTAAAACAAGGCATGGTCACAATAGGATTTATAGGATCATAATAGGAAAAGTGAGATGATACAAGTGAATTGGATTAAAGTCTAGTTTTATCGTATGAGAACTGATGACAAGTATATGAGTTGTATAAGTGACTAGAGAGGATCTAGAGAATTGACGTGCGACCAAGTGTTGGGGTTGAAGAACGTCGATATTTTGGTTCGGTGTTAAAGCCGAGTGAATATCTTGTTAGTGTGGTCGAGCAAGTGAATTCACACTCGAACCATCTCAAGAAGACGTGTGTGAGGGCGTCGGTGAGATTTGTCACGTGAGGAGTATCAGGTCGATGACGTTAGTATTGCGACACTTAGATCTGGGCCGACGTCATACTGTGCTGGGGTTGTGGTAACGTTGTGAGCGACGGAGCGTCGAGTTAGTCGGGTCAGTGGATCTGCCGGTGTCGTACCGTGTTGGGATTGTGGTAACCTTTCGAGCGACGAACCGTCGAGTTAGTCAGATCAGTGGATCTGCCAGCGTCATACCGTGTTGGGGTTATGGTAACCTTTCGAGCGACGGTGCGTTGTATTGTACTGATGGCTAGGGTACGTTGTGACCTTGCAAGATCTTCAGTGTGTTCGGTCCTTTGGACTTTGCGAGCGTATGCCCGAGCTAGAACCGTGTGGACTATGTGTGTTATGATCCAGTGTGGTACTAGTCTTAGACTTGGGATACTCAGTCGGGTTGGGAAGAGTTATTTGTATGTCTTTAGTTTAGACTTTAGATAGATCGTTATTTTATGATATTCAGTTCGAGCGGGAGAATATGTGGCACAAAGTACGTACACGTATTGATCTCACTGAGTGCGTATTTCGTACTCACCCTATTAGTGGGTTGTCGTGTATGGACAGGGTATGGAAAAAAAAGAGCAATGAGGTTGAGCATACACATGAAAGCTGAAAGCGGACTGATAGAAGAGGCGTGAACGAGGTCTCGATGAGTTTTATTTTGCATTTCGTATTTATTTTATTCATTTATCGTGACTATGATATTTACGTAATTGTTTTGGTATTTGGTTCGGACCATTCTTATTTTGTAATAAATCATATATTTTGTTTTATAAATGTGTTTGAGCGACGACACATGTAGCCACCTCTTGGAGGTGATGGTGGACACTCCTAGTCCCGAGGTAGTCCCAAGATGGGGGTGTTACAAATTGATATCAGAGCTTGGTTGTCATTTTCGTACTTATCGTTTTCACTGGATTTCAAAATTTTTTGCGAAATGTTTTAATAAAGCCACGAAACCGTAGCACACATGTCCTGAAATGTCTAGTGGGTTTAGAGCTATGGAAACTAATTGTTTTTAATTGTGTGTAATAGACAGTACCGATGAGATATTTACTAGAGCTCTTGGTCGCGGGATGAGCGGAGACTCTCATTCCACTAGCCGTACGTAGTCTCAATCATCTGGATGAAGATCGTGAAGTGGAATAGATAGAGATGTCATGAGAGAAATGTTGAGAAAACTATTAGTAGAAAGCCGACAACATGACCAAGAAGAGAGTTCAACAACGCCACAAGTACCGGTGCAGGCACCGACACCACCACTAGTACAACCACCTGCTCCACCACGAGTACCATTGCCACCACCACCAATGCCTCCTCCAGTGCTGAATCAAGGAATGTGGAGGCGTCAAAGTATTTCTATTTCATGGATCCCATGGCTAAATGGGGTACAAAGTCATCTCGTGGCGGTGGGATATCTTCTATGAAGGCGGAGGAGTGGATGTTTCGATTAGAGCAGACCATTCTTATTTTGGAATAAATCATATATCTTGTTTTATAGATGCGTCTGAGTGACGACACGTGTAGCCACCTCTTGGAGGTGATAGTGGACACTCCTAGTCCCGAGGTAGTCCCGAGATGGGTGTGTTACAAGACAACCTAGAGAATCGACATTCACCCTATAATGTCAAAGCATTTGTAGCAATTTTTGGATATGTAGATATGGACGAGTTCAAACAAATTCAGAAATATGAAGCAGCAAAGGATTCATGGGAGGCATTGGAAACAATACATGAAGGAATCTCTAGTGTGAAGAAGACCAGGCTAGACATCTTAGAGCATCAATTTGAAAAAAAAAACTCCATAAAAGACAATGAAATCGTAAAAGAATTCAACGAAAGGTTAAATGCTTTAGAAAATGAACCATATGTTCTTTGGAAAGGTTATGAATATGAGAAACCTATAACGAAAACTTTTAGGTGTTTACCTTCAAAATTTAAAGCCAAAGAAGTAGCCCTGAAGACTGCATTAGACATTGAATATATAAGCTTCAAAGAAACTATTGGAATTTTGGCAGCTAACGAAATGGAACTTGAGTTAAAGCAAGAAAGTTCATCTAGAGAAAAAGCAAAGGAATAAATTGTCGGGTAGAATAAGAAGGTCAAAGGATTAGTAACTTGGAAGAATATGTTGGATTAATAGCCAAAGAATTCAACAAGTATCTATGAAGGAAACCTGGTCAATTTCGTCATCCTTCAACTCAAATCAACTCAAAACTAGAAAGAAAAGCTAGTATAAAATGTCATGAATGCAAATGGCGTATGGACATATACGACGTGAATGTCCAACCATTCTGAAGAGAGAGACATTTTTAAAAAAAATCTTGTTGAAATCCAATGCTTTGGGTGCAAAGGATATGGTCATACCAAGAATGAAGGTAGAAATTTACAAAAGAAACAAGGAAAATCGTGGATTATGTTTGATGAATCAGAGTCTAATGGTGAAGAGGAAGTTATGATAAAATTTGTTGCATTTCTCGGAATCGTTGAATATAACAATGAGATTAGTGATCAAGACCAAGATGGATCTAATTTTGATAGTGACGATGAAGAACTCAACATGGAAATTCCATATGCTACTTGGGAGATGATGGCGCAAAAAGAATATTCAATTGACGAATGAGAATAATGATTTAGAGTTGGAACTAAAATCCACACACCAAACTCTAGAAGATCGAGAATGACAAGTGGAGGAAAGTATCGAAGAGCTAAGAGTCAAGAAAGAGGAAGCATCTCAACTGAAACAACACTTAGAAGAAACTTAAAAGAGTTTGAGAATGTTAAATTGTGCAATGAAGAAGTTGGATTATTTACTGACAATTGGAAAACTAAAGCCAATAATTTTGGATTAAGATATTGCTAATCAAACTGAAGGTAAAGGAGTTCGTGGTTTTGCATCAGTTGGACATCTGACAGATGAAACTCCATTGTAGAAAGAAATACACATATGTGCTTAATGTTATCAACTAAGGAGAAATTTGTTCTCACGAGGTAAGCATACTAATTATTCACATGCTAAGATAAAAAAAATCTTAGGTGAGAAAAGATTATCTCAGATGTAACGTTGCTTACAACTCAACTGCTAATGGACACGTGGGCATATGGTATTTTGATAGTGATTGTTATAGGCATATGACAGATACAAGAATCTACATTCAGACTTCACCAAAGAAATCAAAGGAGGTGGTAATTTTACTTTTGGTGATGAATGAAAATATAAGATCATGAAGAAAGAATTCTTGCAAAAGAATGGACAACCCCTTTTGAAAGATGTATATTACGTCAAAAGGACTAAAAGCTAATCGAATTAGTATTAGTCAATTGTGTGATAAAGGTTTTAAATTGAAATTTACAAAACTTAGTTATGAAGTTTTTTATGAGAACAAGAAGAAGTTTATATTGAACAACCAGCTAGTTTTGAAGATCCACATTATCCTAAAATGTATATCGTCTTAAGAAAGCTTTATACGGTTTTAAGCAAGCTCCAAGAGCTTGGTATAAGAGGTTAACGAATATTCTGATCGATAATGGCCACAAAAGAGGGAAGTGGATAAAACCTCGTTCATTCATTTAGATTGTAATGAATTACTTGTTGTTCAAATATATGTTGATGGCATTGTGTTTGGATCAACTTCTCAATAAAAAGTGGACTAGTTTGCTAAATCGATGACTCGTGAATTTGATATGAGTATGTTTGGAGAACTGAATTATTTTATTATTTTACAAGTAAAACAAATGACAAAAAGAATCTTCATCTCACAGAGCAAGTATACTAAAGATCTAGTAAAGCATGTTTTAGCTAGACAATAACAAAACTACTCATACACCTATGTCCACCATGACAAAGTTGAGCAAAGATGAAGATGGAGAAGTTATTGATGTCAAGTTGTACAGTAGTATGATTGGTAGTTTATTTTATCTTACTGCAAGCAGACCTGATCTGTCATTAAGTATTGGAATTTGTGCTAGGTATTAGTCAATACCAAAGAAATCTCACTTACAAGCGCTAAAGCGTACTATCAAATATTTCAAAGGTACAAGTGAATTTGGTATTTACTATACAAAATATACGAATTGTAAATTGGTAGGTTTCTACGACACAAGGTGTGAAAAAGAGAAAGAGTTTTGAGTTCAAGATTGTTCGTAATATTTACCTGAGTAAAAAATAACATCAGTAAGAGAAACAGCTTGGGAAATACGAGATTGTGTTTAGTATTTTGGAAAGTCTGTTAATATTCCAAAAAATCGTGTTTTTGGGTGTCAAGAAATTTACGAGTGTTTAAGATCTTTATTTCTGAATATCGTATCTGAATCAGTGGAATATTAACGGCAGATTAGTTACAACTCAGACAATACATAATTATAATTAGATTTGTTACTTGAAAAATAGAATATTGTTTGTTTGAGTAATATTTATCTTGATTTATTTTGTTTTACTCCAACCAATGTTTATACATATTTGTATTTGTAATAATTATCTATCAAAACTAGTGAAAAAATTTGTGAAATATTGAACAAATTTTTATGAATAAATAAATATCACACACTTTTTAAAAAATGTCATAATTGGACAAGAAAAAATGCTTTCGGTTCTTTTTACGTTTATTCCACTTTTTACAGTATTGTTTATGATTTTGTGTTAATATTTAGACTAAAATTTGTAACCACTAGAGGAAACAATTGCTCTTATTTAAAATATGTTGTTTCAAATAAAAAGAAACCAAAAATAAAATCTGTTCAATTCTTCTCAAAATATATCTACATTTGAATGTTTAACCTATATAAGATTAGTACATAATTTGATTTTCCTATAATTTTAAAAAGAAAAAATGAAAATAACAAGAATTAAGTGAAATAATGAGAATTTGAAAAGAATGCTGAAACAAGGATCCCAATATTGGAAAGATTACTTAAATAAGAAAAACAATTAATTTGAAAAGAGTAAAAAAATATTCCAGAGATTACTATATTAATTGAGAATCATATAAATTATAGAAAAGTATAATCAAAGGAAAATATTCCAGATTACCTTTTTAGATGATTGGATTAAAAAATATGATTTTTTGAATAATCAAATTCCATTCGAATATATATATATATATATATGCACGTACCATAACAACAATAATTCTTTGTTAATTACAATTAACAATAACATCACTAATACAATATCTACTTTACACTTATTAATATGTTAATTGAATTTTTTTCAAGATGACAAAATTTTGTGAAAAACGGCAATTAGAAGTATACGATATCTTAAAACATAAATATATACAAAAACTAAATTAAATTATACATCTTAACAACAAATGAATATGATAACTTTGCATATTTTCAATAATTGAAATTTTCGTTTTGGTAACAAAATTTGCCATCTCAACGAAGAAAAGGAACTTTGGGATTATTTCCTCTTTTGCCATTTCAAATATTTTTCCTCTACAAAGTAAAAAAGGAAAAGAAAAACTGTACGGTTATTTCGGTTTCTGACGCTGCGATATAAAATCACACAATCACCTCTTCGCTGGTTGCGGTGCACTTCGCCCTAAAAAAAAAGATTTTTTTTCCTCCGCCGCAGATCTACTAGATCTCCGGCGACTTTACCCTCTTATTGTCTCTTACTTTAACATTCAAAAACCCTAAAAAGATTTGATATTTTCCCCTGAAACCCCGAGAAGAATTATGTTCTATTCTTAGCAAAAAAGCCCAAAAAAGAAAAACCCTTGAAGCATCAGATTTTATCTCTTTAGGTGTTTGATTTTTCCGACGAGTAGAGAGTTATCCGGAAAAAAAAAGAAAAAAAAAAGACAAGGAAGGTTGAATTTTCCAAGAATTTCGGTCAGTTTTTTCCTTCGGATATTTGGAAATGGCGGAAAATCAGTTGCAGCACCCGGCTCCGAATCCGGATCCGGCCCCGGCCACGGCCCCGGCTCCTAACGGGATGGCAGAGAGTGCATCTCACGCGACTATGTCGCTGTACGTTGGCGATCTCGACCCGAGTGTCACCGACGCACAACTCTTCGACCTCTTCATCCAAGTCAGCTCGGTCGTATCCGTTAGGGTTTGCAGGGATATGACCACGAAGATGTCGCTTGGTTATGGCTATGTAAACTTCAGCAGTTCTCAAGAAGGTAGGATCTTTATCGGCTTAACATTTGGATTTTGTACATATTGTATAATATCTGAGTCTGCGGCATTGCCCATGTGAAGTTCTTGTGGATTTGGGGTTCTTGAGGATGGAAAGGATCTGAAATTGGTGCATTTTGATTATGCATTATTTGGTATTTCATAGTTTCTTGAAACTCATGCAGGCGGGGCTGTTATGATAGGAACCAATTAGATAGAACTCATACCAAAAGATAGTATAGGAGAGGGTGCTAAGAGTCCTTATAAGTCTCATATTAGAGCCTATTTCAATTGATAAGAACCACCTAAAAAGAATTCATCACGAAAGCAAACTTATAGGAGAGTGCCTTAGATGGGTCCTAAAAATTGATAATTTTTTTTGAAGATATCAGAGTATAATTTTGTCTCCATAGGGTGAGAATCTTATGTTGGTTTCTTTCTTCTTTTGATGTAAACATAGCATTCTTTGTCACTTTAGACGGCCAAACCTAATTATAGCTAGTTGTATTCTCATTGTTCTTGCTGTGGTTAATGTAGCTGCTAAAGCAATGGATATTCTGAATTTCACTCCGTTGAACAATAAGCCAATCAGGGTCATGTACTCTCATCGTGATCCTAGTCTCCGCAAAAGTGGTGCTGGAAATATTTTCATCAAGGTACTTTTCTTTTTCTTTTGAAAATTGTATGATTCTTAGTTTGATATATCCTTTTGTTTGTGGTTGATTTGCTTATCCTGATTGGAATCTTCACCTGTTTTTGCTGTTGTGCAGAATCTGGATAAGTCCATTGACACCAAATCATTGTATGATACTTTCTCTTCATTCGGCAGCATTCTATCCTGCAAGGTTGCCACTGACTCTTCTGGCGAGTCTAAAGGCTATGGTTTTGTGCAATTTGACAATGAGGAGTCGGCTCAAGCTGCTATAGAAAATTTGAATGGAATGCTCATGAATGACAAACAAGTTTTTGTTGGTCGGTTCCTACGTAGGGATGACAGAGAAAATTCTTCAGGAGAAAAATTCAATAATGTGTTTGTGAAAAACATCTCTGAGTCAACTACTGATGAAGATTTGAAGAAAGTTTTTGGTGAGTACGGATCCATTACTAGTGCTGTAGTAATGAGAGCTGGAGATGGAAAGTCAAAGGGCTTTGGATTCGTTAACTTTGAAAATGCTGATGATGCTGCGCGTGCTGTCGAGGCTCTTAATGGAAAGAAGTTTGATGAGAAAGAGTGGTATGTTGGAAAGGCCCAGAAGAAGTCTGAAAGGGAGCAAGAACTCAGAGCTAAGTTTGAGAAAAACTCGAAGGAGGCTTCAGAAAAGGTTCAAGGGGCAAACTTGTATGTAAAAAACTTAGATGATAGCATAACTGATGAAAAAATGAGGGAGTTGTTCTCCGAGTTTGGATCTGTTACATCCTGCAAGGTTGGTGGATTTTCCTTCGAATCTAACATATCTGTTAATCTTCTTCTGATTCCTTATTTTGTTATTTTCAAGGTTCTACGTGACCCAAGTGGAATTAGTAAAGGTGCTGGGTTTGTGGCTTTCTCAACTCCAGAGGAGGCATATCGAGCTGTAAGTCCTTCGAGAGAAGTCGTTTTATTATATGTTTGCCTGGCTGTTGATTCACTGTTGTTGTTTTACGCACAGATTGCGGAGATGAATGGTAGAATGGTTATTCGCAAACCACTCTATGTTGCTCTTGCACAGCGAAAAGAAGAGAGAAGAGCACACCTTCAGGTGATATTCATTTTGCAAGTTTAATGCAAAAGTTTTATCTTTTTTTGTGTGGACTTGATATGAATCCGCATCTTTTTGTATGTTGTCTAACTTAGGGTGGTCAGGGTTGCATACCCGGAAATATATGCATGCTTCTTTGGATTCTAATGTGGATTCATTCATGTCAAAGAAAAGAAAATCTTGGGTTGCAAATTCAGAGCTAACATTCTGAATCTGTGGCTCTATGCAGGCTCAGTTTTCGCAGATGGGACCCATGGGACCGATGTACCCCTCGGGTGCTCCTGGGCTTGGCCAACAGTTTTTATATGGGCAAGCTCCTGCTTTGATTCATCTGCCAGTAATTTCTCTCTACCTTTCAAACCCTCTGATTATCTGTTTTCACAAAGACTTTTTTTTTTCATCGATCTGAGTGTTTGTGATTAGTTTGAGGGTTTCATGTTAGGCTGGGTTTGGTTATCAGCAACAATTAGTTCCTGGAATGAGGCCAGTTAGTGGTCCGATTCCAAATGTCTTTGCTCCTTTTGTACAGCAAGGACAGCGCCCAGGGGAACGCCTTGGCAATGGCCCGTTGCACATGACACGGCAACAGGTCGGTTGAGCAATCTTCCGATTGGTGGATTTCAAGCAACGTAGAAACATTTTGCGGAAATGTTGAGCAATTTTCGTCACTTACCACTTGCAGATGCTTCCTAGAAGACGTGGACATCGTTACCCTCGTGGTCGCAATGCACCAGAATCTCCCATTGCCGATATGTCTGTGGATGCTTTGGCCTCAGCCCTTGCTAATGCATCTCCTGAGCAGCAAAGGACGGTCAGTCTCTACCCATCGTGTATAACTTTTCCAGTTTGCTCCTTTTACGATTTCTTCTACTGAAATTCATCTTCGTTGGGTGATTGAATAGATGCTCGGTGAGAAATTGTATCCGTTGGTGGAACAACTAGAGAGGGACTCGGTGGCCAAAGTGACGGGAATGCTTCTGGAGATGGACCAGACAGAGGTTTTGCACTTGCTGGAGTCCCCCGAGGCCTTGAATGCCAAAGTCGCGGAGGCTATGGAGGTGCTTAGGAGTGCTGGGCCTTCGAACGCCGCTGATAAATTTTCCGCTCTGTCGTTGGAGTGAAGAGAGAAAATAACCAAACCTTGTTCCTTAGATTTCTGCACTTTTCCATTTGGACACGACAATGTGTTTTATGTTTTGGTATGTTTGATTCTAAACATTCACGGTTTCTGCATTCTTTTGACTTGAAAACTCTTCTCACAAGTGAATCTTCTTATTAGTGTGGTTTTATCATTTCAACTTGAATATATATAGAACCGACCCAAAGCCATTGAAATTGACATCAAATTATATTTTGTTTTGGATTCACCTGAAAAGTGATTAAAACTGAACCGGTTATTAACACTTTGATTCTGAATAACTTTATAGAATTGTCCCATCCGGTTTTTGCTATGGGTTCTTTGGTTTTCGCTTTGGGTTTGGCCTTTTTGGATTTTAGAAAATTGGATCTTAATTGAATCCAAATGTTTTTCGGACTAGGCTCTTCGGGATTTTGTTGGGTTCAAAGTATTTGGGTTTTGGAGTATTATACCTGAAATAATCCAAATTACATTTGGTTTATTAGGTTATTCGGATTGATTGGTTTCTAGAATATTGAGGTTATTCAGATTCTTCTAATTGATTGATGGTTGTTTGAGTTTTCGGTTATTCGGGTGGTTTGGGGTTTTGTCGGGTTATTCGGGATTTAAAAAAATCAAAGATAACATTTAAAAACAAAAAAAAAGTATAATATTAAATAATTGAACTCATAACAAATGTCTTCAAATCCAAAATTCGTTTATTATGAAAACTCCAAAATGAACTCCTAGCAATTTGAAAATGTAACAAATTTAAATTAAATAATTAATTTGATATATATATTATATAAAATTAAAATAATACGTATTCAAGTCGTCGTGTAACAAAATAAAATCACATCTCATGCTCCTTCATTATTTGTCCGATATGCTAAAAAAAGATTAAACGATAAGTTCAATGTTATATAAAAAAGATAATACGAAATAGAAAAAACATATATTAAGAAAGTATATCAATTGACTCACTTTCTTCCATTAGTTGTTGAAGGCTCAATATTGTATCTATACGAAGTGCTTATCGCAATCAATTTTGCGTCAAAATCAATGCTTCAACCAATATAGGAGTAAATGTACTCCTATATCAGTCCATGATAAGTCCTCCGGTACTAAATATCGACTCATATGCAACCGTAGATACTGAAATTGCAAGAACAACTCTAGCCATTTGTGCTAAAATTGGAATTTTGGAATTGTTCATGTTACTAGTCCCATTAGATGCACTTACACACTTAAACTTTAAGTCACAGTAATTGAATTTACTATAATCGCTAGATTCTCTAGAAAAATGTTCACACGCTTGAAATCGTTGAACATACCGTTACTTGAATTTTGGAGGCAACTCACTGTTTTCGAATGTCCCTATCCTTTTGTTCTAAAATTGAACTTCGCTTGTATCAAATTGATCAGCAACCATCATATGCATATCCATCTACCATATAAATATGCATATCCATCTACCATATAAAGGATACAATCATATCTTGTTAGTTTTGAAAGATATTGGTAGGAACCTTTAATAGTAAACAAACAAAATCACAACATAGAACATCTCATTAAATTCTTCCAATGTCTATGAATGTATAGTTGTATAAAACTTTATGGTGTATAAAATTTTATGCAACATATTGGTTTCTACCGATAATAAGTAATTGCAACATATACAATATAGTATCCTAGCACTAAAAAAGACACCCACAACAACGCTAACAAGAACGAACAAAGCTTACAGAGAAGTCTAATAATGAGCAAAGCTTACAACAGAGAAGACAAAGGAGTCAACTGCATGGGAGAAGAGAAGAGTCAACGACGTGGGACAATCGACGGTGAAGAGCAGAGTCGACTACAAAGAGAAGAGTCGACGGACGACCTACATAAGAGAATCGACGACGAAATAACCTTAACAAGAACAGAGGTGAGGAGTCACTTTGTTTGCTAACAAGAAGAATAGTCGATGGCCACAAAGCATAAAACACCAAAACCTTTTTTTTTAATTTAGGTTTATTGGGTTTCTCATGTTAAATCGGATCCGAACCGAATCGATTTGAATCCGAATGGATTCTGAAATTTGAACCCATATAGGTTCCTAGTGTAACCCATTACGAATTGGATTTTTTGGGTTGGTCTGGTCCGGATAACACGGATTATACACACCTACTAAACATGCCCAAACCGAACCAGAATCCAAACCGAACCGGAATCCGGAAAATTTGGACTCAAAACTCAAACATCCAACCATATTTCATCCTTTGTAAAGAAATAGATAATAAACCTTGAAACCACATACTTGAAATTCATAACAATTTTGTTGCAATCAGTGATCATTTCTATCTATTCATTAGTCGTTTCGTGATTTGAAAATGTAGAATCATAAATATTATCTATATTCGTCAATACAAAATAATCATCAATGTCATGTTATAAGATGATCTTATGTGGTTAATATGAATTTATTTTAATAAACATGAAGTAGAAGAGTGAAGATAAAAACATTCCGAAACCAAATAGGTTTAGTGATGATTGTTGAATAATGAAGAGCGAAAACAGATTGATAAGATGTAATGCTTCTTTCACGATGTTTGTATTTTGTTAGTATTGAATTGGTAATAGAGTATTCATAGGATATAATAAGATGATATATTAAAATTTTGTCGAATAATATAAATACATTAAAATTTTGTTGTCAAATAAAAATATTAATTTTTAAAAAATTTATGTGTAGAATATTCATGTTGTTGTTTAATACTAATTTTTGTTTTTGTATTTGTATTCTTTGGTAATTTCAAAATTTAAGAGTTTTGGACAAAATTAAGGCACTCTTGAGAATTTCAAACATTTTTCTACAAAATCTAATATATACAATTTAAATATATTAAGATAAGTACCAAGAAAATAAATTGAAAATTAAATTTTTCGTAAAACTTCTCACATTTTAACAAACGGGATGTTTAATTGTGTCAATATCAATATGTACCACACTTTAGAATATTTTAGTTTCGGATATTTGTCACATTATATCTATAAAATAATCCTTTTGTTTCATTGGAAAATCAAATCAAAGGTTTTAATATATTTATTTATAAAATCCTTTAGAAATTATTATTTCAATATTATATATAAATATATATTATCATGGAAAATTGGTGAGCAAAAAATGTAAAACTACTTCCACATGTCCATAATCACACATTGTCTAAACCAATACAAGATTGAAATACAACTCTTCGATTTTGAAATCTTATTAAAAAAATACAATAAAATCTTATGTGTAAATGAATAACCTTTTTTTACCTCGTGTTGTGTATTTTTTTCTTTAAATCCAAGACTTTTACGAATATCCTAGGTATGTTAATAAACTGGTAATTTGTCGGCCAATCCTAATCCAACTTTTAAAAAAAAAATATTACGTTTTTTCAATTCTATATAAAAAAATACGGGTTTACAGACTAGTCCGAAATGAACTATAAGGCTCGTGAGTTATTTCAAAAATAAAATAGGTCAATGGCCACACAAAAAATTTAGTATTTAATATCAGATTTCTTGTTTTATTTTATAATAAAATACTAAGATATTATACTTTACTAAAAGCTCAATTTTATAGTGTAATTCGATTTTAAAACGATAACATTTATTTTTTTTATTTTCATTAAAAATCATAACCATTAAATCATCCCGTAAATGACCCTCATTTTACAATATCTAATTTACCTTGAATTTCAATGTGGCATTTCTATTTCTCTTAATTATTTTTTTCTAAATTTTTAAAATTAACTGTTAATGCAGTAAAAATTGGATCGAGTTTTATGTATTGTGTTTCAGGTGGTTGAGAATATTGAGGGAGCTTAAATTTAAAATGAAGACGGCTGGAACGAGTCAACTAGAAGAACAAGGAGAAGAATAAGGATGATTTGAATCGACCGGATTCAAAGCTGAAGATTTTCAGCACAACGGCGCAGCTGAAGACCAGGAGGTGGTTGCTGAGTCGTGAGGGTGACAGATAAATTGATCTGAAGTTGAAAATGAAGATCAAGAAGTCTGTGGAGTATCGGGCGAGTGCACAAAACAGAGAACAGAAAAGTTCAGAGTTTTAGGTGCACTTAAATAGATACTGGGTTGAAAAAGGGAAACAGTGTAAGTTGTATTTACACATTTAACTCAGGGGGAGTTAAATGTTTGGGAATCTTTAGTACATTATGTTTGGGAATCTTTAGTACATTGTAGAAAACAGCAAGTGTACTTAAAGATTGATAAGTAAATAAACATATACTGTTTGATAATTTCGTGTCCGATCGATTATTCACGTATTAGTCATCTTCTACAAGATTACAAAAATGATTTCTCTTATGAACAATGCTCTGAGAGAGTCATACGCAGAACACTCTTTTTGTGTGAATAACGTGAAATTTTGGCATACCTGAAAAGCATCGGCTCCATTGGAATAGATGGAGGCGTGGAAGATCACATACTGCATGTCAACCAACGTGCAAACCGTGTCGAACATGAGCCTTCGCCGATCCTTACACTTCACTGTCACTATAGAATACCCTCTCTCCTCGCAATTCTCGATCGAAACCATTGTTGTCTTCCTCTCCTTGCGATCACAGCCCTTCATCTCAAACCCTCCTCTCCTTGTAGACGGTGACACGGAAGGAGATGCTGGTGGCAGTAAAGGCGCTTCAAAGTCCCTCACGGATAGCATGAGCTGATGCAAACGTCTCTCCACGTTAGTGTTCATACACGTGGTGCCTTGCCCCGCCAGAAACCCGTTGTCCTCGTTCTCCTTGTGTCCTACGTGTGTGGCGTTCGAGGAGGGATCAGCTGTGGCGCACAGAACCGTGGTCAGGTGGTCCTCGATGGTGGCCAAGCGGGCTGGGTCGTCAATGGGGGTGTGGGTGGAGTCGTCCGAGACATAGGCAATGCAAGCCAAACGAGCATTGTGGCTCCAAGCATGAGCCTCGAGTACCTTGCAATGCAAATCGGCTAGGTAAACTTCATTATTATATCATTAGAGTTATAATAACCGAGATTTAGTTATACTCAATCTAATATATGTCGATATCATATGGAATACTTTAAATTTAAATCGAAAATTGTAACGAATCTGATGCAAAATATAAAGATATATTTATCAAACCATTTTTCAATTTGTTTCATTTGATCGATGATAATATAAGTATAAATAAAAAACATGACTTTTCTCGGTAATTTTTTTTTGTCATATAACTGACATTTCAACCTATCTATGAAAGATTTCCAAATCGGGCACTAATCTCAGTCAGAGGAAAATGAAGCATTTTCTGATACTACAAATATATATATATATATATTATTTTCAAGACTATGCACACAAATTACTATATGTTAAAAAATTGAGAATAAATGGTAACAAATGTTAAAAAATGAGAAGGGGTTTCCATGCATGCATGCCAAAACAAACCTCTCCGAATTTACACGTCATAATTCCTTATAAGTACATTACAATGACTCCATTATCGTATTTATTTAGATAAAAAACTAAAATAAAATGAACCATCTTTTTCTTTTGAATCTGTAAATTATTGTCTTTTTTATTGAATGTGCTAACCCTCAAAAAATCAAAAGATTTTTTACTGATCAATCCAATGTAAGGGTTTGTACGGAGGAGTTCAAAAGTTGAAAAAGATATTATAAAAAGAAATGTGAGGTAATTTACAATACACTTATTAAATTAAATGATTTTGAGTTCATATTAGTATTAAATCAAAAAATACTATTTAGAAAGTAGCATTATAATTTTTGTCAGAGTGAATTTCTGTTGGGATAGATTAAAAGTGATTATTTCTAAATCATTGTACATTTAACAAATTTATTCACCCCCAAGGAAAAAGTGAATATAAATTAAAAAAACCGTAAAATAGAATAAATACCAATTAATGGAGAAACAAACATAAAAGGAGAGAGAGTGTGAGTCAGCATCTAATTGGATTAGACGGGGCGCTAGAGTCCAAACTATCAAGCTGGTCATGGTGGGTCCCATTACGATATTTTGACCCGATATTTTCCCAATAGTTACCGCATACACGCGTGCTTTGCACGTGCCATTATTTTCATGTTCTGTTTTATCTTATGTTTTTATGTGTTAAAACTCTTATTTATATATATATATATATATATAATTTGTCATTGGTTTTATTTTTCATCCTGTTAAAAAATCTACACAAATTATGAAACTGAATCTAACGTGATTATAAAATAATTATAAATATTAGTAACACAATTTTTTATATACGTAGATAATATTATGCAGAAAATAAAAATAAATATATAAAAGTATAATATTTTAATAAAGTTATCGATATAACAAAAATAAATCTATACACAATTCAACTTAAATTGGTGTACCTCAATAATCTATTACTCTATTCAACATATTGTCCTACTTCATCTACAAACCTTAAGAAGAACAAATGGATTATTATTTGCTCGTTTTTTATCATTAAGCATTTGTTGTAAGCTAATTAATATTATCAAATTAATCCTAATTATTTGATAACATTCAAGGTGAAAAAGGAAAGCGTATAAAATATAAAATATATTTAACTCCAACTTGGTGTGGTCTGACCAGACAAAACTCATATTTAATGAATTACAACACGTATCTAAAATTTCATCGATATTCCAACATACTCATTATCTAAAGTTGTTTTTTACTTAAAATAATTATTCATGAACGCGTTAATAATTTTTTTTTTAAAAAATTGCAATGAATTTAATGTCCCATCCATTCCGATAATTTTTTTATATATATTCCGTAAAATTGAAAAAAAGTACGGGATGTATAAGAGATAATATCCGGAGATATATTGCCGAGGTGATTTAAATTCATTGACATATACTTTAAATGTACAATATAATTACATAAATATACAATATATTTATTTTTTTTTTGGCAAAGATAGTCAGCTGGCATAAAGCAAAACTGTGATGTGATGTAATCATGAAAATCTGTTTCTTTGATTAGTCATATCATCCATTGTATATTCGTTGCAATAAATTATGAATTGTCTACAATAATTATTAAAAAAACGTGCATCAAATTTTTATGTAATATTATATAGTTTATGGCTAAAAAAATTCATATATTTCTATTATGATACCAAACTAACCATTTTTTCCGATATATAAAATCATCATTGTAGTATATAGACAAAAATATAATTGATATGGTTATAACCAATGAACGTTTCTTTACTATGTCGACGTATTAGGAAATAACATAGATAATTTAATAAGGAGACTCAATCGAAAATAATGGATTATATTTTTAATAATGCTTACAACGGTAAAAAAATGGTTTTCCAAATTGATACTACATGTATATAGTAATAGAATGTAGTTTTGTCATTCTATTTAGTTAAAAAATTAAATATGATTTGAAATAAATGTGAAAATTAATATGTATAGAGATTTTTAATAATATGATTAATTTTTATGATTGATGGAATTAACAACTAAATAAATATCCGTTTAACTATTAATTATAATATTTGGTTTATATATTATAAACTTAGGGTTTTGTTTAATTTGTAAGAGAAATTTTTACTTTATTGTGATACATAGTTTTATGGTTTGTGTATTTTTATATTATGGTTTAAAATTCACATTTTTTTCATATATACTTTTTTATATATTACAAAAAATGGAATTTCTTTGAGGAAGAGTACGTCTTTGTTTAGCTTGAAGTTAAAGCTTGACTTTTTTAACATCTAAATTCGGATTCTATCAACAAAAGGAGGATCATTTTTACGACGGGAGGAAAATATTAAAATTTTCCTATAATTCATTAATGTACTCTGCAAAATATTAAGACATATATTCATAGTTTTTAGAAGCATAAATAATAATTAGGGCGTCAACAAAATTTTAATTAACTAATTTAATCGAGAAAAAAACCTTGAAAACCAAGCAATTACGCATGACAGATAATGGCGTGCACTAACGGCTTATTATTATAATCGATAAGCAAATAAAATAATCAAATAAATAATGATAATTATAAACGCTACTTGTAGTTGTAGGCCATGGGAGGGTCATATAAACCAATAGTAGGAGTCCACGTGTCCATATGAACATCATTGGAGGGGGAAAAAGGTCTTTTCATCGTTGACTTCTTATCTCTCTTTTTTCTCCCCCATCATTTTCGAACTTTATATTTTGTATAATCTTGTCGACTAATTTATGTTTTGTACAAAAAAAATTTCGTATTAAATTACCGATAATATATATATATACACGTATGTAGGACACGCAAACAAATTTGACAATTTAGGAGAATAATATATTGTGTCCACTTTGTAAATCGGATTAAAAATAGAGAATAATATGTGATTTTTTGGCAATTGTGGCCACTATAAATTTTGATCCCTCGAAGAATTCAATATCGACTGCGTGGATTTGTTTTTTTGTTGACGTCCAAAATATGAAATGTATTTCATGGGTCAACGTGCCAAACTTGATTATATTTCTATGTTATTTATAAATATTTTTATTTTATGTTATCTTTGATTATTATCAATTTATACAAATATATAATGAAATATAAATGAAAAGCTTACTTATAAGTTATAATGTACGTATAAAAATACTTATTAATTCAATATAGATGAATTTAATTGATAAATATAAATATTAATTACATTTCGTTAGACATTTCTTACATTTTTAAATAACTATGAAATATTTATATATATAATAAAAATATATTAAATATTATAGAATAAAAAGGACAAATACTAAATCATACAAATAAATTTAAAAGAAAAACGCAAGAGGTAAGTGATTTTCTCAAGCAAAGGTGAGAAGAGACGTGTATGTGTTTTGCTTCTCTTATTCGAAGAGTCATTAACTACTTACAAAAAGTGGATAATTAATTTGTTAGGCAAATGTCATTTTATTTTTGTTAATGCAGTAAAAATTGGATCGAGTTTTATGTATTGTGTTTCAGGTGGTTGAGAATATTGAGGGAGCTTAAATTTAAAATGAAGACGGCTGGAACGAGTCAACTAGAAGAACAAGGAGAAGAATAAGGATGATTTGAATCGACCGGATTCAAAGCTGAAGATTTTCAGCACAACGGCGCAGCTGAAGACCAGGAGGTGGTTGCTGAGCCGTGAGGATGACAGGTAAATTGATCTGAAGTTGAAAATGAAGATCAAGAAGTCTGTGGAGTATCGGGCGAGTGCACGAAACAGAGAACAGAAAAGTTCAGAGTTTTAGGTGCACTTAAATAGATACTGGGTTGAAAAAGGGAAACAGTGTGAGTTGTATTTACACATTTAACTCAGGGGGAGTTAAATGTTTGGGAATCTTTAGTACATTGTAGAAAACAGCAAGTGTACTTAAAGATTGATAAGTAAATAAACATATACTGTTTGATAATTTCGTGTCCGATCGATTATTCACGTATTAGTCATCTTCTACAAGATTTCATTAACAAATAGTTCAAGTAAAAGAGGGCAAAAAGGACTTTACAAATACTATGATTATGATGATGGAATAATTACATTGATAATGATGATAATAATAATAGCAACAATAATCTATGGACACTAATCACACGAGAGCCTGACATTTAAAAATTCTCGTACAAATGCCAACTTAGATTACTTTGATCTCTTTGTTCTTTTTAAATTTTCAATTATAGTAATTATGATTATAATTATTACACCGATAATGGGTTCGCAACGGATTATCTTTTAGTTTGGCTTCTCCCTTAATTTTTTCCTTGTATTAATTTTCCCTTAATATTTTAGTTATTGGATTAATCCATCTCTTAATTAAATCAAATATTTATTATTATTTTGATCATGAGATATTATATAATTTAACACCAATATCTTAACTAAACTAAAACCAATTAACTAATGTTTTTAAATGAGTTGAAACTATTGAATCATTTCAAAATAAATTAGATCAATTAATGAGTGAGATATAAAATGTGTCTCAGAGGAAATCCAATTGTTGTATTGACGCTATTCACGTTAGTTTGGATCCAAATTAGAAGAAGAGATAACGAACTATAAAACTCATAAAAAATTAGAAAATATAGAAAAAAAATGTCGATATATGTGTCGTGGATTTAAATTGATTTTAGTTATATATATATATATATAATTTGGTGTTTATGGAGAGCTTTTCCCATTATATTTTTTAATTCTTAACTTTTATACTTTAACAATCAATAATTTTGCAATGGTTGGTAGTCTTTTATTTACATATGGAAACATTGTGCCTTACTATATATATGTCCATAAAATTAAAATGTTATTTTAAATAAAAAAAAGTTTAGAAAAAAGAAAAAAAACAAAAGAGACCTGACTGCATTAATTAATTAATTACTCGATCGGTCCGATACGCATGAAAATTTTGAAATACAGAAAGTAACCTAAAAGCCTATATACATAGAGACTGTCTCACTGACATTCTCATCTCCACGAACAACCAAAACCCAAAAACAGAATCCATGAAATAAAAAACCTTAAGATATAACACAAATCTAAGATTTTTGTGAATATTAGATTGATAATATTTCATGATCGTAACACCAACAATACTGATAATATTAATTATAAGCTCGATTAAAGAAAAAAAAACTAAGTGAGTGATGATGATGAAGAAGAAAGAACTCAACGTGTAGAAGTGTTGATGAGATTCAATCCAAGATCAGATTTCTCCAACACTAATCGAGGTTTGCTTGTTTGATCGACTGAGAAATGATCAGACTGATGCGATCGTTTCTTCGTCATTAACGGTATGGAAACACCGAAAAGCTTCGTCTTTCTGCAGGTACTCTCATGGTGGATCTGATCATGATGATCCTTGTTCTTGTCATTCTCATTCTCATTATCAATCACAGTAATGGAGCTCTGAGATGTGTTGCTTGTCGGAGAGTTCAACACATGGATGTTGACGTTCTTCTTCGATGTTGACGTCGTCGTGTTGTAATTATCTATGATTTGGTTGGAGGACGGCTTTTGATGATGATGAAGAAGAAGAGAAGGAAATGAATTGCTCGGTGAAACTGGTTTCACATGGTTCTGAACGAAGTAGATGATGTCGTTGTATAGTTTCTTCATGTGCGCAAGTTCCGACATAAGTACACTATTGCTCCGCCGCAATCTTTCGTTGTCTTCGGTCAAGGCTGTTACTTGACGGTCGTATGCACTGCCGGCGGTATTGGCATTCTCTCGGCATCCAGAGATATTGTGCTGACGGAGAGTTCGCTGTGGCGGCGGAGATTCGCACCAGTAAGCTCCGGCAAGGTCGACATCATCGACGGCGACGGAGGAGGGGGAGAGGGTGACACGTGGCGGTAAAGGGAAGAAGGTGGGGCCAACAAAAGGGAGCGACGGAGGAGGCTGGTGATGGTGGTGGAAGGGCAGTTGCGGGGGCGGCTGAGCGGTTTTCCTCCGGTGGATTTCACAGAGTAGATGCTTTTCTCCTCTCTTGAAGAACTCGTTTGCAAATTCCCATCTGTCCGGAACAATTTTTCTAAAACCCTAAAAACCCATAAAAAAGATTGCAAAATTAGTCCGAAGTAATATGTGTGTGTGTATATATACAGAACACATATACGATTCAAATATACTTCTCTGGAGAAATAAACACAGGTAGTGAAGAAAAAGAATATAAAAGCATTTCTTCTTCAAAAGATTTCAACTTTTACCAGAAAAAAGACAAGTCGTGAACTTTGTAAACTCTGAAATAACAAAATTTAACTAGAAAAAGGAACACCCGAGTGAATTTCCATGACAAAAATACAAACTTTTTCAATTCACGAGTAAGAACAGTACGTTTATAACCAGGAAAAAAAAGACAAAGAAGCTGATATTTCTGATAAAGATGCAAACTTTAGCCCATCTTGAACAAAACCCATAGACCCAAATGCATATGCATGTGTGTGTATACATATATATGTATGTATAGACGTACGTAGGTGTTGAGCTGGCGGACGAAGCTAGAGAAGTTGTTGTGCTTGAAGTAATTAGGGAGGAGATCTCTGGCGAACTCAGGAGGACGCCAAACGACAAAGGTGGAGTCGTCGTCTCCCCAAGAGACGATGTGATCCGTCGTTGGGTCATCCACAAGTTGATACGTCTTCGTCAGGAATGGCGCCGGAACCGCCTTTCCCACCGCCGTCTCCGCCGCCAAAACCATCCTCTCTCCGCCGCCTTCTGCTCCGCCGTAGCTCTCCATCATCATCATCATTGCCATTTACACTACACACACACTCAGAGAGAGAGAGAAAGAGAGAGATCACGATGAGCGATTGTTTGTGTATAGGTGGGGTTGGGATAAAAATGGTGATCGTCGTGGGGAGAGAGAGAAATGTAGGAGTGTGTACTGTGTACTGTGTACTGATGAAAAAACAAATTAGTTTTTTTTTTGTGCTACTGATAATATGATTTTTTAAAATGTATTGTCTCGGACTTGATGAGCTTGTTGTGTAATCGTAAGATCGGTTTTACGAAATTAATTAAAAATCATAATACGATGTGTATTTATCTTTTTTGAAAGCTATGAAAATGAAAGACTAAATGTATTTTTGTACCATATTCTCCCCACATTTTGCATTGTACCTTTTGCATGCTAACTTTTTCGTTTCACCACATCAAGACAAACTCTTGTGTTAAACTTAGACAAAATATCAATATATACATGTTATATTGGATAATAATACATGTATGAATGTATAATTTTAAGTCGAACATTCGCTTTCCACAGTATTTGGTTATTAATAGCTTCATGTATATTATTTATATCGTATTAGATTTTCTTATATAACTTTTTTTCATCCGAATCACATTTAGAATTTGATTATAATATTACTAAATGAATATATTTTATAAATTGTTTTAGATCTTTTCAAAATGAGATTAATATGTACAAACAAATCGAACACTAATCAAAGTATCAAAATTTATCCATATGACCACATCAATGGTAATTATACAGAGGGGGAAATATATAATCATGGGCACATAATTTATAATATATATTATGTATATAGATAGGGGGAAATAAAATTTGGAATTATGTGGCCTCGGTTATAGAGAGAGAGGAATATGTGTCTGAGTGTCTGAAATAAAATAAGGGCCTCTTAAGGAGAACCCGTGACTCTCTTCTTCTCTCTTTTCTGACACTACGATCCCTTCCCCCCACCCACTTCTCTCTAATCTAATTTTAATTAATCTTTTTCAGTTATAATTAAATTATGAATTTATATATATAATTATATCACATGTATACGTATACATCATAATTATAAAATATTTTTTTTCCTCTTCTGCATTTCCCCTTTTTATCCACCATATTGCTTATTGGTCAACACTCTTCTTAGCTTCTTCTTCTTCCCTTGACGCAAATCCCTCCTTTGGCTCCTTCCACTACTGGAAACTTCATATGCATGCATGTGTATGTGTGTCTATAATAATAATAATAATAACAATAATAATAATATTAATAATTCAAGATTCTGATTACTTCTATTCCTGAAAAAAGATTTAAATTTATGCCTATTTCTGATCTTCCATGGCCATTGACCGTTCATATGGACATACAAAATCTTCATCCAAAATTTATATATTTCTTTTTTAAAAATGATGTATGATGGTTTTTTATAGTCAAAAACATCATTTTAAGAATGTTTTTATTATGGTTTTTGTATGATTTTCGACTCTAAATTTATATATTTCCTACTCCGACGGTAAAGTGAGGTCACTAAATGGTCATTCCTTCCAATCGATTAAACTGTTCAGTATGGATAATAACGTATTTATAAATAAATATGACTTCCAAATATATTATATATAAAACAGATCAAAGTCATTATCTTAATTTCTGGATCTTGTAAAGTATTGCTTTATTGATTGATTAAATTAATTTATTTTATTTTTCAAAATAAAACTATGTAATATAAAAAGTATGTTACAGTCCGTTCTGCTTTATTTCGTTTGTTTTTGTGTCCTTTTCTCCTAAGGTCATGTGCATGTCACATAATTAATCTTCCAATATTTGATAATTCTTTTTTTTTTCACGGAAAGGGCAATTTGGTCAAAGAATATACTTCATGTTTTTTCCCGTTATTTTTTTTATTTTCACGGGAAATTAATGGATGTTACTAATCATTAATGGCTTTAATCTAACCTGAATATTTAAAAAAAAAAAGTGAATGTGAAAAAGACATTTTATATTTTTTTCGTTTATCAATTTAACTAATATTTGAGTTTTCCTCTTATTTTGGAGATATCATTTTTATTAAATAGTATATATATATATATATATACCCTATTGAATCTTCAATCTCATAGTATAAATCCATAGCAATGTGAATTTTCCAATTGTCATATTTTTACTTAAATTTCAGCCTTTTAAGGGAGTTTTAAGAAGATATAATTCAATTAATAATTAACGTACTCCCTTCGTATACAAATAAAGTTAGTTTTTTAATGTAAAAAATACGTAGATTTTACATTATTCTCCCAAAATCGCAAGAGGGAGCCTAAAAAATAAATTATTAATTAATAATCACAAAAATATTCAGTTTTAAATTTGTGTATCGTCATTTCATAATAACCAAATAATAATTGACTTTAAATCAATAGATAATTCAAAACAATTGTATTTGGTTATAGCCAGCGAATGTGAAATTCAAATTTTAATTGGGTTGATTATTTTAGTTTTTAATAATTTTATCACATATGTTAAATAAATGGTCTGATTAAAAATTTACCAAATTATTAATCTATTTTATTAATAAATATATTCTATTAATAAACTATTATATTTATTCTAAACTATTATTCTATATAAAAATAAAATTTCATTTAATTAATTTAATTTAAATTTTAAGTTTTTTTTTAATAACTGAATGGTTATATTTATGGATATTCATTAATAATCGAATTTAAACAAATTTAGCGGTTTTTAACTTTTTACATATCAATTATTTTTTATATTTTTGAATCTAGTCAAAATACTATTATTTTTTTCAAACTTATAAAACCAAAATGAAATGGTTAGCCCTACTTCTAATAGGATGAAATTAATCTTTCGCTCTTTATTTAAAATATCGATTTTCTTTTTAACGTTTAGCCCATCAATATATATAATATAACATTACAAATCTAATGCCTAAATAAAACTTCATATCAATCTACTTAATGTTTTCTCGAAAAAGAGTACACAGACAAGACAAATGTTTTATTTATTTTAAATAATTAATAATAGTAGATTATCGAGAAGGTAGATTGATATTTCCAAAGGAGAAACAGACATACTCAAAACTCTTCTTCCGAACTATTCTTCTCTTCTCTTTATGTATGCATTGCTCTTCGAGCCTCTCTCTCTCCCTGTCTCTCAGCTTCAAGCTTTTGGTCCATCTTTTTTATTTAATTAACATTTTAAGATATTTACTTACCATTTATCTGAATGCACATACAAATCTTCAATAATTTTAAAGCATAGTATTTGAAAAATGAATAAAAACTTTACGATATATATTTTAATCGCTAATTCACAGTATATCATTATATTCTTTCCAAGATAGATTACATTTGGAGGGCCCGAGAAGAAAGCAGGACACTTTAGAGGATCAATCAATTAATATAGTTGGAATGGAAATTCTTTAAGAATACAATTCTAATATTAAAAATTCGAGCAAAATATAAATTACGTAATTAAAAAAAGATTATTAATTAACATATTTACTCACATGGAGGGACACGTAAAAAAATAAAGAATTAAATTAAATAATGATTCGATGACTGGTGAGAAAAAAAGTTAAATGGAAGTCGAAATGTACATTATGGGACCTCCACATAAACAGTGTTACTAATATTTTTTATAATTTAAAAAAAATATATGCTTATATTTTTCTAACCTAAAATTATTAATGCTGATTAACCTTTTCCTTTTCCTATATTTTTCTTTATTAAAAAATAAAATTAAACAAACGCTTAACATTTGGTTGGATCATATTTTCCAGATTTCATGAAACTGTAATTTTATTCGTATTTTTCTAATTAGAAGATATTTCAGAATTTTAGTTGAGTGAAAAATTATTATCGTATGTTACAATTTTTATTCTTCTTAAGGCGTACATGTAGTGGTATAGTTCACATGTTGAATCTTGATTATGTTAATATATCATTTTTAGTATATTAAGAATATGAGACATGATTTTAAAATATCATTTTTATAATTATTGTAATCGCATTCATTATCATTGCATTTTGCATGTATATTGGATAAATATTCGAAATTAGATAATAATCTAAAACTAAACAATTTTTAAAAATATGTAATCTAAAAACTGAACAAATAATATAAATCTACGATAAAATTAGATATATTCATAATAAAAATAACTGCAGAATGGAAAGTTCCAATCCATCATCTTTAAAATAAATGGTGTTTATAATTAGTAATTACCACAATATTATCTTAACAAAACGAGTCTGCAATTAAATATGGTCGAGGAATATTTTATGATTATAACATAACGAACAGATTAAAAAATCATAAGCGATAGCGATTAAAATCAAACCATATAATAGAATATAAGTTTTATACAAAAGAAAAAAGGATGAGCGATATAAATTACTGCGAACATAGCATAATATAAAATATATCACTTAGAATATTAGGCAGGCATAGATACCTAGAATGGATCTTATACAAAGGGGGCATGACAAGTGAAGGAAGACAAATCGAGATTTTTAAAAGATAAAATATGAAAATATTGTAATACATAATAGGATTGTTTTTATGTAATTAAATTAATTAGTGTAAAACAAAAAAAATCAAAGCAAACAAATTTTCTGGCCCACTATACTAATCTTGGCTAAAAAATCAACAAATCATCATTTGATTTATTCTTTAAAATACAAAAAAGCACCGACCAAAGCTTTTTTTTTAAAAAAAAATCAATATTTCGTATATATATAAATATATATACACAGACAAAAAATACAACCATGTGTATATGTGTGTGAATAATCTTCTCTTCTTGTAACTCTGTCACATGTCAGAGATGCTGAAAATATTGCAGGGGCTGAAAACAAAAACGTCTACGTACGTACCATTATTATTATTATTATTATTATTATTATTATTATTTAGTAACTTTTCCAGGTTAAATTATTTAATATACCCTTTCAAAACAATAGCTTTTTTTTTATCGATTCACCTTAATAAAATTATATATTATTTTTTGGTAAGCATGTTAATACGTATTAGTAGTTTAAAAGAAGTATAAATTTTGGATAAACACTATAAAAGTATTGGGGGATAAAAAAAAGTATGTAAGAAAAGTTAGGAAAACAAAAGATTTAAGAAATAAAAGGGGATGGAAACATGAAACCAAATATTAGATGAAGAATCTTCACGCAGAAGAGTCATTGGATTGTCGTAAGCTATGTATGGAAGGTGTTGGAATATCAAACCAAAGTATAATGTAATCTCACGTTCCTTTTATGTCATACGTTAAAAAAACAAAAACAATAAAGAGGTAGATAATAATCGTATAAAAACATATTAACGGATATAATATATGTGATTGATATGACAATATTTTTCGAGATCTGATTTGATATATTGATGATATTCTATGAAATACTCTGTATAATATTATCTAATATCTTATTGAATACCTTATTGAATACCAAACACATTTAAATAAGATCTCACAAAATATTTTCATATCAATCACACGAATTATATCAATTAATAAAACGATTTTAAAGGTAAAGACACAAGTCTGGTATCAATGCCCATCAATTGTCATATACTTAATAATCATTATCATCTAAAATTTATTTATTTGTGTATTTAACTATTTAGTGAAGTTATACTTGTCGCTACCATCTATATATTCATGTTACTTATATATTTATAGAAATTTTTCTTTTTTGTATAAACAAAAAATCTTATATTTTAATATATACAAACTTTTGAAGAAGAAAAGCTATATTAGAAATAAAAACCCTAATAAAAGTGGTCGCGTAGGAAGAAAACTTAAAAAAAAAATATTATGTTTTTCTAAATACTGATTTTGGTTTAAGAAAACAAATATAATATCTGCAAGGTGGAACGATTTTATTTAACTCTTCTTTTTAGTGAAGGTTTGATTAATCATTTTACTTTTTCATGAGAAAAAGAGAATTTGATTTACATAGGCAAATTTCATCTCTGTTTAGTGAATGGAGTTTATAAAGTATGTTTCTAGAGTCAAATTTTATTTTGAGTAATATATTCATATTAATCTAGTCTAGAAACCAACGGTCAAGATTCAAGAATACATAATTTCTTTGGTAAAAAAAATCCCATCTTTGCTCCAAGATGAATCATATATGTAATTATATAGAAATACCAAAAATTCCCTTTAATGAATAAATATCTTAATTGAGATATTATATTTTAGTAATTAGTCTTTCCAATTGTATGATTAAGGTCTAAACCAATAATTCAATTTATTTTAAGAAGGATGTTTAATTTTTCAGAAGTCTAAATTTGAGTTCTTAGAAATTTTTTCTTTCGAGATGAGTATTTATTTTGAGATGTATTATATATTATATAAAAGATTTTTCAATTTTATATAATATATAATATATTTGTTCATGTTAAATAGACAATAATGTATATATTATGTTCGAATGATTTGTTACTAAATTTCTATAATAAAATTAGTCTGTCTTTTCTCTACATTAATTAATTTAGGAAAGTAAATCACTAAATAATTCTTTCTAAAATGATAAACCATTCAAATTTAGATGTTGATAAAATTATTTCAAAGATGAAGAAATGTTTATCGGTAAATATTATGATATTTACATTTTTTTCATAAATCACATACAAAAGGTGCAAGTAGCTGGCTAAAGAAGAAATCGTACCTTGTAAACCCCACCACATGTGTACAAACACAAAAACAAACTTGTACATTTAGACATACATATAGACAAATACACACGTATATATAGTCATCTATATAAATGTGTATATGTGTATGTATATGGCCTACGAATGTTTGGAGGGGCAAGAAGATTCTATTCCAATTTCTATAATGAAGGGAAATTGAACCCCACAATGCATCTCTTCATCACATGAGTTCTACTGTTTTGTTTCAGAGAAAAAATAAATAAACTAACAGGGTCCTATCTTATTTTATGGAGGAACAAACAGATAATTATAACATATGAAACTACAAATTTTTTAACTTTTCAATTATTCACTAGGATAACAAAATAAATTGCATTAATTGTACTAAATAATTAATATCTAAATTTTTAGTTATAATTAAACAGGAATTATAATGAAAAAACTAATTAATATCCAATATTATAAATTTAAATCCAAAACCATTCTTTGGTAAATGATAAATTATGTTACTAAATTTTGACTGGAAATAAGAGATGAATGTATTCAGAATCCTTTTATTAGTTACAGAATACATTTTTATATATATATATATGTAGTATCATACAGAAAATAAAATATAATCGGAGAATATCTTCGGTATTCAATATCGGATAATATCCTGAATATTCCATAGAATATTTCAGAATAGTAGATATAATTTCAAACAATATTCTCGTATCAATAACATGAGTGATATCCCTTAATACCCCTTAAGTTGGAGGATGCAAATTGTGGACGTCCAACTTGGAAGAAAAACGTCAATAACTCAGCGGTTTGCAGTCGAGTCGGATTCTTTGGTGGATTCTTGTCTCTATCGGTTGGAGCAGGATCGCATGACTAACGAAGCCGAGTACAAAGAGAAACGAGATACAAGCTCCATCATAACTCTCTTGCATTTTAAAATTAATAAAAATGGTTATATACTCAATCGTCAGAGTCGTTAACTGTATCTCAACCGTGAGTCATCTTGCATCTACACACTTAGATGCGGGTCATCAACGAGTCAATTGAGTGTCAATTTATGCCTTTATACCCAGACGTGGGGTCACTAATAATCCAATTGGGGGTCATTTTGCGCCTATATACCTGGGCGTAGAGTCATCGATAATCCAAGGGTCATCTTACGGTTTGGTCGATTGTTGGTCTTGTTTGGGGTTTTGGTTTTGATTCGATGCGGATAGAGGTTTTGTTCAAAAACATAGCAAAAGCTTGATTTTTGGTTCAATTCGGAGAAAGGAAAAGATAAATATTTGGTAGATATCATGTTTTCAAAAAGAAAAACAAAGTCGAAGAAATCGATTTTGAAGGTAGTGGGTAAAAAAAAGAAAAAAAATAAAAACAGAAGACCTTGAAAAGGCTATGATACCATGACAAATCATGTGACTATATTTTGACTGCAAATAAGAGATGAATGAATTTCGGATTGTTCAGTTTATCACGAAAGACTTTCTTATGTGTATAAAATGATTATGTATTGATAAATATTATTGATTCACAATTACACATATATATAGTACTTACAAGAGGAAAACATAATAATGAGAGATAGTTGAAATCAAAGAAACTAAATATTATAATATCATCAAGATTGTGATTGGCATGAGATTTGAGGAATTAGTGATTTTAGTAGATCTCTTTTCTTTATATGCCCCACAAGATGGAGGACCTTGTCGGACTCCAATCTTGAGAATCAATTTATGTGTCTGAACGCGAGTGAAAGGTTTGGTTAGTGCATCAGCTAACTGATCCTTTGAGGAGAGATGAGCAACGCGGAGTAATCCATTTTGAACTTGATTTCGGATGAAGTGGTAATCAAGAAAGACATGTTTCATTCTTGAGTGAACGATGGGATTTGAGTAGAGATATGTGACACCTACATTGTCGCAATAGATGACGGTGTGTGATGTAGTGTAAGGCCAAGTTTAGTAAGCAGAGAACAGACCCAACTCACTTCAGCACTGGTGGAAGCTACAGAACGTTACTCGACTTTCGTGGAAGAGCGAACGACATTCCGTTGTTTTCTTGAAGACCAAGAATTCGGATGAATTCCAAGGTAAACGATATGTGCACTGGTGGAGGAATAATCATCTTTATTACCAGGCCAATCAACATCGGAGAAGGCATGTAATCTGGGAGAATTTTAACGAGGCAGATGAATCCCATGGTTTTAAGTACCACAGAAGTAGCGAAGAACTCGTTTGACAAAGCCCAATGTTCGGATGTAGGGCGATGCATAAATTGTGACAGTTTATTTACTGTAAACGCAATATCTGGGAGAGTGAAGAGGAGATATTGAAGACTCCCAACTGTCATACGATATTCTGTCGGATCAGAGAGTGAAGTGCCACTGAGTAGTAAGAATTGTTGTCTATAGAGATAGGAGTAGAAACATGCTTAGAGTTGAGCATATTCAGTCGTTGAAGCAGGTCATGTACATACTTTCGTTGGTTGAGATGAAGACCCGAGCTTGTGTGTGTTACTTCAACTCCAAGAAAGACGGAGAGACGTCCAAGGTCTTTAATGGAGAACCTCCTTGCAAGCTGCTTAATAAGGAGATCGATCAGTGTTTGGTTATTCCCAGTGATCACAATGTCATCGACATAAACAAGGAGAGAGAATTGTGAGTTCCATCTCGTAACATGAAGAGAGAAGTGTCGGCAATAGGATTTGTGAAACCTGAAGACAAAAGAAAATCGCGAAGCTCATTGTACCAAGCACGAGGTGCTTGCTTGAGACCATGTAAAGTCTTTTTGAGCTTGCAAACATGTGTAGAATGATCTTTGTCAACAAAGCCCGAGGGTTGGATCATATATACGTCTTCGGATAGGTGGCCATGGAGGAATGCGTTGTTGACATCTAATTGTCGAAGTGGCCATCCTCGAGAGGTAGCAAGCCTGAGTATAATCCAGACAGTGGTTGGTTTGACGACCGGACTGAAGGTATCATGATAGTCAATTCCTGGGTGTTGATGAAAACCCTTCGCAACCAAGCGTGCTTTGTTCCTATCAGCAGAGCCATTCGGAAGAAATTTAGTACGAAGTACCCATTTACAGCCTACAATGTTTTGTTGCGCATGGGAATGAACTAATCCCATGTGCCATTTCGAACCAAAACATCAAACTCGATGGACATCGCCTGTCTCCAGTGAGGTTCTTTAAGAGCTTGTTGAACGGTTGTGGGTTTTGAATCAGTGGAGGGTGAGACAACTGCATTGAGGCTCAGTTTTGTAGCTGGTTTGAAAATTTGGTTCTATGAACGGGTGGTCATGGGATGTTGGTTCAGATTTGTTGATGGAGTTGGTTCAGGAGTGATATTTGGTGTGGTCTGGTTTTGTGAAAATGATGTGTCTGAGGGCAAGGCAGAGTTCTGCGTACGTGGTTGCTGTGAGGTTTGCATGTGTTGAGGAGAGTCCAGCCTTGGTGAGGGATCGCGAGGACAAGGGGCAGCTGAAGGTGGTGTCATCTGTGGCCGAGGAAAGACAAGAATAGAAGCATGAGAGATAGAAACATAGGAGTTCTCGGACTCTGGTTGCGAGGTTGACATAGATGAGTGGTTTGAAGTGAGATCGACAAAGAGAAATAAGTTTTCAGCAAATCGAACATGGCGAGAAACAGAGAGACGAGGGGAGAAAATGTCAAGACATAGATAAGCACTTTGATTTAATGAATACCGACAAAGACACATGGAGTGGAGCGAGGTTGAAGTTTATGAGATGAGTAAGGACGAAGCCAAGGATAACAGAGAGAGCCAAAGAAGCGGAGTTTGAGATAAATCGGTGGTTCACCAAAGATTTTCCGAAAGGGAGAGATTGACGAGAGAGTTTATGTGGGCATTCGGTTTATGAGGTAGAAGACTGTCGCGAAAGCATAAGGCCAATATGTAAGGGGCATGGAAGCATGGGAAAGAAGAGAAATGCATGTTTCGACAATGTGTCGATGACGGCGTCCGGAGATCTTGTTATGTTCGGGTATGTATGGCGGAGATGTGTGATGAGAGATACCAGCGGAGGAAAGAAAAGACGTGAGAGCGGTATACTCACCGACATTATCAGAGTAAAGGGTGCCAATGCGTATTTGGAAGCTATTTCGAAAAGTTTTTTGAATTTGATGAAGACATCACGACCTTGTGCTTTTAGACGTAATGGATACATCCAAACATAACGGGTCAAATGATCGACTAAGACAAGATATTATCGAAAACCATCATTTGATAGAACCAGAGACATCCACACATCAGAGAATATAATTTCAAGAGGACGATGAGATTTAAGAGTAGAGTCGAAGAAAGGCAATTTGTGGCTATTATTGATGAAACAAGAATTACAATGAGAAACAGAAGACAACGAGTTTGACACGGGTAAAGAAAACATGGAAACAATGGACTTTAGAAAGAGAGAAGCTGGATGTCAAAGTCTTGAATGCCATTCGGACGAGGACGTTTTGACATAGGAAAAAGCAGAAGGACTAGATGTTGACAACACAGATGACCACTCATAGACACCTCCTTTAAGCTGCCCCGTTGGGAGAACTTCCCTCGTTTTTCGATCCTTCACCTGAAAGCAATTTGCGGAAAACTCAATTGTAAAGTCATTGGTATTACAGAGTTGGAAAATTGATAAAAGGTTTCGTTTCATGGAGGGAACATAAAGAACATCATTGAAAATAAGGTTGCGAGTATGTAAGGGCAGAGATGAAGAACCAGTTTTCTGAATGCTCAGTGTCGTGCCATCACCAACAACAGTTTCATCAGCTCCCGAGTATGGAGTATGGAGGGAAAGATTACTGAGGTCTGTGATGACGTGGTGAGATGCTCCACTATCATGGAGCCATGACGGGATCTGTGGTGGTATGTCTGAGCAACGTTTAACGTACTCCAAATTGAGGTGACGATGTGATCAGGCGAAAGGAGGGGCAAAACTTTGCGTTGTGGCCTTGAGTTCCATAGGCTTGAAATTTTCCTTTGTAAGGATTACGAGGGTTTTTTTGGCCATTTCGGTTATTAAAAAAGCGATATTAGGAAGGAGGCCGCCATTGTGATCGAGGTTGGGATGTTGCATCATTTGCGGTAACTGGAAAAACAGTTGGCGAGGTTGCAGACTCGGCAAGAATAAGAGAATCATGGTTTATCAGTTTCTCGTGAAACTCTGGGAATTAGATCGTGGTGTCTCGGGCATTGATTGCTTCTGTAGTAGCCTTGCATTCTTCAGGGAGACCAGCAAGAACTCGTTCGACGAGATCATCCGGATCTAAAGGTTTGCCCAAAAGAGCAAGTGCATCAGCCTCTGAGGAAATTGCCTGCATATATTCATCAATCGAGAGAGTACCTTTAGTACAGTTGTTGATCTGATCCTTCAATTGACGGATGTGGCCTCTTGAAGGATTACCATATGTTTTGGCAAGTGTCTGTTATACATCCAGAGAGGTTGCAAATCTTGCAACAAGAGTTTGGACAGATCCGGAGGGAGAGAGAGCTGAGGAGTGCACTGAAAATGAGTTGATCTTGACGATTCCATGTGTCAAATTCTGGGTTTAGTGCGTTGGCGCCATTTGTGATGATGTTGGGTGAGGGAGCAGTTTGTGTTTCGTCAATAAAACGCTGAAGTTGATAACCATTAAGAAGAGAGCGAACTTGTGCAGCCCAGACGACATAATTGAGTGGTGTGATCTTTGTCAGAGCAGAAAAGTTTATAGTAAGGATTGAGTTTTTCGCAGTGGGTATGACAACAATATTGGGGGTGCCCAAATGAGCAGCAGGGTTGGCGGCAGTTTCAACAGGGTTTGTGTTTGCCACTGGAAAGGGAAAAAAAAGAATCAAAGAAAAGTTGGATCAAAGGAAGGGCTCTAATACCATAAAATGATTATGAATTGATAAATATTATTGATACACAATTACACATATATATAGTACTTACAAGAGGGAAACCGAATAATGAGAGATAGTTGAAATCAAGTACACTAAATATTACAATATCATCAAGATTGTGATTGACATGAGATTTAAAGAATTAGTGATTGTAATAGATCTCTTTCATGTATACATAGTATCGTACGAAAAATGAATATAATCAGAATATAATATTCTAAGTATCTCGGAGAATATCCGAATAATATTATATATAATATATAAAAAATATCACAAAAGAATTTTTGACCGTCTTTCCTAAAATGAGAAATAATCATTATTAATACATTTTTATAGATTGTAAGATAAATCTTTGATATCGATGCTAGATATAGAAAATGCGAAATTACAATTGAACAACCGAGTTTAATTGAAAATGTGGTCTAAAAGACTAATAGACATTGCTCTTATTTGAACATGTTATGTTTATTTTCAAAAATAGAGAAGATATTGATAACATGATTATTTTATTAGTGTCGTTTTTTTCATTTTGATTTTTCAATGGATATATAAATAATTATTTCTCGAGATATATAATACATGTATTAGTTATTTTAAGAGATCTAAAATTTAGATTAATATTTTTTGTTATTCTCATTTTATTTTAATGTGATCCGAAATTTTATTTTCTAAGAGAGATAAGTTGGAACTAAAAGCGAATAAGGATAAAAGGAAACATCTATAAAAAAATGTTTTTTTTCTTTTACATTAGTATTTATTTATTTATTTTCTTGAGATGCTCTAAATTATTTGTTTAATAAATTTGTTTTCTGGAGGCTTCTATTTTTTTTTTTACAAAAAAAGGAAATTATAATATTATTTAATTTTTGATTCAGAGAATCGAAATCTTGTAGGTAAATCCGACAAAGAACCACTACAAGGTTCTTTCTTGTGTCTCTTCCTCTTGCCCTTTTCTCTTGTCTCTTTCACTAACGTATTTGTATTTTGCATGGTACAAGTTTACACAATTTCCTTCACTTCTTCACTAACATGTGAAAACTTACTATGATGAATTAGTTAAACTAGTAAATGAAATAAATAAAGGTATTTCTTTTATTAAGATTTAATGGTATTTGTATTAGTCAAATAACTCGGGTTAAAGACAAACAAAATATCATAATCTCATAATTTTTTTAAATATAAAAAAACATGTGAAAAGTTAATATTATGTGATCTTTAAGTTTTCAATTAATATGTCTTAGAAGAATTGGAAAACATTAATACAACATAATAATTCACTCTTTTTTTATAAGGTGAAATACATAATATCCGAACTTCTTCTTTTTTCGAATTTGGGTTGTAGTACCCAATCTAGTAGGATGAAAGTTTTGTACATAAATAGAAAACATGACATATGCAAAAAAAAATTTTGTAAGTTGATTCAAATAATTTTACATCATTTATGGAAGATGTGAAGAAATTAAGAGGAGATATTATTTAAAAACAATTAAGAGGAGATAAATTGAAGAGTCAAAAAATTGGGTCAAAGGAGTGGAAAACAAACATAAAATGGGAAGAAAAGGACGGATAATGAAAAGGGTCACGAGGGTTAATTGATTGGTATCACAAGGAAATGGTTCTCTGGGTTGATCTGAGGACAAGGACACATCCTCTCCATTTTGTCTTCTATTCCCTCATCTTCCTTTAAATATTATTGTACATATATATATATATATATATATATCTATATTCACACACGCTCACAATATACACTTCTACAACAAGCGTGTGATATCTCTCTCTTTCTATGATATATACATATATATTTGAACTTTTTATGTGTTTGTCCACATTTTCTACGCTCCTCGGTCCTACTTATAAGACGGGCTATATTTTTTTTTGGGGTAAAATATGAATGAATTCGATTGAGAAGTTTTACAATGTTTTGTACAAGAGCTGTCAATGACGTGAATTACAAAAATGGAAGATCTCGCAAGTATGAGATTTACTCGTGATAATCAAGTCGTCGACATAAACTAGCACATGTAGCCGAATTCCGCCAACGGAGAATGCGAATAAAGAATAGTCCGATGGAGATCATCTGAAATCATATGACGTGAGGGATTGAGTGAGCTTCGCAAACCAACACCGTGGAGCTTGTTTTAATCCGTATAATGACATTCACATACAACAAACATGAGTAGAATCTGCGGGTTGCTAGCCGGGGATGTTTCATGTAAACTTCTTCTTGTAGATCACCATGAAGGAATGCATTGTAAACATCCATTTGGTGAACTTTCCAATTACGAGCGGAAGCGACCCTCAGAAATAAACGAACCGTGACTAATTTTGCCACCAGAGCAAAGGTTTCTTCATAGTCGATCCCTTCAACTTGATTGTTTACACGAATGACGAGACACACCTTATACCATTCGATTGATCCATCAGAAGAGTATTTGATTTTGAACACCCATTTACTGTCGATCGCCTTTTCCCCTGGGCTAAAGGAACAAATGAGGTCCAAGTCTAATTCGTATCAAGAGCCTGGATTTGTGTTCATCGCTTTTTTTCCAATTAGGATCGGTCGGAGCTTCACAGTAAGAGCGAGGTTCATGTATGTGAGAAATAACTGCAAGAAATGCGCAGTGTTTTAGTGCAAAATTAACACAACTGACATACCGATGAATAAGATAATTTGTCGTCGAAATAACTGAAGAAGAGTCGGTGGTCTCAATCGTATTAAGGATAAAGTCTCGTAGTCGAGTCGGTGCAATTTTAGATCGTTATCCTCTGCCTAGAACTTGTTCACCTATGCTTTGGTGGAGAATGTCTGCTGACACAGAAGGTTCAGAATTCTCGGTATCCACAAAACTATATGTGGAACGAGGTACAAAGAGCAAAGGAGATCCCCCTATCGTATGAACTACTAGTAGAGGTAATGGATTCTGTAGAATAAGATGAAACAGGGGAAACCGTAGACTGGTGCGATACTGCAAAGGAAGGCTCGTCTTCATCCAAAACCAGCCAACAGAAGGTAATGTGAGTGTAACAGGAGAACAGGTCAACGTCAAAGCAAAAAGAAATAAATCCTCCCGGAAAATGACGTCACGAGACACAAAAAATATCTCCCGATCGATATCATAAACACGCCATCCCTTTCTGCCAAAAGGATACCCAACGGAAATGCAAAGATGACTTCGTTTTGCAAAATTATCACTCTCGGTATCTTGATTATGAGCATAGCAAAATGAGCCAAAAACTCAGAGATGAGAATAAACCGACTTGGACCCATATAGAAACTCAAATGGAGTGCGATCATCAAGAATAGATGAAAGAGTGCGATTTATGAGATATGTAGCAACAAGAACATTATCGCCCCAAAACTCAAAGGGTAGATTGGCTCGACTTTGCCGGAGTAAATGTCATACTCGCGATAACAAAATCCTATCCCGACAAAGTTATAATGTGAAAATGGGAAATAAAAGTTAGATAACCTCGCTTGCGTTGTGTGAATTTTGCTTCCGGAATTGCAGATGCCTTTGTTCTCAAGAATCGATCTAACTTCAAGAAGGTGCTCTTGTACTGTCAACTAAAGTTGCATATTGACGATAAATTCGTTTTCCATATCGATAACGCTAGAGTTTTGCAAAGCTCCCTGCAAATTTTAGTAGTAGGCAAAATCTACTAGATTCTGTTACCCTTATCTATAACTATACACAATTTATATATAATTCATTAGAATTTAGCTCAACCAAGGAGTTAGTTTAAGAATTTAGAGTTGTATTTATATTTTATCTAAAGTGAAATAACATAATATTATATTCCCATTCACATCTAAACTTAATCACAAGCGTGTGAAAGTCCAATTTTGAAATATTCAAAACATGATAAATCGGATTTTAATATCACTTGACATGAGTTTGAATTTATCTAAATCCAAAAATTAGTTCAAAAATTTAAAATTTTCCAATATCATATATATAAATTTATGATTTATTTCTACAAAATATAGAAAATCATAACATAATAAAACAAAATATGATATTTCAATTCCGAATCGTTACCCAAAGCTGACATTCTATCTCTAGTAGGTACCCTAGCGAGAATACACGGACTATACATACATAAGGATATAGAATGGTAATATTTGTTACATGACATTGAATTACTATTGTTTTTAATGTTGGGTTTGGTTAAATTTCTTTTTTCGATCGAAAACTTTTGTCTAATTCTATTTTATCACTAGAAAGATATGTTATGAACTTGAATCATATGGAAAATTTAAACAAAGAAATGTGATTTTAACTTAAAAATGAATTCAATTACGAACACTTCTATTCAAGAGTTCTCTAGAAGTAATACCAAAGCAATGTTTTAAAAATCTCCGCCTAATTTTGTCTAGTCTTTGTCTAGATGCTCGGTGGTCGCCGGTCATCCAGCGGTTTACTAGATACCGATTAGTGAATTTGATTTTTTTCCATTTTTTTTGTCTGAAAAATGTCATTTGACATTTAAAGAAAATATAAAACTAAAACCGAACAAATATATTTGTTATTCTCGTACCTTAAAATTTAAAAAAGTTGTAAAAAAGAAGCTGATGCTAATAATTAAGAAAAAAATAAAAATAAAAAACATCTAAAAGTTGACTAGTCATCAACTAATCCGCTTAGGTGTCAGGTGTTTATCGACCGTCCAACTAACGTCTATCGACTTTTAAAATACTGTACCAAACTAGTGATATGTACACATTTTAGAATATCTTAAGTAGACATATATGTGAATAACTATATAAGAATATTTTTTGTTCGATATAGTTTAAATTTATATGATTTGATTTGATTATAATTAAATGAATATGAAAAACTATATGTAAATAGACCTTTCATAATGTTGTTTATACTTTATAATAAATGAAATTAAATTATACAATTAAAAATGAGATAATTAATCGATTGTTATATATTATAACAAATGATTCACTTGTACATAAATGAAATATTATTTTTTTATGGTCCATTTTTACCATATTAAAAAAGAATATGATCAAGAGTCTTATAAATTTTGTACGCTATCTCATTAGTGTACCAAAATTTTAAAAATTATATGTTAAATTAAATAAGATCGTCTCCATTACATTTCTATATCACGAAAATAGGTGTATTTCGTTATTTTGGCTCAAACTCCAATATGATTTTCTATAGAATGTAATTTTCTATATTAAGAGAACAGTAATTCTGCAAACCCGAAATTCAACAATATATGCATTGTTAAAATGATTTAAACAAAAGAGTCATCAAAATTCAATATTAGACTAGACATAGAACATATTCAAATTTACCATTACAAAGTTACTTTAATGAATTATATTACACGGCTTCAAAGCACATACGAAAATCACCAAATAAAGAAAAGATATCTCCGACCAATTTAAAAATAGAGCAACTAAATGTGCAAATATCAATGGGTCCGAGAGAAAAAAAAAAGAATCTATTATAGTGGAAAACAAAAGAAAAAAGAATGTCTATTTCCATGCAAAAAGTTGTTTATTCCTTCGCAGAGAAAGAAGATATCAAAACAACTATAAGTTTCGTCCTTATAGGTCATGTCATCTTTTTCTTTAACTTATAGGTCTCTCGTCATCGGTCTATGGTTGAGGAGTATGGGTCCTGATATATATATATATATATATATATTTTTGTTTATATATATATATATCACATCACCTTCACAACCTTATACATATTTGAACACTTTCTTATACACTAAAGATTACATGTATGCATGCTTATCCACACGTAAACTTGTATTAATATATTGTGATTTATTTTCATATTATCTATACACTAGAAGAAATTCTGCTGCTACTTTCGCAAACGAGATAACTCATAAACGACAAATTCCCGTTGCTTTGTTCCTTGCATCGATCAACATATATACACAATTACACATGAACCCTAATACAATATTTTCAGAGATAATATATTTACAGCATAATTATCTTGTAAAAACTATGGGATTAGGGTATATTCTGTGATTCTCCCAATACTCCATTCAAATTGGCGCATTGAGATTAGTGACGCTCAACTTATTGGAAAGGTACTCAGTCGAATATTTTCCAAGAGCCTTAATCGGAATATCCGTAAGTTTTTGAGTATTGCAAATATGACCCGCAACTAATTAATCGTGTAAAAAGTGGTTATCCATCTCAATATATTTGGTGCGATGGTAAAAGCCTAGTTTGGTGGCTATATGAAAGGCCGCATGATTTGTCATCAAGGAGATGTGGATGTCGACACCAAACATATGAAGTAATTGATACATATATGATATAGAATGATATTCTCTTCCAAGGATGATTACACTGTGTTATTTTTTGTTTTCCATGATATAGGAGACGCTGGAGCAAAACAACATAACATGTCAAAGAAACGTTGGCTTATCGGACATGCCGTCCAATCAAAATTGCGAAAGGCCTACAACTAAAATGAGCAAGATACCTTGATCCAGGCTCCCTTTAAGATAACACACCACATATAAATCATATTCTCATTGGTCAATGATTAGACTCTGTAAAAATTTAGATTCGAACATGGACAATATATGAGAGTCCAGATCGAGTAATGGTGGGATATACAAGACATCCTATGAAACGTCTACACTTTCTAGGGCGATCAATAAATGCGGCCTTGAAATTCCAAGTCTGTGGTTCTATTCGGTGGGAGTGCTTACCAGTTTTGCACCTAACAATCTACTTTCCAAAATGATGCCAAAAGCATAATAGAAAAATACCATCTAAAGAACATGACACCTCAATCCTCAAAAAATATTTCAACGCGCTCCGATTCGTCAATGAAACTATCTACTCAAATATTCCTTGAAGTGAAGGCGAATATTCACGCAAACATATAATAAGTAATAATATACGGAAGATCGTCAGAACCCCAATTTAGTGAAGGTATCAATTAAATTTTCGAACAAATATCATGGTAATTTTCGCAACCCTTATAAGGAATTATGAAGCTTGCAAACTTCATAGAATCTACATCGATGAAATGCAGATCTATCACGAAATGTTGCATTACACTTTCATCAATACTTCTTACGCGAACGTAACACGATTGTAATGCCAGTACTTTAATTCAATTTATGTCAGATTTGCATTATAATTTGTATTGCAAACATGTACGTATTAGTAACGCAATTGTGTAACAATTTTGACATTGAGTCTATACGTACGATAGTTCACGTGCGCTATAATAATCAACGATATTGTGTTATTATGTTCATGATATAGTAACACAAGTGTGATACAATTGCGTTAAAAATTATGGATATATATCACTTTGGTTGTCATGTCAACTCACTCATAATTAAAAAAAAAAATCATCTAAATTGTCTCATTTGCTCGTATATAGTTTTTCATATATTTGGTCTCTGCGAAGATGGATGTATGAGGTGTTTGACTCAAAAACAAAAACTATTTCTCTTGAATTCGAAAGTGGGTTTGAAAAAGTTTCATGACATTTGTTAAAAATCAAGTTAAAAATGTAAGGAGCGGCATATTGTCTTTGTTTAGGTGTAGAAATTAAAAAAAAAAAGTTTAGTGTAGGCGTTGTATTAAAACACATATACAAGAGATGCTTTATGGATTACTATATTTGGATTTATCAAGGCGATGATATGAGCACAATGAAAACTATGTACATTAGAATTGAACAACTGGATGATGTTTATAGTAGTTATGAAGCGTTTACAAATTAAATAAATTTTGATGATGATCGTACTCGTCAGGATGGATATATGGAAATTATTGGGGATGTTTTTCCCGGTTATCAAATTATTATGAATGAGGGATGTAAGTATATTTTTCATTTAATTATTGTTCTATTTTTGTACATTTCTCCAGTTTTACAATATTTTCTTTTGTAGATCGTCCAACCTAACCGACATGTTCGTGTATTCCGTTTAGACTCGTTGAAGTCTCAGATCATTGGGACTTCGGGTGAGGGGATGTCGATGGGTACGCATGAGGTTGTAAACCCCATTCCATGAGTGGATGAACTTTGACGACCGAGCACGTGGCTTGCAAGATGACGATAGCAGATCTTGAATTGGTTGTGGATCTCATCTAGCTATCCATTTCGCATCTGAACCCAACTCCAAATGCTCCAACGTCCACTCTTTTTTTCACCATATCTCCTCCAATTTCGCTATGGGATAACCATGTTCTTCTTCACCACTAACCAATATTGTAGGATTAGATGATTTATTAAATGAAAACTAAATTTGTATTTTCTTTCTTTTTATTGGGTCACATTTTCGTTACAAAGGGTGACAAAAATTTTCGTTGCAATTGTATTACCAATTATAACGCAATGTGTCATTAGATTACTTGAAAATTGTAACACGGACGCGATTTGTGTTAGTATTTGTAACCCAGTTGCATTACTTTTTCTTTAAAAATGATAATGCTTCTTTGAGTCAGAATTGGATAACTAAACGTAAGCCACACTGATGCTTTCCATTGACCATCAATACAATAACCCATACAAATTCTGTGTTAGTTTGACATTTGAAAGAATAATTTTCAAAGCAAAACTGACCATTTGCTATGTAAATTTGCATAGGACATTCCGTGTTTCTCGGTAGTGCGAGTTCTATATTGGATGATATGTGGATTTGAATGTTTTTATAACGATGATGAAGGAGTAGTAGTCATCTATAAATATTGCTAAAAGCTCCCCTTATCGACAACATCGTTCCAGGGAAATGTAAAAAAAATCAACATCATCATAAGCAAAATAAATTATTGATTCATCTATTACAGATCGTATTCTATTCTTTCGTCTGTTTTTCATCGTCAAGAATGGTTTTAATGGATTTTATAACATCCTGGACAAACATATAAAAAACAATTGTTTCTATGGCAAGTATCACGTAGTATGATGGATTTCATGCCATATGTATTTGGTGTAAGCTCTTGTTTGAACCGTGATTCGAAGTTTCTGTGGTACTTCATTGACAAACAAAATTATTATTCTTTTTGGTTCGGTAAATGGAATCTCCTCGTCCCCACCATCCTTTGACTGGTGAGAGTTTCTCACTAAAATTTGTTGTAAATGTTACTCGGGTTTCAGATTGGTTGTTTCCTTTTTGACATTCAAATTGTCTTATGTGTGCATATCTCATGAGATGATTCATGAAATAATATTTAATATTGGTCTAAGAGTAACTCTATCATCTTTTATTTTTAGATGCATTACACATGGAAGGCGTTCCAATTACATCAACACTTGGTGTCTCAGTTCAATGTTTTCTGGTTTACGAACACCAATATAATGCATGCAAATATAGACTTATTTCAAGCAACAAACTTCCGGATCTTGAAAAAAACATAACATGAATCCCGAATTCCTCGACATACTACATATAGAAAAGACGAGCCACATATTCGTTGAATGCATCATCCTTCGTAAGCTTTTCTTGGTTGATACGAGCCTCAAATTTATTGTTCGAATCCTCTTGTAATGCTTCATTGACAATATATAACTTAACCAAAACCACCATCTTCACTGAGACACTGTACGCTCACCTAAAATTTTAATATGTTCGATCAAATGAACTACAAGATACAAAATCCTAGTTGTCCAATCAAGTACCAGACTTCCCTCTAGAGATGATTCTTACTTAGAACTTTAGTTTCATTTTCTTTATTGTTGATATATGGAATTATCATTTTCTTTAAATCCTTTTGCTTCATATATCTCAACCAACTTCACCCCTTTGTATTCTTTAACATATAAAGTTGTACATATAAAACAAGACAATTATTTTCTAAGGTGAAACACTAACTAGAACTAAATTATAAATAGAGAAATTCTTTCAGTTTAATTTTAAAATTGTATTAGCTCATGAAACAACTTGAACATGCACATATACATTATTCTTAAATTGGGGTTTCCATTATAAAATCACATTCATTCACTTAAAAATATAAAAATACGAATGTAAATTGGCATGGGAAACTCTTGAATTTGCATTGGAAAAATGTATCTTCGACGCAAATGCAATGTGAACCTCCCGTTGGTCAGGGCGACGTTAATAAATGTCAAGTGTTTTATTTTATTGGCAATGATAATACACTACCTACACCAAGTGATAATACAAATGGAAACACAATTTCAACATTTCATGTGACAAAGCTCTAAAAAATTAGGGTTTCAAACATCTTATTCGAAGTTTTCATCAAAGTTAATTCAAAATTTGCAGTAGAAGTGGTAATACAAACGGTAAAAAAAAATCATGTTAGTTTTGCATTGAAATATATAAAATGTTACAACACAATTTATTGACGACTTGCATTGAACTTAGTAATGTCATTATAACAAGCATTAAGTTGATATGTCATTTTTTTATTTAAAAAAATAATAGTTTTAAATTAAAACTATGAGATATTAAAAAACAACATATTAAGAAAACAAACTAAAAAATATTAATTAAACTATTGGTCGTTCAAGAAATCTTAAAATTTTGCAATACCTGTGATGCTGAAGACGACGGCGATATGGATGCGGGTGAAGGTCCGTGTGCGGGTGCGAGTACACACATGTCAGAATGTGGCTCCGAAAAATGCAAATGTTCTATCATTGTTTCAAGATCGACGACCTTTGCTTTGATTGTAATGATGTCTTCCTTTATTTCACGATGATTTTATCTTTTTTTCCTCGATATGCACATAAGGAGTATCAATGCATTGCACATGAATCACGGCCTTGTGCAAAACCATCGAAATCTCGTCGTCTAAGATCCTACTGATCTAAGACTTCAATATATATAAATCATGCCCAACGAAACTATATGATTATTCGAGTAATTTTATCAAAACATAGAAAACAATATTGAAATAATGACATCCATGTATAGCTCTTCTAACATGATCTTTATTATTCTAGAAGGTTTCAAGCCTTATTCCTAACTCTATTACGCTCCTTGAGTTTCCATTTATTTTTTCTGATGTTAAAAACTTAGTTTTAATTATCTAATTTAAGCATATAATAAAATCTATTTTAAAATAGTTACCTTTTGTCAATCTTTTTGGCTACTTCTTTAGCCTTCATGTGGATCCACAACTAGTCTTTTTTAATGGATCCTCTGCATGAATTCCAAAACCTTGTAGCTCGACCCAACTCTTGGTTCCAAAGAAAAACATAAAAATGTTAATATATATTATATAAAAAATTTAACAAAAATTTTAAATCTTTACTTATCAAATCTTAAAAGAATCTTTTGAATGGTTAATGTACGTGCAATCACATTAGATCTGGTGGGATGAGGATTTTACAGTTTCCTACCACGTTTTCATTTTGCTCGAGAAACTCTAAACTCGACCATTGGATGATAAGTGTTCCCACATATATGGAGTGATGATATCCGTAGGCTACTGTTCGATTCGTGTCGACGAGTCAATTCTCTTTCTGATTCATGATGAGTGAGTTAAAATGCTTTGTCACTAGATTTTTCACAGATCATAAACTAAGATATGGTATTCATAATACCATTCTGATTGAAATAAATTAATATTAAAAATTTAGTAACAAAACATATATCTATAAATATTCATAAATAAAAGTGAACTACTATTTTACCATAAAAAATTCCACCAATAGTCGTTGGTAGGCTACAGTAGACATTCCATTCGTGCATGGATTAAAATAGTTGATCTTGATGCATCGAATAATGTTGTATTCGACTATAACATCTATATCAAAATTATAAAATGAAATATAAACAAATTAGTTTAACAAAATACTTATGAAAATGTTGGGTTACCATATGCACTTGGCGATTTCTGTAGATGAAACTAATTCCTAGAAATGCACTAAAGATGGCATGACAACTGGACAAAGTTAAAAAAAAATCGAGATACAAAAAGATAATCCTCGGAAGCACATTGGCGTTGCGAGAACAATATCGTTGGCTACCATCAATGATTTTAGAGAGAGAATGGAATAATGTCGGTGATGAATTGTATGGTTGTGAACTATTAGCACTGTGTGGAATCTCCGGATGCATCGGTGTCCGTGGTGAAACGAACTACCCAAATCATGTGCATCAATGAATATTGCACCACAAAAGATAATTAGATATTAAATACTAAACCTAAAAACCCCAGTATCAACCTAAACTAACCCAAATATCAAGCCAAATATAAACTGACTGAAACCAAATTAAATTAGATACAAAACACTGAATGAAATCTAGATTTCTCCTAATCGAACCAGCCTAATCGCACTTAATCCAAATATATCAGAACCTAACCAACCACAAATCTAATCTAACTAAATCTAAATCTTTAAAATCTATCAAATTTATACATAAATACTTGTATATTAGTAATAAACCGACTAAACAATTCTTCACTTTCATCTAACACATGCATGAAAACTTATATTATGAATAACATAATGTTACTATTTGAAAATCACCGAATTTTTAAAATATAAACTTTTAATTTGCTAAAAAATTTGAATAAATATAAGAATTGTTGGACGAAGATAAGATTGATAACTAGGTGAAAGTTGAAAGCAATCTACCCAGAAGTTTTCGCAACTCAATCATGAAAAGAAAGAAGATGAGTTCTTCTTTACTTTTATCAATATAAGTTTCACAATTCCGATTTTAAAATTACATCATTCATCACAATTATATTCTACATCATTGCATTCTTGATCGTCCTCGGCCTCTTCATCTCGTATTATATCTAACTCGTTTATAGGTATAAACTACGTAACAATGATATGTCACTAAGTTCTACTATTGACTCTTCGTTTTCCTTTTGCTTTGATTTATCCTCTATATCCTTGTCATTGAGTAAAATTATACCTTTTTTAAGAACTATAACAACTTCACTTCAACAATTATGTTATCCCTATGTGTTCAGATATGTAAGTAAAACCATATGATTAGCTTCGAATGATAAGATGAAATAATTCTACTTCCAAAACCGTCATTCTTTTGGAGATTTCAACCTCCACGCTTTCTTCTCCTAGTTCTGATGCGTATCAGAGTTAAATATAAATAACCTAATCTATTCGCAAGTGCACGGCACGTGTGTAGTATTTTAGGTGTCGATCCCACAGAGACTACGCAACACTACCTAAACTCGAACTACGAATCAAACTTGCTAACGAAAGAATGGTGATGAGGAATGAAATACTAAATGTAAATAAACTATTTGGGTTCTAACGATAAGACAAACGTCCTAGGAATCCAGTTTCACCACAAGACTACCAAAACTAACAATCAACCTATCTATCATGCAATCCCAATTAAAGCTATCTAAGGCGGACGATCCTAACATGATATCTACCCTCTCTCAAGGCATAAACACGTGATCTAGACAAGGTGCCCCCTACTTTCGTGGTTGACACCATGAACTAAACCCATAAACTCTGTGATTCGCCCGTTCACCCTCAACCGTTGCTACCCTACTTTCGTGGCCTAACCTCGGTTGTTCTAAACCTGATCTTCCAAGACTAGAATTCTCCTTTCGGTCCTTCTCCTAACACATGTATTTACGTGATCATCGCAAACACAAGTAAATTTAAGCACTCAGATAAAGAATAGATGAACTAAAACGAGAAGATGCATTCAAAATAGATCAAAAGCGGTCTCGGGATAGCCAAGGGCTAATCCCTTCTCCTAGAACAAACAAACTACTCGCTCATGCGTCTATAAAGAAACATAAACATAGTAGAAAGTCTAAGGAACATAAAAACCAAACAAAACCGAAGTGGCGGTGCTTGATCTCCAATGCTCCTCGCTTATCTCCTCGCAAGAATCTGCTCTAACTTTCGCCAATTGTTCTCCTCTGTAAGCTTGCTGTAATGACGTCTTTTTGCCTCCTTTTAAGCCTCCTAAGTCGGTCCAATTGTTGCCCAAAATTCCCCACGAGTTCTCTTATGTTTTAAGTTAAGTTTACTTAAGTTTTGAGCAGTTACGGGCCGCGACCCGCTCGGGTAGTGAGTGTGCCCGCTCGGGTGCGGCTAGGGCAAGTCGTGCGTGCTGTGTGGCTGGAATGATGCCCGATCGGGCATGGTGTGTGTGCCCGCTCGGGCACAAGGCAAATGGTCGGGCAAGACATGCCCGATTCGTGCAAAAGTGTCCACACAATTGGCCGTAGGTTTTGCCCGATCGTGCAAGGGTTGTGCCCGACCGGGTGAGGCTTTTCCATGCTCAATCTCGTCCCGTTTGTCCCGTGATGATCCTCGAAGTTGCTCCTTAGCTCCGTGCATGTCCTTTTAGCTCCAAAATGATCCAAATACGCGTAAAGACCTGTAAGAACATGAAAAGCACGAAAGCAAGTAAAACGGATACGAAATCATACGTAAAACATCACATATGTATCAAAAACGTCTCCTAAATCATGCAAGAAATACGTATGAAAATGAGATGATCAAGTTCCTCTCTCGATCTTTGGATAGAACCAATCACAACTGAAAATATTTTTTTCTAAACCAACAAATCTTTGATACTTGACCTACAAAATCTCTTTAAGAATATCATAGAATTCTGGTTCTTCAAAGGAATCTTAATGAAGCCTTTTTGTAAAAGTATTATGCTAACTTGTCCTTTTGTCTAAACGATGACGTCTAAACCATGACTAAATGTATAAACGTGTAGTTATGAGTAAACATAATAGACTAACATTTTACCATTCTTATCAAAGTTAATACTAAATCAATCCACCACTACAAAAAACAGACATTTATCCGTTGGAAAACGCCATAAATCCGTTGAAAAGAGCATTTTCCAACGGACGACAACGAATCTGTGTCGTTGAAAATCACTCGTTGCAAATCGGGATCCATTGCAATTCGTACCGGAGTTGCAACAGATAATATCTGTTGCAAATTTGTAACGGGAAAGCTAACGGATAAAGCCGTTGAAATTTTGTAACGGACGACCGTTGAAATAATTTGTAACGGATGCCCGCTACAAAATTGCAGCGGACGTCTATTGCCATCCAGGCGGGAAAAAAGAGCAGGATTTTAAATTTTTCAATGGGCATCCGTTGGAAACTGGCGGAAAAGGGCAACGGGCGTCCGTTACAAATTGGTGGGAAATGGCAACGGACGTCCATTACCATTTGGCGGGAGAATAGCGTCCAACGGATGCCCGTTATAAATTACAACGGGCATCCGTTGGAAATTTGTTAAAAAAATAAAAAAAATTATAAAAATAAAATAAAATTTTTAACAAAATAGTAAAACTAATTCTATTACATTTCATTTAAATCGGCTGGGTCGATATCATCTCCCCGGTCACCGGCACTTCTAGACGGTGTTGCATCCGAAACGAGACCCGTCTCTTGTTGCGGTGTTGATATCCTAACTTGGTCGGATAACAACTCTATGACGCTCTCCAACTCCTATATTTGAGAGTTTTTTTGCACCACTTGAGCTCGAGTTTCTCGAAGTTGTGCTTCGAGATCCTCGATACCCTGTTGTTGCGTGTAGCTCTCTTGGACCGAATGAGGTACTGTCGTGGCGTCCTTGACGATATCTTTTTGAAGTGTCCCGAGATCGTATAGACACCCTTTATACGGTATCACCAACTACAAGATAAAAGAAAATTAGAGTTATATGTTTACAAATTATTTTATTACTAATTGAAAGATGAAAGAATAAGTTTTTTTACCATCAAACACATTTTAGTCTGCATGTCGCGCATCCATGTCGTGTAGATGCACGTCGTATCCTTCCTCCACCATCTGTATGAGCGCTGCAAAATAATTTATAATGTGTTACTTTATAATAGATATAACTTATCATTTTAAATGAAATTCAATTTGAAAATTTACGATAAAAGTGCACCATCGTCAGTGGTGCACGACTTCTCGCGTAACTTGCCAGGAATAATATAGTTGGTCCTGTAAGGACCCTTGGATGATGTCGTTGTTCGTATGTTTTAGAACATCATCCACGTCAAACCTGTAAATTAAAATTAAAAGTTAGATAATATTTATAAATTACGACAATATAAATGCAAATAATAAATCTTTTTTACCATAGCATCCCGGCAGGACGATCGGGATCGAAAATTTGAAAGGTGAGACACCCATCAAAATTATCGATTAAGGAATCGATATCCACCATATCGTCCTCTTCATCAACTATCATTGGTGCCAATATTGGTGAAGGATGGTGGTGGTGGAGGCAGGAGAGGAGCTCCCGCTGAACTAGCCAACATCCCTCCCAAACCTATGAATCATGTAGCCCTCATTTTCGTGTTTAGTGTTTGTAAATGTGTTTTGTGTGTGAAATAGACTATTTGAGAGGATTTTGAGGTTTTGATTTGTGTTGAAAATGAAATTTTCCAACGGTTTATGTGCAAAAATTTCCAACGGATGCCCATTGGAAATTACATTATCTCAACGGACGCAATTAATTGACACAATGTTATGTCTTCCCAACGGGCATCCGTTGGAATTTCCAATAGATGTTCGTTGGAAATACGTGTTCCCGAGGCAACGGACGGCGAAATGTCGGCTCGTCTCCCATTGGAAATTTTTGGAGACTAGGGTAGGCATCCTTACACTTTGCAACGGGTATCCGTTGCAAATTGTGATGGACACCCGTTAAAAAAATTTCTAACGGGCATCCGTTAATATTTCAAACGGATTCCCGTTAGTATATTTGTAACAGATGTCTGTTACAATTTTGCAACGGATGCCGGTTAGAATTATGAAAAACTTAGAATTTTTTAAGTGTCGAAGGCGATTTCGATTTCCAACGGGCATCTGTTAATATTTCCAACGGATGCTCGTTGGTATAGGTTCAACGAATGTTCGTTAGTATTTTTCAATGGATGCCCGTTAGAATTACGGAAAACTTAGAAATTTTGTCTAAGTGTCGGAGGCGATTTCATGTTCCAACGGGCATCCGTTAACGGATATCCGTTAATATTTCCAACGGATGCCCGTTGGTATTAGATCATATGATGTTCTAAAACATTAAATATCGTTTATATATTCTTCGATTGTATTAATATTTCGATTGTTCGATTACACATCATCTACATTATTATACATCATTTACATTACACATCATCTACATTATTACACATCATTTACATTACACATCATCTACATTATTACACATCATTTACATTACACATCATCTACATTAATACACATCATACACATTATTGTATTTACATTTCTTCTTCAGTAGATTCATCGATTGGCGAGTCTTCATTGGATTGTTCATTGAATTTATCGTCGTTTTCATCTTCAACATCTTCTGGTTCAACGTCTTCGTAATTGCATATGAATTCTCCGTCTATGTTAGTTCTTCCGAGAATCTCCTCGTGATTTGTATCAATTAAACGAATCGGATGCGGATGATCAGGTTGCAACGGATCTTCTTTATCATCTGAGCTTATGATCCCTCGTGGCTTGATCTTTACTACGGCCCACCACTCCTCTCTTCGTCGTTTCAATGTTGTTGGAAATTACACGTAACATACTTGATCTACTTGATCTATTTTGATGAATGGATCATATTTACCATATAATGAAAATACGTTAATATTGTATATATATACACATATATTTAAAAGATTGAATAACATTATTGTGTACCTTTCGTACGGTAATAACTCTTGACAATTTAGTCGTATATATGTGTGGACTTGATTATACTCCTCTGGTGTTAACCAATATACCTCGGATTTACCTCTTGTACGTCTAATCGGCGTAAACATTTCAGGAATTGTGCCAAACTGTGGATTATATTGATACAGATAGTTTGTGTGATCATCCGTTGCACGTCGTTCTTTCGTCTGAATATGCGACTCGAAATAAAATGTGCTGAAATATGCGTTTTCTTCCAGCAAGTATTGTTTCACAATAGATCCTTCGACCTGTGCTTTGTTTTTTGTTTTTTTCTTTAAATGAAAAAAAAACCTTTTCGAAAGGATACATCCATCTGAATTCAATTGGTCCACCGAGTATTGCCTTATCTGGTAAATATATTGGCAAATGCTCCATGACATCGAAGAATGAAGGCGGAAAAACTTTTTTCAATGCACATAATACTTCAGAGATATTGTTTTTCATTAATTCCAAGTCATCCCTTTTTAAATTCCTTGAACATATATCTCTGAAAAATATGTTGATTCCGCATAGCATATCATTAACTTTCCGTGGTAAGAGCTCATCAAATACAATGGAATGAGTCCCTGCATGAATATGTGACAATCGTGACTTTCAACCTGATCAGCCTCGAATCAACAATATCCACACATCGAGCAATGTTTGATGCATATCCATATGGAAACTTAACTTCTTCTTTTAACCACTTTAATAATGCTGTTTTCGCCAGACCAGACAATCTGAATACTAGGACAGGTGACCTTCCATCTCTTAATTCCAACTCAGGTCGTCGGCATATTGTCTTCAAATCTTTTCTTGATTGTATATTATCTTTAGTTTTACATGCCACATTCAAAACAGTATTGATGATGTTATCGAAAAAGTTCTTTTCGATATGCATAACATCTTAATTATGACGTAATATCAATGATTTCTAGTATGTTAGTTCCCAAAAGATACTACGTTTATACCAGTTATGCCATTCACCTTGGCCTTTTAGTTTACGATGCCCACGATCTCCACCGCATTCTACCGATTCTTGTAAATCGCCTATTATGTTCACTCTTTCGTAAAGGATTTGTATCTCGGTTTGGATGTACGATGCCTCTTCTATTTGTACCACGTTCTTTTGAAAATGTTTTTTTATCTTTCCGGAAAGCATGTCCACGAGGAAGAAATCTTCTATGACAATCAAACCAACATGGTTTCTTATCATGTACTGGTCGAAATGAATCTGTATCCTCCATACAATATGGACATGCCAATCTTCCGTGCGTGCTCCATCCAGATAACATTCCATAGGCAGAAAAATCGCTAATTGTCCACTACAAGACCGCTTTCAATCGCTAATCGCTACTTCGTACTGACGTCATAAGCAAGAATTCCTTCGTTCCATAAATGTCTTAATTCATGAATTAAGGGTTTCAAAAAGACATCGAAACTTTTCTTCGGATGTTCTAGTTCTGGAATGAGCAACGTCAGAAACATTATCTGTCTTTTCAAACATATCTCAGGAGGCAAATTATACGGAGACAAAATCACTGGCCATCGAGAATATTGACTTCCAGATTGTCCATATGGACTAAAACCATCTGTGCATAGGCAAAGATAAATATTTCTCGTTTCATACGCGAACTCGGGAAATATTTCCTTGAAATCTTTCCAAGCCTTACCATCCGATGGATGTTACATTATACCTTCGGTCGTCAAGTGTTCTGCGTGTCATCTCATTGTCGCGGTGACTTTTTTTATTCAAATAACCTTCTCAACCTAGTTGCTACAGGCATATAGAACATTTTCTTGTATGGTACATATTTGTGTGAAGATGGTGTTTTTTAGCCAAAATCTTCTTGCACCGCGAAACTTGCATTCCAACGAGTCTTTATCATTTCTCCAAAACAACATGCAATTGTTTCTACACACATCAATTTTCTCATGTGGCATTCCCAAATCTTTCAACACATTCTTTATTTCATAATATATCTTGGGAGCTTGATTATTTTCCGGTAAATATTCACACATGGTTTTGCAAAATGAATCTATGCAATTTTCAGCAAGATTGTAGTCTGTTTTTATACTCATCAATCTTGAAGATAAAGATAAGCGAGACTGACCTTCATGAAAACCTTCATATATAGACAGTTTCGCCGAATCCAATAGGTTGAAGAATCGACATGTATCAATGTTCGACATCTCTTCATTCGTTCGTTCATTAACAACTCCAGGAAAAGCATATGACAGCATTTCCACATATGGATTGGCCGTTGATTTTTCATAAATACCTTCTTCATTTCTTTCTACATGTGCATCTTGCATAATATCTCTAACGCCGTAATTTTCGGCACGGAAAAACCAAATTTCGTAGTTCTCAACGAAATCCACCTTGTATAGATGTTTGCAAACAATTGCTTGACTTCGATACTTTATGTTTTTGCATCTTTTGCATGGATATAATATTGTCCCGCGTTCTTGACACAAAGGTTGCATCGATGCAAAACTCATGAATTGCTCCAATCCGTGTACGAATTCTTGTGTAATCTCTTCGGTTATAGGATCTTTTCTTCTATACATACACTCTCTAGATCTATATATATCTCTATTTGAAGAAGACGATATTTTTTTGAAAATATGTTTGTTATTGATGGTTTGATGCAATCATTGGTTTTGATCTAAATAGTGCAATTTTCAACGGATGGCCGTTTCAAGTTCGCATGAATTTATTTCCACTGGTTACCTCAAAATTAACAATTTCAACGGGCATCCATTGCAATTTGTAACGAGCATCTGTTAATATTAGCAATAGATGCCCGTTGAAATATTTTTTTCCTGTGTTCTAACGGACTTCCAACGGACGGCGCCAACGGAAAATATTCGTTAACATTCCATTAAAAATTGCAATGGATTGCAACAGACAGGGCACGGATGGTATCCGTTAAACGTCCGTTGACATTTGTAACGGATTGTAATGGATGTATGCCCGTTGAAAGTTCTCGTAAATCCGTTACAATCCATTGCCATTTCTTATCAACGGACGGATCCGTTGCCCCGTCTGTGGGAAATGACGTGTTTTCTTGTAGTGGACCCTGTATTGCAATTGTAATCTTGAAATATATATTATGGCTAGTAATCATCATGTACAATAGTTACATGGTTTTAAACTCACTATATATATACATATATAATTATATAATCAATACTTACATAGTTTTGCAAACATGGTACATAAGTATGTTCTTTCATCAAAATTAGGTCTTCGCCAGTTAAATATTTCGTTACTGATTCTAACGCAGATACTTTACACGGTGTAACACAACATCAATAAAAAGTCACTAAATTTGAAATTCCCAATACAAATTATCACGCATTGTATTCGCTAACATGGCACTACACACAAATTTTAGTGTCATTGTAAAACAAATGTTGTTGTTGACATGGAGTTGCACTAGCGGTCAGACTGCCAACGCGAATAATGTCACAATGTGCTCGTTACCATGTTATTACCATTATGTTAAAATAGTGTTACTAGTTCCAATTATGTGTTGATATTGTGTTGACATGGCGTGAAAATTGTGTTAGTTTTTGCAACGCTACTGTAACACAATCCTTACGTGTGACATGCGTTACAACAACGTGGGATTAGTGTTGAATAATTTTTTCATGCAAATTTATGTCGGTCCATACGTTGGCCAATGTGTATTTTTTTGTAATGATTCTTCGAAATAATTAATTTTCATTCTTTAGTAATATATATAACGAGGAATAAAGATTGATTTATAAAACTATGTTATTATACAACAATTTGAGATATAAAACAAAATAATACATGCAAGTGAATATGGAAAACAAATGGGTTATCAACATTTATATTTTAATGGAAATCCATTCTCGTACTACCCGACACAATGTATGAGTTTTGGCGTGAAAGATGTTGACATGGATCATTGATCTTGTATATGGTATTGGATAAGTTAGAATTCATGAGCTTACTATTGGATTGAGTTAGATCCGAATCCTATTTTCATAATATCATGGTCCGTCATGATTTAAATATTTCGATATTGGACCCTTTTTATATGTGCACGCTTTACAACCGGACTTAGATACGAGAGAAAACTATTCTAGTGTTGTCCAAAACGGATAGAAAATGGATCTATATATTCATATATTGTTTACAAATAGTCAAGACAATTACTGTTGAGGCTGACCGTCGAGGAATCGCACGCCCGAGAGGGAACCCTCGAGAAGACGCTGAAATGGGAGGTTCTGGAGTATTCTTCGGAACCCCTCGAAATGAAGGATGCAACTGGCCCGAGAAGAAGCGGTCCATGAACGAGATGAAGCACGCGGCCCACGAGAAGAAGAGTTTTGGATGCGGCAGCCCAGCGGGTGAGGCCCACAATGCCGAAGCCCATCCGTGAAGCCCATGCCAAAAACAACAAGAACAAAGGGTCAATTTTTGTGTTAAAAATGAAGCAACGGCATTGAATTAAAATGGTAAGACATTGCAGGTTTAATACAAGGTCAATGGCTATATGTAAGGCATATTTTGAGGTTATTGTAAGGGGTTGTCTGAACAAGGACAATCTCATGTTTTTGTATGCTTTTTAATATATATGAATGATGAAATGGTGTGAAGAGCATCACATTGAAAAACACATTCTTGAGTGCACCAAATTCAGACAACAAACCGTGAGAGTGAGAAGAGATTCTAAGAACCATACGAACAAGTAACACCAGCAAGATCATCTTTACATTTTTTGTTTGCACAAGGTTTAACATAGAGATGGAATAGCTCATGACTCATCAAAATTATTCATGAGCTTATCAACAACAACAACAACAACAAAAATTGGTATCAGAGCCTTTCGGATCTAAAGGCCGAGAGGGAGCACAAGCACAAGCAATATTTACAACACAAGAAACCGCACAGGATAACCAGCACAAGTAACGATTGAAAGGATGCAGAATACACCACCGATACCGGTATTTGATGGTAAGAGCTACAACCTCTGGATAATAAATATGAAAGCATTACTCAGGTCTAAACTGTTGTGGAAAGTAGTCACGGAGGGACTACCTGAGATGCCCGTGATAGGGGCTGCTCCTGTGGAAGAAGAGTTGCAGAAGGCTCTGCAACTTTGGGAAGAAAATGAGGCGAAGGATCAGACTGCACTACAACTTCTGTATAGTGCAGTCACGGATGATATATTTGCTGCGCATATATTAGTGTGCGAGACGTCTAAGGCAGCTTGGGACCTCCTCAAGGAAAGGTTTCAAGGAGACCCCAAGACAGCCATGATAAAGCTCCAAAGGTTTCGAGCGAGTTATTACACCTTTAAGCAAGGAGAGAAGGAGACGATTAAAGAGTTTGCTAACAAGGTCATTGAGTTAGCAAACGAAATGACGGCCTTTGGAGATGAGATAAAGGAGGACACTTTAGTCTCGAAGATCCTGTGTTCGTTACAGGAACGATTTGACCCGTATGTCGGGGTCATTGAACAAACAAAAGACCTCACAACACTGATTGTGGGGGAGTTGGTAATATCCTTGCAATCTCAGGAAGCGAGACTGGAGGACATGCACGGTGGTGGTCTGGAAGGTGCGTTCCAGGCAAAGAACAAAGGACCCAAGAAATCTGGGCCAAGTAAGAAACGCTTCGGAAAGGGGGACTTTAAGTTCAAACGAAAGAAGTTTTGCAGTATTTGCAAAAAGGACAATCACCAGGAGAGCAACTGTTTCTTTCGAAACAAACAAAACCAAGGAGAACAAAACAAGAAAAATAAGAGCAAAGAATGCTATACATGTGGCAAGTTAGGCCATTTTTCGAGAGATTGCAAAGGCAAAGGGCCTACACAGAATCAGGCTCATATGAATCAACAAGAGGAGGAGGAGAATTCACTATTTACGACAACACACTTGACACATGAGGTGTTTAAAGACGACGTGTGGTTGGTGGATAGTGGAGCTACGAATCCCATGGCCAAACAAGAAGAGTGTTTCACAACGTTAGATAGGTACTCTAGAGTACCTATAAAGGTTGGAAATGATGAAGTTTTGACCACTGCCGGTAAAGGGAATATTCAGGTTCATACGAAGAAGGAAGTTAAGACAATTAAGGATGTTTTCCTAGTGCCGGGTTTGGACAAGAAATTACTAAGTGTGTCGCAAATGATGAGGAATAGGTACGAGGTGATATTCATCGAGGATAAATGCTTAATACAAGATAAGACAGGCTCTAAGGTGGTTGAGGTCAAAATAGTTAAGAAGGCATATCCTCTCAAATGGAGGATAGTTAAAGAAGAGGCTAGGATAGCCGAAGAGAAGACAAACATTTCAAACCTATGGCATAAGAGATTAGGTCACACTGGTTTTCACAACCTGAAGAAGCTACAGAAGGAAAATATGGTGAAGGGTTTAGCACAATTAACTGTGGTAAAGGAGGTGTGTGAGGCTTGCGTGAAGGGCAAGCAACACAGGCATGAAATTCCGAAACACTCAAGAGTACAAAGCTAAGCAGGTTTTAGGTCTAATACACACGGACCTATGCGGACCTATGGAGACACCCTCACTGGATGGGAGTGTCTATCTGTTAACTTTTACAGATGACCACTCCCATATGACTTGGGTATTTTTTCTGCGGCTCAAGTCGGATGTTTTTGCAACTTTCAGGAGGTTTGCAAGTCAGTTTGAAAACTAGACAGAGAAGAAAATAAAAAAGTTGAGGTCAGATAGGGGTTTGGAGTTTAATTCGAAGGAATTTTCATACTATCTGGCTGAAAAGGGTATTATAAGGGAGCTCAGTGTAGCTTACACACCCCAGCAGAATGGGGTTGCAGAACGAAGAAACCGCACCTTGATGGAGATGACTAGGTGCATGTTGAAAGACAAGAAAATGCCTAATAGGTTTTGGGCAGAGGGAGTATTCACGGCGACTTATATACTAGAAGGTGATAGGGGTCAAATGGATTTATAAAATAAAGACGGATGAGGAAGGACATATCAAGAAATATAAGGCAAGGCTGGTAGCAAGGGGATTTCCTCAGACCTATGGTCTGGATTACGAGGAGACTTTTGCCCCGGTTTCAAGGCACGACACGATAAGAGCCCTAATTGCTATTGCGGCTCAGAAGGACTGGCCTTTACATCAAATGGATGTAAAGTCAGCCTTTCTGAATGGAGAAATTAAGGAGGAGGTCTACGTTGAACAGCCACCGGGATACGAGGTACACGGTTCTGAACACAAAGTTTGACGTCTTAATAAAGCATTATACGGATTAAAACAGGCACCCAGGGCCTGGTACAGCAAGATAGACACGTTCTTCTTGCAAGAAGACTGTGTGCGAAGCCACTGTGATGCAGCCATGTATATCAAAGCAGTGGGAGATAATATTCTGGTTGTTTGTTTATACGTGGATGATATTATACTGTCGATAAACAGTTTCAAGTTGATTGAAGATTTCAAGGTTAAGTTAAGCTCAACCTTCGACATGAGTGATTTGGGTTCATTAAAATTCTTTCTGGGGTTTGAGGTTAAGAAACTTGGTGATGGTATTTTTCTAAGCCAGGAGAAGTATGCAACCAAACTTCTTTCGAAGTTTGGTATGCAAGACTCAAAGGGAGTCACAACACCCTTGACCCAACACTGCAAGTCGAGAGAGGACGGCGAAGAACTTACCGATCAGACGTCGTACCGCAGTATGGTGGGAGGCATCCTATACCTTGCTGCTATGCGTCCAGACCTCGCATTTGCCGCTTCGTACCTGTCACGAAGCAACGCAAAGCCGACAGTTTCGAGTCTACAAGATGCAAAAAGAGTTTTACAGTATATAAAGGAGACGAAGGACTATGGTCTAAGATTCACAAGGGTTGATTATGCAGAACTAATAGGCTATGCCGATGCAGACCTAGCAGGCAGCCTACATGACATGAGAAGCACAAGCGGATACTGTTTTACGATTGGAAGCGCTGTGTTTAGCTGGGAAACACAGAAGCAATCGATCGTGGCTCAGTCGACTGCAGAGGTCGAATACATGACCCTGAGTGCAGCGACGAACCACGCGACATGGCTAATTAGACTATTTGGTGAGCTAGGGTTTCACATGCATATAGGGGTACCGATTTACAGTGACAGTACGGCAGCCATTGCTATCGGGAAAAACCCAATAGACCACAAGCGAACCAAGCATATCAAGATTAGGTTTCATGTTGTTAAAGAGGCTCAAGCAGAGGGGAGGATAGACTTACGATTTGTTCGGGGGAAAGAGCAGTCGGCGGACATTCTGACGAAGCCGCTTTCCACCGGACGCTTCAGCGAGCTGAGGGAGAAGATCGGTGTGGTTCCTCGGCCGGCCAGGAGGGAGATTTGTGAGGCTGACCGTCGAGAAATCTCACGGCCGGAGGGAACCCTCGAGAAGACGCTGAAATCTGAGGTTCTGGAGTATTCTTCGGAACCCCTCGAAATGAAGGATGCAATCGGGCCGAGAAGAAGCGGCCCATGAACGAGATGAAGCACGCGGCCCACGAGAAGAAGAGTTTTGGATGCGGCAGCCCAGCGGGTGATGCCCACAATGCCGAAACCCATCCGTGAAGCCCATGCCAAAAACAACAAGAACAAAGGGTCAATTTTTGTGTTAAAAATGAAGCAACGATATTGAATTAAAATGGTAAGACATTGCAGGTTTAATACAAGGTCAATGGCTATATGTAAGGCCTATTTTGAGATTATTGTAAGGGGTTGTCTGAACAAGGACAATCTCATGTTTTTGTATGCTTTTTAATATATATGAATGATGAAATGGTGTGAAGAGCATCACACTTGAAAAACATATTCTTGAGTGCACCAAATTCAGACAACAAACCGTGAGAGTGAAGAGAGATTCTAAGAACCACAAGAACAAGCAACACCAGCAAGATCATCTTTACATTTTCTGTTTGCACAAGATTTAACATGGAGATGGAATAGCTCATGACTCATCAAAATTATTCATGAGTTTATCAACAACAATAACAATTACTAATATCACTATCTATATATTCAGAAATATTCAGCAATCAAGACAATTATTAATATCACTATCTGCAACTAGACTGGATTGGAAAGTAACCTCCTCCATCTTTGGTTCCTAAATTACGGTACTATTCGTGTACCCGTTTATTTGGTTTCATGGATCGGAGTTTCAGACATAATCCATTTGTAAATCTTCTCTCCTCTATCTTAGGTATCTAACACGGATATTCTTTTATGAGAAAACCGCTATTATTTTTTTAGTAACACGGAAAATTCCGATTACATAAAGGAAAAGGAAATGATCGACATGAAAGCATTATCATAACTATATACTGGCATTGAAGAAGTACAATATTCTGAGGCTATTAATTGAAATGCAACACCTTCACTATACGTAGGTGATTATAGTATAGTAGATCATAAATATTTAAATAGTAATATAATTTTAAAATATTATTAGGAAAGATGAAAAAGACAATTTTGGCAAACCTTTACCGTGTGGACAAAATTTTTATAACAATTAAAAAGCAAGGAAAAGACAAAAACAAGTCTTTCGATTACTCCACTAAATTCCTACTTTTTCTCTCTTTCCCCAACTTTATATATAGCTAATCTAATCTTATTAATTTAAATTTTCTTTTACCTTTCGTACACTTGAGATTTTGAGTATACTAATTCAAAGTGTGATTTTGCAAGGAAAATATTAAGGGGTTTGATAATACTATGTTCACGTGAAAAAGATAAATTTTCTTAAGATTAATCTAACAATGTAGCATTTATTTTTTACCAATATATATAATATATATATCACCGCATATTTAACCAATTATAACCTAATATTTCTTATATTTTGAACAACAACTTTAATTTATTATTTTATGCAATTTGAGATAGCTATGTTATATATATCGAAATTTTTAATTTATTATTTTGTTTTATATTATTAGGTTAATTGAAAAATTTTATTGGTTATTTCATTATTAATACAATAGTGGTGGGACTTTTTTCAGCATCTCACCAGAACACCGACCGTTGTATCTTAACATTTTTTCATCGGGAGTATCTTCTCTCTGATCGTGAGATTCAAGTATGTTTGAAGGTATGTAATAATGTCCATGAAATTGTCTACATATTCCAACTACCTGATTTTTGTGATCCTACACATCTGAATCACGTATGTTGTCACAAATAATTGTTATATGGGCTTAAGCAGATTCTACAGGCATAAAATTAATGATTCATGCGCTATATGTCTAAGATTAATTTTTTTGAGAATTTCAGTGATTCCTCATGTTTATTCTTGGATGGGATGACCAACAAACTATACTTTTGTTATATGTGGATGATATCATCTTGACGGTTTTCTCTAACGAGTCATATAACAAATAATTTTATCATCAATCTTATGTCGAATCCATCATTCATCAAGTTGGTATAGATCCGTGCAACACATGTGCAACGTTGATGGATATAATACCAAATTTTGATCATTTGATGGGTCGTCTAATTTTTATTCGACGTTATATCGAAGCATCGAGCACTACAAAAAACACACAGTTTGCAACGGACGGAGCAACGAATTCGTTCATTAATGAAAATTTCCAATGGATTGCAACGAATACCCGAGAACGTCCAACAAGTCGCCATCTGTTGCATTCGGTTGCAACTATCAATGGACAGTTAATGGATCACATTCGTTGCTACTGTCTGTTAGAACACCGTTAGAAAACCACAAAAAAATGGCCAACAGACATCTGTTGCCAACTGTAACGGATTTCCGTTGGTATGTCAACGGCTGCCTGTTGAAATTGTTAATTTCGAGGATCGCCGGTGGAATAATTTCACTTAAACTTGCAACGGGCATCCGTCGAGGTTTCTAACAGATGTCCGTTGGAAATAACACTATTTAATGATAAATATAACAATGTTTTAGCATCAAACCATCAATAAAAAATATATTTTTAACAAAATATCGTCTTCATCAAATAGAGATAAATATATAGATCGAGGGAGTTGATGTATAGAAGAAAAGATCCTATAACCGAAAAGATTACGCAAGAATTCTTATACGGATTGGAGCAATTCATGAGTTTTGCGTCGATGCAACCTTTGTGTCAAGTACGCAGAACAATGTTATGTCCATGCAAAAGATGCAAAAATATGAAGTATCGAAGTCAAGAAATTTTTTGCAAACATCTTTACAAGGTGGGTTTTTTAGAGAACAACGAAATTTGGTTATTTCACGGCGAAAATTGTGGTTTCAGAGATATTGTGTAAGAAGCACGAGTAGAAAGAAATGAAGAAGTTATTTATGAAGCATCAATCCATATGAGGAAATGGTGTCAGATGCTTTTCCTAGAGTTGTTCATGAACAACCGCATGAAGAGATGTCGAAGATCGATGCATGCTGATTTTTCAACCTATTTGATTCGACGAAACATCCTATATATGAAGGTTGTCGTGAAGGTCAATCCCGCTTATTTTTATCTTCAAGATTGATGAGTATAAAAATAGACTACAATGTTGCTGAAAATTGGATGGATTCATTTTACAAAACTATGCGTGAATATTTACCGGAAAATAATCAAGCTCAAGAGACATACTATGAAACAAAGAATGTTTTAAAAGATTTGGGAATGCCACATGAGAAAATTGATATTTATAGAAACAATTGCATGTTGTTTTGGGGAAATGATAAAGACTAGTTGGAATACAAGTTTTGCAGTGCAAGCAGATTTCGAACAAAAAAACCATCTTCGCATAAATATGTACCATATAAAAAATATTCTATATGCCTGTAGCAAATAGGTTGAGAAGGTTATTTGAATCGAAAAAACTAGGGATGGACAATTCGGGTTACGGGACGGGTTCCTCGGGTTCGGTCCGGGTTCAAGTTTCTCGGGTTTTAAAAAATTAAACCCAAAAAAACCCAATTTAATTTCCGGGACGGGTTCCTCAGGTTTCCGATTGGGTTCGGGTTATTCGGGTTTTGAAACAATGAACGCAAAAAAACCCGAATTGAATTTGGGTTATTTCGGGTTCTCGGGTTCTTCGAGTTTTTTGGGTTATTTAAGTACGGGTAGTTCAGATTTAAACGGGTAATTCGAGATTAAAATGGGTAATTCAGGTTTTAAACGGTTAATTCGGGTTTAAACTGGTAATTCGGATTTAAACGGGTAATTCGGGTTCAAAATTTAACATACAAAAAATAGGTTAGAAGGGATAGCGGTTTTTTTTCGGGTTCCTCGGCTTCTCCGGAACCCAACCCGGACCGATCCGAAACCATTTGGGTTTTAGATTTTGAATCCATATGGGTTTTCTACAAAACCGGTTTATCTCACGGGTTGGGTTTTTCTGGTTGGGTCGGTCCGGGTAACCCGAAATCCCCACCCCTAGAAAAAACCGCTGCGACAATGAAATGACACGCAGAACACTTGACAGACCAAGGTATAATGCAACATCCATCAGATGGTAAGGCTTGGAAAGATTTCAATGAAATATTTCATGAGTTCGCGTATGAAACGAGAAATGTTTATCTTTGCTTGTGCACCGGTGGTTTTGGTCAATATGGACAATCTAGAAGTCAATATTCTCTATGCCTGGTGATTTTATCTCCGTATAATTTGTTTTTCGATATGTGTTTGAAAAGAGAGGTAATGTTTTTGATGTTGCTGATCCCAGGACCAGAACATCCAAAAAAAGAGTTTCGATGTCTTTTTGCAGCCTTTAATTCATGAATTAAGACATTTGTGGAACGAAAGAATTCTTGCTTATGATGTTAGTACGAAGCAAAATTTTACATTGAAAGCGGTCTTGTTGTGAATAATTAGCGACTATCCTACCTATGGAATGTTATCTGGATGGAGCACGCACGGGAAATTAGCATGTCCATATTGTATGGAGGATACAGATTCACTTCAACTAGTACATGGTAAGAAACTATATTGGTCTGATTGTCATTGAAGATTTCTTCCTCGTGAACATGCTTTCCAGAAAGATAAAAAAACTTTCGAAAGAACGTGATACAAAAAGAAAAGGCATCGTGCATGCAAAACGGAACATAAATCATTTACAAAAGATTGAACACAATGGGCGATTTACAAGAATCGGTAGAATGCGGTGGAGATCGTGGGCATCGTAAACCAAAAAGACAAGGTGAATGGCATAACTGGTATAAACGTAGTATCTTTTGAGAACTACTATATTGGAAATCATTGATATTACGTCATAACTTAGATGTTATGCATATCGAAAATAACTTTTTTAATAACATCATCAATATTGTTTTGAATGTGACGGATAAAACTTAGGATAATATACAATCAAGAAAATATTTGAAGACAATATACCACTGACCTGAGTTGGAATTAAGAGATGGAAGGTCACTTGTCCCAGTATTCAGATTTATTTGGTCCGACGAAAACAACATTATTAAGGTGATTAAAAGAAGACGTTAAGTTTCCAGATGGATATGCATCGAACATTGCTCGGTGTGTGGATATTGTTGATTCAAGACTGATCGGGTTGAAAAGTCACTATTTTCATGTTTTCATGCAGCAACTCATTACAATTGCATTTGTTGAGCTCTTACCACGGAATGTTCACGATGTGCTATGTAGAATTAGCATATTTTTCAGAGATATAAGTTCAAGAAATTTAAAAATGGGATGACTTGGAATTAATGCAAAACAATATATCAGAAGTATTATGTTCATTGGAAAAAGTTTTTATGTCTTCATTCTTCGATGTAATGGAACATTTGCCAATACATTTACCAGATGAGACAATACTCGGTGGTCCAGTTGAATTCATATGGATGTACCCTTTCGAAAGGTTTTTCTTTCATTTAAAGAACAAAATAAAAAAACAAAGCAGATGTTGAAGGATCTATTGTCAAACAATACTTGTTGAAAGAAATCACATATTTTAGCATATTTTTTTCGAGTCGCATATTCAGACGAAAGAACGACGTACAACGGATGATCACACAAACTATCTCTATCAATATAATCTGCAGTTTGACACAAATCCTGAGATGTTTACACCAATTGGACGTATATGAGGTAAATTTGAGGAATATTGGTTAACACTAGAGGAGTATAATCACGTCCATATATATATATATATATATTACTAAATTGTCAAGAGCTACCTTTTGAAAGGTACAAAACAATGAAAATAAATCTTTTAAATATATATGTATATATATAAAATATTAACGTATTTCATTACATGATATTTGATAAAGAAATAATTGGTACATATCCTCATCTAAACGCAGATGAACTCACGAAAATGAAAGTTTAACATTATGGCTTGTGGTTGAGAGATTACGTAAGTACTCGTGTACACATCTTATATATATATATTAAAATTAATTGTGTTTATGATAAAGTATTCATTTTTTTATGTTATATAGGTAAAATGTTCTAATGAAAGACTTCCAACGTGGTTAAAAGATTTGGCTAATGGTCATGCACAAAATGTTATGTATTGGCCAATTTTGTTTACTCGCGACTACACGTTCCACACGTATGAACACGAAAAACATAGAAGCACATACAATTATGGTGTTTGCGTTAATAGTGAAATAGAGGGTGATAACTTCTATGGTATTTTGCACCAAATCCTACAATCGGAATATCTCAATCTCGTTGGGTTGAAGGTAATGCTTTTTAAATGTCAGTGATTCGACCCAACCGTAGGATGTGGAATACAAAAAATTGATGGGGAGGAATTGACATCAATATGACACGACAATATGACAAGTATAATCCATTCATCACGATAAATCAAACAGATCAAGCATGTTATGTGCAATATCCAACAAAATTGAAATGTCGAAAAAAGAAGTGGTGGGCCGTAGTAAAGATCAAGCCACGAGAATTATAAGCTCAAATGAAAAAGAAGATTTGTTGCAAATCGATCATCCGCAGCCGATTCGTTTAATTGATACAGATAATCGCGAGGAGTTTCTCGCATGAACTGACAGAGACGGAGAATTCATACGCGATTATAAAGACATTGCACCGAAAGATGCAGAAGATGAAAACGACGATGAATTCAATGAACAATTGAAGGAAGACTCGTCAATGGATGAATCTACTGAAGACAAAATATAAATACAATAATGTAATATATAAATGATGTGTAAACTTTTATTAGACTTCATATGATTTACTTTCAACGGGCATCCGTTGATATTGCTAACTGATGTACGTTGGAACACTAAATCACCTTCGATACTTAGAAAAAAATTCTATTATTTCCATAATATCAACGGATATCCACTGGTATTTTGTAATGAATGCTGTTACAGGATTTCTAACGGGTATCCATTAAAGTTATTAACGGATGACTGTTACAAATTTTGTAACGGCATCCGTTACCATTTGCAACGGATGCCCATTGCAAAGTGTTTTTTTCAACGGGCATCCGTTCCAAATTGTAACGGATGTTGTTACCCTAGGAGACGTACGGTCGTTTTGGCGTCCGTTGCCTTGGGAGTATGCATTTTCAATGAGCATCCGTTGGAAATTGTAATGGATGCCCGTCGGAGACACATAACATCGTGTCACTAATTGTGTTCGTTGAGTTGACGTTTTTTCCAACGGCATCCGTTGGAAATTTTTGTATATATATTGTTGAATAGATTCATTTTCTACACAAATCTAAACTACAAACCCTCTCAAACACTTCCTTCCACACACAACAATCACATTTCTAAACACTAAACTCAAAATGAGGGCTACGTGATTCATATGTTCAGGTGGTATGTTGGCGGGTTCGGGAGCACGACCTCGCCTCCATCGCCACCTTATCGGCCTCCTTTACCAATATCGCATCGCCGATATTTGATGAAGAGGACGATATGGTGAATATCGGCTCCTTGATCGATAATTTCGACGGGCGTCCAACCCTTCCAATTATCGATCTTGATTGCCATGACGTGGCGCCATGGTAAAAATTCAAATGATGATGTTAAAAAACATACGAACAACAGCATCATCCAGGGGTCGCTACAGGATCGACTCTATTATTCGTGGCAAGTTACGCCAGAAGTTATACTCCGCCGATGGTGGTGTACTTTCATCGTGAGTTAAATATTATAAAATTTTTATTTAAAATGATTAATTACATTTATTCTAAACTAATTTATTATAATTTATTTTACAACGCTCATATAGATGGCGGAAGAAGGATACATCGCATATCTACACAGTTTGGATGTGTAACATGCAAGCCCGCATGCGCTTGATGATGAACAATGTCAAGCGCAACTACTAAAAATCGCAAACCGACATGGGCAATGGAAGAGGTCTTCAACCAACACGTCCAACATTTAGAGTATGACGATTTCAAGCTGAAGAGCGAGAAGGCCAAGAAATATCGGTACAGCGAAAAGGTTCTCGGAGATGGTCTGCATCGCCATACTTCGGGATCAAAATCATTCCCGAAGAGAAAGCAAAAATTGGTAAATTTATTGTAGTTATTATTTAAATTTTTGTTTTTTTATAATATTTGTATAAATATATTTATGTTATATAACAGATGCAATGAATAAGAAGAGAACTGACTCTTCTTGAGCTGGTTGTGGAAACCCACTCCAAGAAGAAACCGGTCATCGGGAAAGAGAGCGATGGACCAGAACTCGTCGACCCTCGAGCGAAAAGAACCGTGAAAGTTATGACGGATAAGATCACACAACAATCACAAGCTTGCGATTCAACTCCCGACGAGCTCACTCCTTTACAAAAGGATAAAATTTATTTGGAGGTAAAGAAAAAATTTGATATTTATAATTTGAGTAGTAAATAAAATATTTTCTAACGATTCTAACTCTAACTTTGTTTATTTTGTAGTCGTTTAGACCGTATAAGGGACGTCTATATGATCTCGGTGCACTGCAATAGGATATCGTCGAGGACGCCACGACGGTGCCCTCCATGGTCCAAGAGAACTACACGTAATAACGGCGTATCGATGATCTCGAAAGACAACTTGGAGAAACTCGAGCACAGATGCGGCACATGGAGAGCGTCATAGAATTGCTAACCGGTCGGGCGTATGAAGCGGAAAATCAGACGGGGGAAACAACGCCGCATCAAGAACCGATTATCGATTTAGATGCAATGCCTTCTTCTCGAGGTGTTGGCGACCACGGGTATGAACTCGGCCCCACAAATTTGGATGATATGTAATAGAATTCGGTTTTTATTTTTTGTAAGAAATTTTATATTAATTAAGGGTTTTTTAAATTTGTTTTTAATTTTTAAAAGTTTGTTTAATTTTTTTTTAAATACCAATGGATGCCCGTTGAAACTTGTAACGGGCATCCGTTTGAATCCAAATTTCGCGTCAATTTGTAACGGATGCCCGTTACCATTTTCCGCCAATTTGTAACGGATGCCTATTGTAAATTTTCAATTCCCGTACATTTTTCGTGCCAACGGAAGAGCAACGGATATCCATTACAAATTGGTAACGACCATTCATTACAGTTTTATAACGGGCATCCGTTGCAAATTGGTAACATGCGTCCGTTACAGTAATTGTAACGAGCTTCCATTACAATTTGCCAACGAAGTTATCTATTACCCATCCGTTGGAATTTTGCAATGGATCTTATCTGTTGTAACTTCGTTGGGAATCGAAACGAATCTTGATTTGTAACGAGCGATTCCGAACGGACGTCAATATGTTGTCGTCCGTTGAGAAACAGTCAATGCAACAGATTTTTGGCGATTTCCAACGGATTAAGGTTTATGATTTAAGGTTTAGGGTCTAATTTTTTGTAGTGGTGGGGCACTTCAATATTTCGCATTCACACGAGCATATATTCAATATGTTATTCAACAACACCGTTTCTTTCTACATGATCTATGAGTTCCTCATTAGAATGCCATGAACGAGGACTTAAGTACAATTACGGGCATCTACTACTATGGGATTTATTGCGTATTGAGATGCAAATAAGGATGGTTATTATGACATGCACCAATTTACATCAGGCTATTGTGTATTCCTCGGAGGAAATTTGATATGATGGATTTAAGCTCCGGGCCACAATTTCCAGATGCAGTGCTAAAAATTAGTATAGAGTAGTTATGGATGTTATGGCTGAACTTGCTCCCTCCACTTCTGGAAAATATTAGATTTCTGGATAGTAAAATTCGTCACTAATTCGTCTAGAAACGGTTTCCAAATGTTTTTTGGACGAATTTCGTTCGTCCATAAATAAACGTCACTATAATTTCATTGCCTTCTCACATGTGCAACCTTGGTATATTGTGACAATATATCTACCTTGTATATGTCTTGTAAACATGTTCAACATCAACGCACCAATCCATCGAGATTACATTCACTTTGTTCAGGAGAAAATCACCATTAACTATATTTACGTGTCATTCACGCTCCATCCACGAGTCAGTTTGTCGATATTTTTTATTGAAGGTCTTTCGATCAAATTGTTCTTGGATTTTTGGTAAAGTCTTTGCATATAATCATCACACGTTTGGACTTTGGAGGAGTGTTAAGAATGTAAATGTATTTATTTTCTTATGTAATGTTTCTTTATGTGATTTACCTTAATCTGTGAACTCTTCCCACATTAAATTATAAATATACTCTATGAGACATCAATAGTATTCACCTTATTATACTAAGTTAACAAAAAAAAACTGATGTTTTTTTTACAAAAATCCTATGTAGAAACCGAAAAACAAATTGTGGATACAACCAATCTACAAAAATAACAAAGAAATAAATCTGGAAACAATCAAAAGATACAACAAAGAGTCTTGTCTAACCAACAAGTATGAGGAGATGCTAAAACGTTCTTGCGCCAAATTATTCGCAAGCTCTAGGTTTGTTTGGAAAAAATCATCGTTTGAAGGAATTTTGGCTTGCGTGATGTTTAACTTTTTTAAGCTGAAGTTTTGAGGATTTCCATTAAAAAGGTTTTAAATGATTTAATCATAATAAGTTAAAATCATTTTAATACCCAAAAAAAGGGAATCTGGCGGGGATTATACAAAGTATATGCCTAGGAGAAGGGAAACATAAAGGCTGTTGGATCACATGCATATCACATATATTCTCTCTATCCTTCTCTCAACCTCTTTTATAAATACCTCTTCTCGTCTTTTGATGATGTGATAAAACTAATGTAATAATGTTTGAAAATGATATTTAGAGTGGCTAAAAAATAAAATAAAAAATAAAGTCCCACGATCTAAGGCTGCTACATGAAAAAGAAATTGAAAATATACTCCTTAATCCAAGGGATTCTATGAAATCATCACTCAAATAAAAAAAACCCTCTCGCACACACAAAATGCAAATGTGGGACCCTCCATCATCTGCACAAATTATGATTTCATGCATTTGCAATTTACCATTCTCATACCATAAACCCTAAGAAAAGGTTGAGTATATTCCATCCCTCAATGATAGAAACATATGAAAATGCATGCATGAAGTATTCGATACTATAAAAACGCGGTAACACGGCAAAGATGATAATATATATATGTGTGTATATATATATGTCGCCAGCCAAGATATACCAACGACGATTTTTGTGAAATTTCAAGATATGCCATATATCTTATTTAAAAATACAATATGTTGCCAGATATATGCATACAATACGTATTATACATATGCATAAAATACGTATTCTTTCTTGAAAGTAACTAATGACTACTTTCGTGATTTCATTTCAATAACATAAATTATATATATTCAGACAAAATATGGAATAGAAGTGTATATAAAAGAACATATTGTTATTTTAAAAGAACATAGAACATTTCTAAAAGCAAAAATAATGTAATTTAGAGTTAAATTTATGTGAATATGAATATCCACTAAAATAAAAGCTTTTCTATTTCGCAATCATTTCATTCCAAAAGCTGTGGTAAATGTTAATTCCAATGCCAAATATGATGTTTCCACTGTTGAAAGCTCTACTCTGCTCATAATTGGAGCTTGAATTTGAGGCAATTAATTCCCTCTCTTTATTTTTTTTTCTTATCTTCTCGTATATAAGCTTGTGGGTCTTAATTAATTATATAGCAATATTTTTTTCTGTAAAAGAATAATAAAAAAATTACTTGTAATCATATCCCACAAACTCCTTTGTGAAAATATTGTTGAGTACCACGAATCCATTTATAGTTTGATTTAAGGTTTTTTTTATATGGTATGATATATATTAAATCAAAAGAACAACATCATTATTGAAAAATCGGTGAAAGGGAATAATGCTAAATTTCGTTCGTGGATCCAGTTAAACCATAAAAGAAAAAGAAATAAAAAAACACTAGAGTAAAATACCTTTTCTACTTTTATTTTTGTGTGATTATGTTATATTCTCTTACAAACTGCTTTCCCTAATCATTTTTTTTAATTAAGTATTGTAGGCCTGTGTTACGAATATATATATAGATATGTATATAATGAAGAGAGCAGCTTTACAAAGAGGAATATAGAAGAAGGCATGATTGAAACTCCAAGTAAAGATAGCTTTTTTCTTCTCTTCAACTAACGTTCAACTCTTTCTCTCTCTTCCTCTCTTTTTATTTTCCTTTTTGTGTTTCATATATATGATTTCTTTATAGGGTAGATTTATTATATATTCGTGTGGATGAAAGAGATTGTTTACCCATAAATGCATTTAAAAAAAAAGAGAAATGTCTCAAAATTCTTCAAATGCATTTGTTTTGTCATAAAGTCCTGAAAAAACAATATATATATATATATACTAGAATGTATTGTTAAATAAAATCCTAAAACTTCCAGATTTCATCGGGGTACTCCTTTCTACTACGTCAAAAATACAGAATAGTTAATGTCAATATATTTCTATTGATGTGACATGTGGAATTTTCAACAAAAATTAAAAAACGATATTTGTTAATAAGTTTTAATCTATAAATATTATTTGTTAAATTAAATGGTTGAATGATTTTATGGCAAAACAAAAGAATTTTCTTTTTCTAATTTCACACAACTTTTTTGTGCTCTATCAAGTGTTAGTGGAAGTGGAGGAGGATAAGCCAATCTCTTTTTTCTTTTGGTATCTGTTTTGGCTAAGGTACCATGGCATCGCTCTAACAAATCTTCTACATTATGCCGATTGATTTGAATAAGGTTTTTTTAATATGCTTATGCATGAAAATTTTGCAATTTGATTGATGTTATGCTTATTTTGAGAAGATTTTTGAGGTCATTAGAGTTCTCTCCTCCAATAGTTTAATCCTTGACATCACTCATGACACGTCTAGGGTTCGAATCATAGTGTGAGAAAGTGAGGTATGTAAGAAGTGCTTAAAACTAAAGATATCATTAGAATATATGGATATATTATTCTCAAAATTGTGATGGATATATAGGTTTATGAAATGAAAACTGAAGTAATATAAAAATGGATATTAATAAAAAAGAAAAAAAAGAAGGGTTGGTGAGAAGAAAAGATAATGAAGAAGAGAAGAAGCAAAAGCTATCTTTATCTTTAATCTTTTCTCTTTGTCATCACTTTCTAAGGCATGATTAGGTGAAAGTTCACTAATCTTCTTCAAAGCATATTTTGACAAACACTAACGTTTTGAAACTTCCCTTAGAAGACATCTCCAACTTCTGATCATCTCCCATATATATATATTTTACTCCTCACATTATATATATTCATATATATATATGTGTGTGTATTATATGTATTTATACACGCTTTCGTATTGGCTATATATTCGTATGCATGGATTTTGTGCGTGCGCCATAATAAGAAATAGTTTTGGGTAAAGGGTAATATATTACTAACGATAAATAGTTATATAAAAGTGATTGTCATTAGGATGGAGGTCTCTAAAAGAATCTTTTAGAAAAGTGATAATAAATAAATAAAAATTGTGCGTGGATATAACATTTTCACAAACGAAAAAAAAAATACAATGTACAAATTATATGACGCAGTTGAATTATATATTATATAATATTGTATAATCCAAAACTTTTAAATTAGATTTTAGGTTAAACTAAACCCAATCTCATTGGATATGATATCATGATTTCTCATCATTTAAAGATAATTATAATGTTGCCTTCGATATTGATATCCATGTTTTAGGATTAATTTTGGACGTTAAAGAGTGTTTTATGTAGGGGTGTATTCGGGGTGGCTCGACCCGAGTCTGATTGTGGTCCGGCCCGAAATTGAGCGGACCTAAAAATATTGGTTCGCTGCCTGACCCGACGGGCTTCGAGTAGCCTACGGGCCAATGCTATTATCGTCTCTAAAACATCATTTTAAAAACTAAAGTGTTCTGAATTAAAAAAACGTCACGAGAAAAAAATTAATTGTCAAACTAATATAAAAACAAAACATTATATAATCGATTGAAACCTCAAAACCCAAATCAAAACTTCAAAGTTAAAATAGATTCACTTGCATGATTTCCTTCGTCGTAGCTATTGTCGTGGCAACGTTAGATTCTAAACCCGTCAAGTTAGTAGTACCTATAATTATTTAACAAAACAATTAATAAACAATATGAAAATAAAATAATAAATCATTATTTGTAAAATATTAATAGGTATATACTTACCAACTTCAAAATAACAAAATAACCACGGTCGAGCACAATTTAACGCCTAAACATTAGAAGATGACAAGTGGTTTCGATATTTGTTGAGCATCCGAGAACCAACACTAAATGAAGACTTAGAAGCCATTATGGTAATAGGAATGCTTTAAATATTGGATGTCATTAACGATACTTCTTTACCATAAAGCTAAGACTTCAAAAAATGCAAGACACCCAAATCCGAGTTTCGTTACACGTGTATCATATGATCTCTTAGATATCTATCCAAACCTGATCCTAATATATCATCTGAAGAAGATACTTTATTTTCAAAATCGACAATATCCTATAAAATATAAATAATAAAAAAATATATAAAGAAGCCAAATATTGAATGATAAATATAAAAGAAACAACTTACATCAAATTAACTCGAACTATGGCTCTTGGTCATTTTGTTATTGTTATCTTGAGAAGAAGATGAAGATTTTGAAACTCTAAATTTGGTTTTGTATTCCTTATAAAGTGAAAACATCTTGCTTCGAACTTCATCGATTTTCATCTGACTCGTCTTCTCATCAATAGCGTCATAGCAATATTTCAGTAATTGCTTTTCCATTCTCGGATCGAGAACAATTGCCATAGAGAGAATAGAACTATACGCGTCCTAATATTTATTAAATTTGACTGGCATATTTTCAGTCATCTTATTTAAGACTTCATCTTCGTTCTCTATACTTTTTCAAAAGCATTTCAATCTTTCAAATCTTCATAAATTACATGTTGGCAGTTAGATATGTCGATCCCGAAATCTAAGTAGTAATGTATATAAACGATTTTAAAAAATCTTGTATTTTCTTCCCTCTATCCATTCTTCATTAATTGTACATCACTTATAATGTTTATCAATCAACGCAAGACTAACAAAAAGAATCTGATACTCTGAGTTGAATTCCAACGAGTGCTAACATCCATAGATAAAGAAACACCAATTTCAATTCCATGTTATTCTGCACATTCCTCAAACATCCTCCACCTCGACTCAGATCCTCTTAAATATTTCATACTTTCTCTAATCTTTTCCAAGGCATCTTCAGTCACTTTTAATCCATTTTGCACAATGAGATTCAATATATGTGCACTACATCTTATACGAAAGTATTCTCTCTTACACATCAACAGATTTTGTAGCTGCATACGATGTTTTAAGATGGACATCAAACTATCATTAGTTGTAGCATTATCTATGGTAATAGAAAAAACATTATCCTCAATACCCAATCCTTTAAACAATTGATTATCTTGTTCGATATTTCTAGTCTAGTATGCGGAGGAGGTAGAGTGGTGAAGACAATATCTTGCTAGTCAAATTCTATTTGTTATCAACGTAATGTCATGTTACACATATATGTATCTCTCATGGCTAATTGCGGTCCAAAGATTCGTCGTTAAACAAATTTTACTACAAACTATGCCTAATTCAATCAGCAACTTTCTCACGTTCATAAAATTTCAAACAATCAGCCACCAGAGCATTTCTACATATGAATTTCACATCCAAGTCTAGATAAAGAACCAAATCTCTAAAAATCGGGTACTCAACTATTGAGAATGGAAGCTCATGATCAATTATCAACCTAACAAGTTTTTCTTTCCAAATGAGTTGATCTATTCTCTTTACCATCAACTTTCCATCATGATCAATCAACATTCTAGTAGATTTTTGGTCCTAGGTTTGCACTTGCAATTCTCCACATGACGCTTTAATTGAGATGTATCCTTACTTTGATAATGAAGATAACACTTTATCGCGATATTTTCATTTGACTTGATTAGCATTTATATCAATGAAATGTACCCAAACATCAGACCTTTTTCTTTTGTTAGAACCACTTACTTGAGAAGTGGGTTGATCATCGCCATTATCATGGTGTCCGTGTTCATCATGATCATCTAGTGCTTCGTTTTGGATGACAAAAATTATCGTCCATTTGAAAATTGCAAATCTATAATAAAAAAACGTAATACTGTAGAAATACAGAATCGAAACCTAATACTGTAAAAATACAGATTCGAAATCTATGTAAAATCAACTCACAATCTATGTTCTCCTCATCCAGATCTTAAACTATTAATGTACTACAAATTTCGCTTGAGAGAATCGCATACCAACAAGAGAAACAACGTCAAGCAAGACGGCGGTAGAGGGTTCGCAGAATCGCACGGCTAGGATACTACGAAGCGCAGAATCGCACGATTAGGGTTCACATAATCACAGCTTCGAATGACGGCAAAGGGTTTGCAAAATCGCAGGCTTCAGACGACGGCAGAGGGTTCCCAGAACCGCAGCTTCAGACGGCAGCAGAGGGTTCACAGACTCGCATCTTCAGATGACGGTAGAGGGTTTGCAGAATTGTAGGCTTCGGCAGAGGGTTCGCAAAATTCTCCACAAGGCTGTAGAAGATGCAAGAGAAAGGACACAGCTAGGGTTAGACGCAAGAGAAGAAGAGTATGTGTCTGAGGGCTGGGTTTTTTTTTTCATGGCCCGAGGGACCGGCCCGAAGCCTGACGGGCCATGTTGAAAAAATTTCGGGCTTTATCCAAACCCGAACCCGAAAGTCCTGTTGCATTCGGGCCTTACATCTTCAGGCCCGAGTCCGTTAATTTTTGGAAGGATTCGGACGGCCCGCAGACCAGACTCGATTATTCTATATTGTATTGTATTATATCGTTTAAAATATCATAAATATATATATATTATAGATAACCCTAAATTTTGAATTATATGTTAGATTGAATTAAAAGAACCAAAACGTCAGTCACATGATTTTATTGAAAAAAAAGCGAGTCAATTGTTTAGGATTCCCGATTGACTCATCAGGCCCGAATTTCTTCTAGATTTCTGATAAGAAATATATTGCATTGTACAATCATTCTCAAAAATTGCTCAAATTTTATATAGTCTTACGGGTGCTATTTATTATATTAATTAATAATATACAAGAGATATAAAAAAAATGTCACCAAGATTCAACTTTCGTAATCGTTAGAAAAATAGCTCAATTAATTTTTTTTATAAGAGGTAAGTTTCTATTAATATAAAATTTACAGATGAAATTTACAGAACAAATAGAACTTATCATTAATCGATTAATGGATACCACTAAATAATGTGAACTTAGCTTCGAATAGTGCTCCATTGTTTTTGCAATAATTCAAGATTGTATATGTCGATATCAATGACATCCTAAATTAGAGTCTCTTCTAAGTTTGATTCTTTATCAGTCCAACGAAGTATAGTGCATCATAACAATCATAAATTTAGGAAAAAGATATTAAAAACAAAATAATATATGTGCATGAATCCATACGTATAGTTTTTGTATATGTAGTCATGCATGTGTCAACATCATCCCATAATGTGTACATTTGAGTTTGGTAAGTGGGTCTCTAATGGGCCGAATAATTCAAAGCCCACAACTTTGCACCTTGACGAAGTAGCAACGAGACAAGAACAGAGGTAATAATATAATATTAACAAGAGGATACGAGACACTACAAGAGTTCAGTTCTGTTACAACCGCAACCGCAATCGCAACCGCATGTGTACTTCCATACCTTGAAACTTTGATGACTGACACAACGGACAAAAGCTGAGCTTGCTCTCACAATACTTACTTACAGGTACAGATGCTGACATGGCGACAACAGCACGTCTTTCAGCCTACATAACTTGCACATCATGGTCTTCTTCCAGGCAACGGTGTCATTGATGAATGAGGTTCTCCCGTCAAAGCAAGACTCTGCATCATCCACCTCGCTGTCCCCAAACCCTTCTTCGCCGTGAGAATCTGCCTGCTCAAGATTGTACTTGAGAACATTGATCATATTCTCGTTGTACTCTGCCATATGTCGCCATGCCCCTCTTTCCGCTATTAGCTGTTTCACACGTACCTCGAGTTCCTCGTTCTTTTGTTTTATAGTTTGTATTTCAGCTTCTTTTTCATAGAGTTTTTGGATGAGATTGTCCTCCATGTAAGATAATGTTTGATGTCGCAATGTCTGAATCTTATCATGGATTGATGCCCGTAGCTTGTCTCTCTGTCCAAGATAAACATATTAACTAATAGAGACGACAGGCTCAAGATTAAGAAATAGAGTAATTGCATTTTCCAATATGAAATTCAAACACTCAGTACGATAAAACATGAAAGATGAATGAACAAATTCCACACACACATGCATATATACACATGATCCTGGTCATCGATAGAGCTACAAGATGAGTACAAAATGACTGGAATAAGTTTCACCATGTATGCCAGGTAAAACATTCCAATTAAACCTTTTTTTTTTGCGACAATTTAATAGGAGGAGACAATCATATTTCGTAACGAGTTACGAATAGCCAGGCATGAACAATGTATCTTTAAGATGAAACACAGAAATTCAAAATCAATCACATGATGTAGTGTAACTTAAAAAGTCTGTGGTAACTAGAATATAGAAAGTTTAAGAAATCCATGAAAAGATACCTGAATCTTGAGATGTCTGTCAATTTCAGCATTTTGCCGCTGTAACTCCGCGTCAAAATAATCTTGAACGCGTGAAAACAAAGCAGAACAAGAAGTGGAAGCAGTGGGGGTATTGTCAAGTGAAAGTCCCAATCCGGTGGATACATTGAGAGCGGGCACAAAGTCAAAGAAAGACATCTGATAATCATTCTCCAAAAAATCCTGCTTCTTTCTTCTCTTTGGTTCCGGTTCATCTCCATAGTTCCACAGTAAGTCAGCAGCTCCATCGGGATCATCAGTTTGCGCAACGGGGCTCGGAGCAAGACCCACAACATGAACTAAACATTCAAGGTAACAAATACGAGCAGCATTGTAAGCAATCTGCCTAATCTCCAGGGGCCTTTCCTAATTCCCATAACTCAATACGTCTCCAAGGGCCTTATCTAACGCAATCAACATCAACTTCAAAAACCCTAAACCTTATGACCGAATGAGATTTACATTCCATTAGAGAAAAAAAATGAAGTTCAAAAGAAACCCTAAATTTCTCAAAGACCTCGGGTTTCTCAATTGAGCTGCTACTATCGCAATTCAATCAAAATTGAAGTTAATAGTTAAAAAGAGAAACTCTAGATTCCGCAAAAAATCACGAAAACCCTAAACCCTTAAAACCCAGTGACACGAAGAAACCGAATTTCATTTCCGCGTTTTCAGTAATTCATAATTGATAATCCCCAAAAGAATGCAGACGAAACCCTAAATAATCATGCTAAGGAATTCAGATAAAAAAACTTACAAGGAGGAATATACGGAGGGTGTTGAGAATGATCATAGAGACTAACAGAACTGTCGTACCCAAATCTCGGCGAATCTCTGAAACAGACAACGAAACAAATCAGAAACGTCGAAAAGTTTAGAAAATTGATTCGTATAAGGGTTTCTCCCAAAACCCACGAATAGAATAAGACAGAATTCACCTGAAGTTACTCGAATCCTGAGGTTGTTGCTGAAACTGATGGTGACGAAGAGCCATGGCGAAACTGTTTAGAAAGAGAGAGCGAAAGGGACGAGTCTAAAGACTGGGCAACAAAGGAATGCTGGATACGTTTATATACGGTCAGCTCCTGAATATTTAATATGATATTTCCTTTTTTGACCCATATTTCCGATCAATTATAATTTCAGCCCACTATTTTGGGCCTTCCTTTTTCGGCCCACATTTTCGTTCATTGCGAGCGATGGTGGGACCATTAACCATCAGAAATAGATATTGGGTTCACACAAACGCGATTTGTAGTTCTCAACTGAAACGTTATTTCCAAAATCCTATTAAACAATTTATTTAAATTAGAGTACACTCGTAACGTAAAACCATTGTTATGATTACATATTATTAATCTCTTGATTTGAATGAGTTATATTTGGAGATTAGGGTTCGGTTTATAACATAAAAATTACTAGAGATTAGTCTTCATTTATATTTCGGAATTAGTTGCTATACATAGTAAGTATTCCTACGTCTTAGGAATCATTTGTCATATTAACTAATTATTCCTTTTATTTAATAAATTATTAATTGTTATATTTACTAAAACTTTCTTTTAATTAAATTTATTTAAATTAGAGTACACTCGAACGTAACGAACGTAACGTAAAACCATTGTTATGATTACATATTATTAATCTCTTGATTTGAATGAGTTATATTTGGAGTAAAAATTACTAGGGATTAGTCTTCATTTATATTTCGGAATTAGTTGCTATATATAGTAAGTATTCCTACGTCTTAGGAATCATTTGTCATATTAACTAATTATTCCTTTTATTTAATGAATTATTAATTGTTATATTTACTAAAACTTTCTTTTAATTAAATAAACAATTATACATTATATATATAGTTTATAATATGATTAGTAAAGCAAAACAATAATTAGTTTATTGAATGGTTTTAACACATTGTTATAGTATTATCCAATTTACTACTTTATAAGATTTTTTTTCCATGGAAACTCGATGCCTTCCATTTCTTTCGGATCTTCTTGTCGGTTATTTCTTTACGGTGAACCTTCGGTTTCTTTTCTCGTCTGCATCCCTAATGCACACTCATTGCGTCTCCTCTATTTAAGGTGGAAGTTGCTCAAATCGACAGTTTTAACGACGACATCCTCGACCTCCCAAAACTTGACAGAAGTGTATCTTTGTTATATTCTCCTATTCAAAACCGATGACCACTCACCTAAGTCATTCACGATGCTAGGCTATCGACCCTGGTTTCATCATTCTCATCGACGATTTAGCAAGCGTTTCCTCAACTTTGGCTTCATCTTTCTCACCAACATCATCAACCTCCCGAAATCCTCCACCATGTCTCGTTCTACAAAATCTGTGATAGATTGACAGACATAATCGATGACATAGTATTAACTATCATTCCTTTATGTTCTTCTTTCTCCTCGACACAAGGACGGAGAGTACACCGCTTCATTGATTTATCATTCACCGATTCATAGATTCACCGTTATTTATGACTAGTTTACCATCGAATGTGGGATTGTTTTTCGCCGATAAATATGCTTTACAAAGGAAGAAGGAATCCAAGGTATCTTTTTTCATAAGGGAACTAATTCTATATAATGTATTTCTTTCACTTCGCATCATCCATTACCGACAGTTTGCTAATATAGTTGTACAATTTCACCATATGACTTGAGTGCTCGTATGATTTCGTTCCGTCGTCACCTACCGAGAAGAAAGTTCTGATCTATAGAACCATATTTGTAGTCAATTTTCGATAGAGTGGTCATTGAATCCAACAAATTCAGATAGAATTGGCATATAGAGTGGTCATATAAGTGGAAGGGACATAAATGTAATTTAGGTTGATTAGGGTTTTCATATCTCTTGTATATTGCTATATAACTGATGTAATTATTCATTCAAGGATATATACGAAAACCATTCCACATGGTATCAGAGCTGAGTGTCTAACGACAATTCGTTTCTCGGCCGGCCTCTCCTTCTCCCCCCCCCTCAAACCGACGCCGCCGCCTCTCGTCGCCGCTTCTCCTCCCCCCTTGCGGGCGCCGACTCTCCTTTTCCCCTCTCCTCCGGCCGTTCACCTCCTTTTTCCCCCTTGCCGTCGTATCAACCACGCAAGAAAACAAAAACCCATACCTCTAGCCGTCGTCCTCCACCCTTTCCTCGCATCCAGGTTCAACCACACTTCCCCACCCCACGTTCGCGGCCTGTTGTTATAGCATCGT
>CM071866.1:9110047-9126881 GCA_036759665.1 Gynandropsis gynandra
CATCCTCATGGTCGTCACCAGTTTGTGTTGTTCCATCTTATCCAATGCCACTCATGACACCGTCTTCCTCCGTCACCCCTGTAACGGATCCTTCACCGGACATGCTCACTTTGAGGGCCCCCGTGGACATGGTTTCTGTTGCAGATAACTCCCATTTGGATGCTCCGGCTACTACTGGTGGTGGCAACATTCATCCAATGCAAACAAGATCTAAATCAAAATTGTTGCAGGTGTCTAGCCCGACCGGGCACCAGGTACATCGCCCGATCGTGCATCATGCCCGACCGGGTGACCCTTCCACACGAGTCGTGCAAAGTTACGGGGATGCTTCAACAACACTTACCCGATCGGGCTCTCCACCTACACCCGATCGGGCACATTATACCCGAGCGTGTGACTCTTCCACCCGAGTCGTGCACAATTACGGGGATGCTTCAACAACAATTACCCGATCGGGCTCTCCACCTTCACCCGATCGGGCACATTATTCCCGTGCGTGTGACTCTTCCACCCGAGTCGTGCAAACTTACGGGGACCATTCAACACTGATTACCCGATCGGGCACTTCCTCTTCACCCGATCGGGCACTTCTTTCGGACACCGAACCTACAACAGTCTCTCAAGCCCTAAAAGATCCGAGTTGGAGGAAGGCTATGAGTGAGGAATTTGATGCACTTGTTCGTAATGGAACATGGGATCTTGTACCGGCTCAACAGGCATCAAATGTTGTTGGATGCAAGTGGATTTATCGTATCAAACGATTACCTGATGGTTCGGTGGATCGCTACAAGGCCAGACTTGTGGCGAAAGGTTTTACACAACGACCGGGAGTGGACTTCTTTGAAACATTCAGTCCCGTAGTTAAACCCACTACCATTCGACTGATTTTAAGTATTGCAATTGCAAATGGGTGGAGTCTTCGTCAACTAGATGTCAACAATGCATTTCTTCAAGGGCAACTCACGGAAGAGGTATACATGACAGAACCTCCAGGTTTTGTTGATCATGATCGTCCTCATCATATATGCAAACTCAACAAGGCAATTTATGGTCTCAAACAAGCTCCTCGGGCTTGGTACTCGGAACTTCGGGATTTTCTCCTCGACCAAGGCTTTGTTAACTCCCTTGCCGACGCCTCCTTGTTCATTCTTCACAATTCGGAGGTAACTATATATGTTCTTGTCTATGTGGATGACATTGTGGTCACAGGAAGCCACTCGGAAGCAGTTCAACGCTTCATAATAACGCTTGGAAACCGCTTTTCCATCAAAGACTTGGGAAAACTATCTTACTTTCTTGGCATTGAAGTAACACGCACAGCCTCTGGATTACTTCTCACTCAACGCAAATATGTCACGGATATCCTCAACAAAGCTCACTTTTCTGAAGCTAAATCAGTCACCACTCCTATGGCCCCTGGCGCACGGCTTTCCTTGTCCTCAGGTGATAAGTTAGAAGACCCAACCAACTATCGGATTATTGTTGGAAGCCTACAGTATCTCACACTTACAAGACCCGATATCAGCTTCGTTGTCAATAAATTATCTCAGTACATGCATGCCCCGACAACGGAACATCTACAAGCCCTCAAACGGGTCTTACGGTATTTGGTTGGAACGCGAGATCGTGGTATCTTCTTCTCCGTCGGTAACACTCTCTCTCTACACGCCTTTAGTGATGCAGATTGGGCGGGAGATCGTGATGAGTATATTTCTACGGGGGCATACATTGTTTACCTTGGCAGCCATCCCATTTCTTGGTCTTCCAAGAAACAGAAATTCACTGCTAGATCATCTACCGAAGCGGAATATCGTGCTATCGCAGACACAGCAGCAGAACTCCGATGGATCACGTCTCTCTTAACGGAACTTGGTATTTCTTCGTCACAACCTCCAGTCATTTATTGTGACAACATTGGTGCAACGTATTTGAGCGCAAATCCCGTCTTTCATTCTCGCATGAAGCATCTAGCTTTGGATTACTTCTTTGTTCGTCAACTAGTGCAAGGCGGTATCCTTCGAGTTTCTCACGTCAACTCCAAGGATCAACTAGCGGATTTACTCACTAAACCGCTCGCTCGTCAGCCATTTCTTACACTTTGTCACAAGATCGGCATCACCGAAGGTGCTCCATCTTGAGGGGGCATATAAGTGGAAGGGACATAAATGTAATTTAGGTTGATTAGGGTTTTCATATCTCTTGTATATTGCTATATAGCTGATGTAATTATTCATTCAAGGATATATACGAAAACCATTCCACAGTATTCACAAATAGTTGAATATTGATGCTAATTATGACAAGCTAAATAGTATTTAGAGAGATTTGTTAAATTCTCGACCATTGCATGAATGTAAGTGTGGTAATTTCACGTGTGACTTGATGATACAACTCGAAAAGGATCACAATAAAGATAGAGTACATAATTTTATTTTTGAGTCTTGATGAAACAACATAATTTAATTATCATGAGATCCTTTGTTTGATTTGGATAATGCATATCATACAGTGTTCCAGGACGAAAGGGCTCCTGGAGTGTCAAATACCATTGTTGATCGCGAAGTGATATGGCTTAAGGGTGGAGAAATTACCCGGAGAATCCATCCCGACTCGAAACCCATCCCGAATCTACGTCGGGTTTGAGTTCAAAAATAACTGAAACGGGTATCAGAATATATATATATATATATATATATAATTAGACATATACATTACACTTAATTACAAATATGACACTCGTCTAACCTAGGTTTAGCTTTCAATTTACTTATTTTTCTTCCTCTCCTCTCCCTCTCTTCGTCTTTTTTCTCTTCGCCGCCGACCTGATCAGCGCGCTCGCCTCCATCTCCATCGTATCCCTCTCTTCGTCTCGACGTCGAACTGACCAGCGATGCTCGCCTCCATTGACGCCGACTATTTCTTTCTTTTCGCTCGCCTCCATCACCGCTTGTAAGCACCTCTATTTCCGTCGATTTCATTTTGTTTTGTTTTGTTTCTTGTTAGTGTTTCCGTTGATTTCATCCTGGAATGAATCAGTCGCATCGCATAAAAAATAGTGTTGTCATTGGTTAGATTCGGTTCGGATACCCAGTGTATTGGACGGGTACCCGTGCCCCGTGTACCCGAGCCCCTCGGGTTTGGGTTTAGGGTAGGAATATGCCTACCATCTGGGTTCGGGTTCAGGTACCCTAAAAAATCCGGGTATCCGAATCGTGCCCAGCCCTACCAAATTGTTTTTATGGCTTTTGCATTTAAAAGAAGTTGCTCTTATTTTTCTATTGACGAAAAGCTCAAGGGGACTTGCCACATCAAGGATAGGGTCAACGCACGAAGATTTTGTATGTTAATTACGTGATTTTATCATCAATATGGTTCAAGTCAATACTCATGTAGTCTCATTGCCTCTATATTCGATTTCTAAATTTGTGTTATGTATAAAGTTTCAGTAACTCATTATGTTTTTCTAGCAACTATTATCGTTAGACATAAACCTCATTCGCGTCGTAAAGTTTTGATTGATTTCAATTGGACGAGTATCACATGTGTTGAAATTGATGCTCTGTAACAAAATTATGTGCGGACTCTTGAATTCTACCTCATGGAAAAAAAGCTATCAGAAGTTAATAGGTTTTCAAGATCAAATATTTTTTTGATGGCTCAATTGAACGTTACAAAGATTGCTTGATTGCATTGGGTGATATCAAAATGAGGAAATGATTGCGAGGATACTTTTTGTAACACCCCCATCCCAGAACTACCTTGAGACTAGGAGTGTCCACCATCACCTCCAAGAGGTGGCTACACGTGTCGTCGTTCAAACGCATTTATAAAACAAAATATATGATTTCTTCAAAAATAATAATGGTCCGAACCAAATAGCAAAATAAATACGTAAATATCATAGTCACGATAAATGAACGAAATAAATACAAAATGCAAAAAAACTCATCGAGACCTCGTGCACGCCTCTCCCTTCAGTCCGCTGTGAGCTTTCATGTTGTTGCTCAACCTCGTTGCTCTTTTTCCTTGCCATATCATGTCCATCCATGAAAGCCCACAAATAGGGTGAGTATAAAATACACACTCATTGAGATCAATACGTGTATATACTCTATGCAACGTATTCTCCCGCTTGAACTGAATATCATAAATTAAGGATATATTCAAGGTCTAAACTAAAGATATATAGACAACTCTACCCAACCCGACTGAGTATCCAAAGTCTAAAGACTAGTACCACACTGGATCATAACACACACAGTCCACACGACTCTAGCCCGGGTATACCCTCGCAAAGTCCAAACACTACAAGAAAATCACGATTTAGGGACTGAAGAATCCGTCCTTAATCCGTCCCTAATCCTGTTTAGGGACGAATTAGGGACGACCAGTGGTAATACGCAAACGTGCATCGCCAAATGTCATCCGTCCGCAATTAAGGACGGAAAAAAATTCAGTTCGCAAACAGTCAGCATTTAAGGATGGGAATTTCGGTCCGCAAACGATCCCTAAAAAAGGACCAAAATAGGACTCGGAGTTTGTGGACGGACAACGGGACGTCCCCAAAATTTAGGGACGGATAGTTGGTCGTCCCTAAAATTTGGGGACGGCCACCATCCGTCCCCAATTTTAGGGACAAAAAATGGTCCGTCCCTAATTTTTTTTAAATAAAAAAATAAAATTAAAATAAAGTTTGATTAGATTAAAATATAAAAATTAGTATATAACAATAATTAAAAAGCATACATATAATTAACATTTTTAATACTAATCCGTTGGAGGTATTTCCGAACCGTCGTGATAGGAATCATTGTTCTGAAATGCATTCCAATCGATGTTAGGCATTTGCGATTTCATCATGCGCAGAAACTTTTCCATTCGCCTCTCTGATCGTTCAGCTCGCTTGCTTGATCGTTCAGCCTCCTTTAGTGCTTGTTCAATGTGCCTTTTGGATTCTTGTTGCGCCTCGAACACTTTTGATAACGTATGTCAGAACTCGTACTCTGATACTTTTTCTTTACCCTTGGAGAAAGTTGAATGTTGTGAGGCCATTCCTCCAAGTCCGAAAATACGACCTTTGTATGGCGTAACTTGCTGTAAAACAAATATCGAGCATTAATGACATTCATATTGAAATGTCATTAATTTACCTCGAGATACAACTCGTTGTACTCTTCCTGACTAAGGGTAGTTTGTGTTCCGTCTTCTCTCGGGAGAATTTGCGATACTCATTCCGCTGCCATGTTTTCAATTTCATCGTGAAAACTTTTCGCCTTAGGATCCACCCACGAACCATCTGACTTCTTAACATGCGTACGTTCCAACAATTCTAGGTACGATGGTTCGGATCCCTTCTCTTTCGCCTGAAACAAATAAAAAAGATATAAGTTTAATGAAATGTTAATTTTATATAAATGCATAAAAAGTAGAATAAAGCTTAACTACACCCGATCGGGCATATTATACCCGAGCATGTGACTCTTCCACCCGAGTCGTGCAAAATTACGGGGATGCTTCAACAATTCGGCCCACATTTTCGTTCATTGCGAGCGATGGTGGGACCATTAACCATCAGAAATAGATATTGGGTTCACACAAACGCGATTTGTAGTTCTCAACTGAAACGTTATTTCCAAAATCCTATTAAACAATTTATTTAAATTAGAGTACACTCGTAACGTAAAACCATTGTTATGATTACATATTATTAATCTCTTGATTTGAATGAGTTATATTTGGAGATTAGGGTTCGGTTTATAACATAAAAATTACTAGAGATTAGTCTTCATTTATATTTCGGAATTAGTTGCTATACATAGTAAGTATTCCTACGTCTTAGGAATCATTTGTCATATTAACTAATTATTCCTTTTATTTAATAAATTATTAATTGTTATATTTACTAAAACTTTCTTTTAATTAAATTTATTTAAATTAGAGTACACTCGAACGTAACGAACGTAACGTAAAACCATTGTTATGATTACATATTATTAATCTCTTGATTTGAATGAGTTATATTTGGAGTAAAAATTACTAGGGATTAGTCTTCATTTATATTTCGGAATTAGTTGCTATATATAGTAAGTATTCCTACGTCTTAGGAATCATTTGTCATATTAACTAATTATTCCTTTTATTTAATGAATTATTAATTGTTATATTTACTAAAACTTTCTTTTAATTAAATAAACAATTATACATTATATATATAGTTTATAATATGATTAGTAAAGCAAAACAATAATTAGTTTATTGAATGGTTTTAACACATTGTTATAGTATTATCCAATTTACTACTTTATAAGATTTTTTTTCCATGGAAACTCGATGCCTTCCATTTCTTTCGGATCTTCTTGTCGGTTATTTCTTTACGGTGAACCTTCGGTTTCTTTTCTCGTCTGCATCCCTAATGCACACTCATTGCGTCTCCTCTATTTAAGGTGGAAGTTGCTCAAATCGACAGTTTTAACGACGACATCCTCGACCTCCCAAAACTTGACAGAAGTGTATCTTTGTTATATTCTCCTATTCAAAACCGATGACCACTCACCTAAGTCATTCACGATGCTAGGCTATCGACCCTGGTTTCATCATTCTCATCGACGATTTAGCAAGCGTTTCCTCAACTTTGGCTTCATCTTTCTCACCAACATCATCAACCTCCCGAAATCCTCCACCATGTCTCGTTCTACAAAATCTGTGATAGATTGACAGACATAATCGATGACATAGTATTAACTATCATTCCTTTATGTTCTTCTTTCTCCTCGACACAAGGACGGAGAGTACACCGCTTCATTGATTTATCATTCACCGATTCATAGATTCACCGTTATTTATGACTAGTTTACCATCGAATGTGGGATTGTTTTTCGCCGATAAATATGCTTTACAAAGGAAGAAGGAATCCAAGGTATCTTTTTTCATAAGGGAACTAATTCTATATAATGTATTTCTTTCACTTCGCATCATCCATTACCGACAGTTTGCTAATATAGTTGTACAATTTCACCATATGACTTGAGTGCTCGTATGATTTCGTTCCGTCGTCACCTACCGAGAAGAAAGTTCTGATCTATAGAACCATATTTGTAGTCAATTTTCGATAGAGTGGTCATTGAATCCAACAAATTCAGATAGAATTGGCATATTGTATTCACAAATAGTTGAATATTGATGCTAATTATGACAAGCTAAATAGTATTTAGAGAGATTTGTTAAATTCTCGACCATTGCATGAATGTAAGTGTGGTAATTTCACGTGTGACTTGATGATACAACTCGAAAAGGATCACAATAAAGATAGAGTACATAATTTTATTTTTGAGTCTTGATGAAACAACATAATTTAATTATCATGAGATCCTTTGTTTGATTTGGATAATGCATATCATACAGTGTTCCAGGACGAAAGGGCTCCTGGAGTGTCAAATACCATTGTTGATCGCGAAGTGATATGGCTTAAGGGTGGAGAAATTACCCGGAGAATCCATCCCGACTCGAAACCCATCCCGAATCTACGTCGGGTTTGAGTTCAAAAATAACTGAAACGGGTATCAGAATATATATATATATATATATATATATATATAATTAGACATATACATTACACTTAATTACAAATATGACACTCGTCTAACCTAGGTTTAGCTTTCAATTTACTTATTTTTCTTCCTCTCCTCTCCCTCTCTTCGTCTTTTTTCTCTTCGCCGCCGACCTGATCAGCGCGCTCGCCTCCATCTCCATCGTATCCCTCTCTTCGTCTCGACGTCGAACTGACCAGCGATGCTCGCCTCCATTGACGCCGACTATTTCTTTCTTTTCGCTCGCCTCCATCACCGCTTGTAAGCACCTCTATTTCCGTCGATTTCATTTTGTTTTGTTTTGTTTCTTGTTAGTGTTTCCGTTGATTTCATCCTGGAATGAATCAGTCGCATCGCATAAAAAATAGTGTTGTCATTGGTTAGATTCGGTTCGGATACCCAGTGTATTGGACGGGTACCCGTGCCCCGTGTACCCGAGCCCCTCGGGTTTGGGTTTAGGGTAGGAATATGCCTACCATCTGGGTTCGGGTTCAGGTACCCTAAAAAATCCGGGTATCCGAATCGTGCCCAGCCCTACCAAATTGTTTTTATGGCTTTTGCATTTAAAAGAAGTTGCTCTTATTTTTCTATTGACGAAAAGCTCAAGGGGACTTGCCACATCAAGGATAGGGTCAACGCACGAAGATTTTGTATGTTAATTACGTGATTTTATCATCAATATGGTTCAAGTCAATACTCATGTAGTCTCATTGCCTCTATATTCGATTTCTAAATTTGTGTTATGTATAAAGTTTCAGTAACTCATTATGTTTTTCTAGCAACTATTATCGTTAGACATAAACCTCATTCGCGTCGTAAAGTTTTGATTGATTTCAATTGGACGAGTATCACATGTGTTGAAATTGATGCTCTGTAACAAAATTATGTGCGGACTCTTGAATTCTACCTCATGGAAAAAAAGCTATCAGAAGTTAATAGGTTTTCAAGATCAAATATTTTTTTGATGGCTCAATTGAACGTTACAAAGATTGCTTGATTGCATTGGGTGATATCAAAATGAGGAAATGATTGCGAGGATACTTTTTGTAACACCCCCATCCCAGAACTACCTTGAGACTAGGAGTGTCCACCATCACCTCCAAGAGGTGGCTACACGTGTCGTCGTTCAAACGCATTTATAAAACAAAATATATGATTTCTTCAAAAATAATAATGGTCCGAACCAAATAGCAAAATAAATACGTAAATATCATAGTCACGATAAATGAACGAAATAAATACAAAATGCAAAAAAACTCATCGAGACCTCGTGCACGCCTCTCCCTTCAGTCCGCTGTGAGCTTTCATGTTGTTGCTCAACCTCGTTGCTCTTTTTCCTTGCCATATCATGTCCATCCATGAAAGCCCACAAATAGGGTGAGTATAAAATACACACTCATTGAGATCAATACGTGTATATACTCTATGCAACGTATTCTCCCGCTTGAACTGAATATCATAAATTAAGGATATATTCAAGGTCTAAACTAAAGATATATAGACAACTCTACCCAACCCGACTGAGTATCCAAAGTCTAAAGACTAGTACCACACTGGATCATAACACACACAGTCCACACGACTCTAGCCCGGGTATACCCTCGCAAAGTCCAAACACTACAAGAAAATCACGATTTAGGGACTGAAGAATCCGTCCTTAATCCGTCCCTAATCCTGTTTAGGGACGAATTAGGGACGACCAGTGGTAATACGCAAACGTGCATCGCCAAATGTCATCCGTCCGCAATTAAGGACGGAAAAAAATTCAGTTCGCAAACAGTCAGCATTTAAGGATGGGAATTTCGGTCCGCAAACGATCCCTAAAAAAGGACCAAAATAGGACTCGGAGTTTGTGGACGGACAACGGGACGTCCCCAAAATTTAGGGACGGATAGTTGGTCGTCCCTAAAATTTGGGGACGGCCACCATCCGTCCCCAATTTTAGGGACAAAAAATGGTCCGTCCCTAATTTTTTTTAAATAAAAAAATAAAATTAAAATAAAGTTTGATTAGATTAAAATATAAAAATTAGTATATAACAATAATTAAAAAGCATACATATAATTAACATTTTTAATACTAATCCGTTGGAGGTATTTCCGAACCGTCGTGATAGGAATCATTGTTCTGAAATGCATTCCAATCGATGTTAGGCATTTGCGATTTCATCATGCGCAGAAACTTTTCCATTCGCCTCTCTGATCGTTCAGCTCGCTTGCTTGATCGTTCAGCCTCCTTTAGTGCTTGTTCAATGTGCCTTTTGGATTCTTGTTGCGCCTCGAACACTTTTGATAACGTATGTCAGAACTCGTACTCTGATACTTTTTCTTTACCCTTGGAGAAAGTTGAATGTTGTGAGGCCATTCCTCCAAGTCCGAAAATACGACCTTTGTATGGCGTAACTTGCTGTAAAACAAATATCGAGCATTAATGACATTCATATTGAAATGTCATTAATTTACCTCGAGATACAACTCGTTGTACTCTTCCTGACTAAGGGTAGTTTGTGTTCCGTCTTCTCTCGGGAGAATTTGCGATACTCATTCCGCTGCCATGTTTTCAATTTCATCGTGAAAACTTTTCGCCTTAGGATCCACCCACGAACCATCTGACTTCTTAACATGCGTACGTTCCAACAATTCTAGGTACGATGGTTCAGATCCCTTCTCTTTCGCCTGAAACAAATAAAAGAGATATAAGTTTAATGAAATGTTAATTTTGTATAAATGCATAAAAAGTAGAATAAAGCTTACCAGATCTTCGTATACTTCCACAAAAGAACGAGATCCTGCCATATGTACGCTTATCTTGTATCCTTCTCTATCAGAACGCCAGGATTTACTTGTTCGCTCGCTTTTTTGCTTAAATTTTGGATCATCCCAATGTGCGCACATCTAATCCCAAACATCTTCCGCTATCCAAAGGGGTTTTGCTTTCTTCTCTCATCTTTTTTGACATATACTTACGATAGACTTGAGACGAACTCCCGCATGTTTATCAAATTCGGATTTCACTAGTCCAGTAATTTCGGGATTCTAATAAAATTTTTACTGAAATAATAAAAAGCTTATTATATTTAAATTGTAATTTCAATTACTTGATAAAATTAAAATTTTTTTAAAACATACCACAAATGATTTCCACCATCATTGCTTAATTTCTGGATCGATATGTGTCCAATTGTAACACGGTGGATCATAATCAGCTTTTATCGTCATTGATATATGACGATTAAGTTGACCATATCCAAACCAACAAATCAAAATGAAAGATAAATTAACATTTAATTAACTATTTATAATTGACATTTGAATTTGAGTATACGTACCATAGTCCGTTGTTTCCACGAATAAGGTCTAAACGAGGAAGCTTGCGACGTTCTTCATCCATTACTAAAATTTCTTCTACAGTTGGTTCATCGTGCATCTCAGGTTCGTGATGCATTACTGGATCGGGTGGTGGTTGGATTTATGGATAATAAGGCGTATATTGCGCCGATTGTGTTGATCCAGTGTTTCGGAACGACTTCTACAACCATCATAAAGTGGATTCCTAGCATTTTCTAGCATTTCAAAAAAAACTTTTTGCTTCTTCATTCGGATCTTCTTCAATATTTTCGTTTCTTTCACGGAATACATTTTACACTATTTCGACATAAGGGTTCATTTCTACATCTTGAGAAGACTCAAACACTTTATGATGTATAATGCCCCTACTAAAGTTTTCTATAACATTACTAGGTCGTGGTGCAAAATTTTCTCCATGACATAACCACATGAAATAATTTGGAGTAAAACCTCTTAAATAAAGATGCTTCCAAACAGTTCTCTCATTAACAAATCTTTCATTCTTGCATTTGACGCATGGACAAACCAACGTACCCGTTTCTTTGTAAACTTGTTGATTTGTCACCATTGTCATAAACTGTGTGACGCCTTCTATAAACTCCTTCGATACGCTTTGAGATTCTGGATCAATTATTCTGTACATCCATTGTCTATTCGATCTTGATGAAGATGCCAAAATAATCGCAAACACTATAGAAGATATGCGGTGAAAGATATGAGAGTTGCTTATGAAAAACGGATCAATGATTGATGGGTTAAATAGATTATTTATAGACGAATTAGGGATGGATTACGGACTAAGAAAATAGTTTGCCGAAGAGTCGTCCTGAATCCGTCCCTAAACTGGTTTTTTAAAGTCCCTGATTAGGGACGACCTCCGCATCGTCCTTAAAATTAGGGACGGAATGAGATGTCGTCCCTAAATTTGGGGACGAATGTTCCGCTGTCCCTAAATTTAGGGACGGAAGGTGTTGTCGTCCCTAAATTTGGGGACGTCTATGCTCTACCGTCCCAAATCTGGGACACCCTACTCATTCGTCTCAATCGTCGTATTTACGGACTAATTAGGGACGGTTCTTCGATACGCAAATGGACGGATTCGGGACAGATTTCATTATCCGACCCTAATCCGTGTATAATTCGTCCCCAAATTTAGGGACGGAAATTACAGTCCCCAAATTCCGTCCCAAATCTATAATTTTCTAGTAGTGAAAGGACCCTAGCACACTGAAGATCTCGCAAGGTCACAACGTACCCCAGCTATCAGTACAATACAACGCTCCATCGCTCGAATTGGTTACCACTACCCCAACACGGTACGATGCTGGCAGATCCACTAATCTGACTAACTCGATGCTCCATCGCTCGAATGATTACCACAACCCCAACACGGTACGACGCCGACATATCCACTGACCTGACTAACTCGACGCTCTGTCGGATACAAGGTTACCACAACCCCAGCACGGTATGACGCCGACCAAGATCCAAGTATCGCAATACTAAGGTCATCGACCCGATACTCCTCACTTTGCAACTCTCACTGACACGCTCGCACACGCTTTCTTCCGAAGGTTCGAGTGTGAAATCACTCGATCGGGCACAATGACAAGATATTCACTCTGCTTTAACATCGAACCAAAATATCGACGTTCTCCGTTCCCAACACTTGGTCGCACGCAAATTTCTCTAGATCATCTCTAGTCACTTATACAACTCATATAATTGTCATCAAGTCTCATACGATAAAACTAGAGTTTAATCCAATTCACTTGTATCGTCTCACTTTTCCCATTATGATCCTATAAATCGTATGTTAATCATACCTCGTTTTAAAAATATAATCTCTTCCATAAATCAATCATAAATCCAAAATGAAGATGGAGAAATTTCTCACCTTAGCTTCTCCGACGACTTGACGATTCTTGATATTATCGCTAACAACAACACCAATCAATCCTTCCCTCTTGTAGATCCGTTCAATTAATAAATTTATATAATATAAATTTTCAATTTAAGGAAATAATCACAACAAAATAACTAGAGATTTACCACAATCTCGTTAGAATTCACCCACGAAGAACGTGATGAAAATCTTCTCCAATTTCTTCTTCCTCCCTCTTTTCTCTTCTCCTCTCTTCTTCCTTTTTTTTTTCTTTTTTTTCTTCTTCCCTTTGCCGCCGCACATCTTGCTCTCTCTTTCTCTTATTTTTTACTAACCTAATATTCTTTAATGATAATATATATAGATATATATATAAAAAATAAGTCAGTTCACCGACTTAACGGGTCTTACAATTCTCCCCCACTATAAGGGAATTCGCCCCTCCAATCCTATATCTATGATTCTTATGGCAGCATTTGTATTCAGGGAATAGAAGAACCATACAACTCATCTTCAAACAACTTAGGATACTCATGTCCATATCCTCCTCTAATTCCCATGTTGCTCCTTCCACGCCATGATGTTCCCACACAACCTTTATCATTGGAATTTGTTTACGCCTCAACTGTTTCACTTGGTGATCCACAATGCGTAATGGACGTTCTTTATACGTTAAGTCTTTCCTCAAAATTTTTGGTGGCTCAACAAGTATCTTCTCTGGTACTGATAAACACTTACGCAACAATGATACATGAAACACATCATGCATTCCCTCTAAAGATGAAGGAAGCTCCAATCGATAGGCCACTACTCCAATTCGCTCAATCATTTTAAATGACCCCGTGAACCGTATTGATAGCTTGTTCACTCGGTTCCCAGCTAGTCTCCCTCGCCTCGCTTGAATCCGCAAATACACCATATCTCCAATGTTAAACTCAACATCTTTCCTTTTTAAATCAGCATAACTCTTCTGACGATCTTGAGCCGTCTTCATTTTCATCTTAACAATTCTTATCTTTTCCATGGTCTCTTCGACAATCTCTGCTCCAAAGATAGATCTCTCCCCCACTTCAGTCCAGCACAGGGGTGTACGACATGGTCGCTCGTATAATGCTTCATATGGTGGCATCCCAATGCTAGCATGATAACTATTATTGTATGCAAACTCAACAAGTGGTAAATGATTCTCCCAACTACCAGCCCACTCCAACGCACATGCTCGTAATAGATCCCAAGCATCCTTATAGTTCTTTCTGATTGTCTGTCTGTCTGTGGATGATATGCGGTGCTCATATCCAATTTGGTCCCTAACTCTTTTTGAACGCCTGCCAAAGACGTGAGGTGAACCTCCCATCTCGATTTGAAACAATGCTTGATGGAACCCCATGCAACTTCACAATTTGCGCAATATTTGTCCTTGCTAGCTGATTCACATCAAAAGTCTTCTTTTGTCGGAATGAAATGAGCCAATTTAGTTAGTCGATCAACGACTACCCAAATAGCATCCTTGCCACTTTGCGTCCTTGGAAGACCTGTCACGAAATCCATGATAATATGGTCCCACTTTCATTTGGGGATTGGTAGACTTTGTAATTTTCCTCTTGGTACTTGTTACTCCGCTTTGATTAATTGACACGTTGGACATTTCGCTACCCATCGAGCGATGTCCTTCTTTATCCCTGGCCATTGATAAAGTTGACGAACATCACGATACATCTTCGTCGATCCTGGATAAATCAAAGACTTGGATTGGTGAGCTTGGCTTAGAATCTCTTCTCGGATCCCTAGATCCTTCGGTACACAAACTCGACCACTAATCATCATTAGACCGTCTTCCCTGATCTGATACAACTTGTACCTCGGATCTTGCTGATTATTACGAATCTTCTGTAATCTCTCATCGAATAATTGTGATGTACGAATTCTACTCAATGGACCAGCTAGATTTACGGCTTGCAAACCAACACTCTCGGACTCAGTCTGCATTGCCTCTAGTCTCAATGCACTTATCTGGATAATCAAATCAACGAATTCTTGCATAGCCGAAACCTCAACTCTTTTGCGGCTCAACGCATCTGCAACAACATTTGTCTTCCCCGGATGGTACACGATATCCACCTCGTAGTCTACGACAAACTCCATCCACCTTCTCTGACGCAGATTTAACTCTGGCTGCATAAATATGTATTTTAGACTTTTGTGGTCCGTAAGAATCTGTACCTTCTCCCCATAAATATATGCCCTCAAATTTTTAATGCGAAGACCATAGCTGCCATCTATAAATCATGAGTTGGATAATTCTTTTCATGCTTACGTAACTGCCTTGATGCATAAGCAATCACGTGAACTCCCTACATAAGTACACATCCTAATCTCATCTTTGATGCATCCATGTAGACTATGTATGGAATCCCTGGTTGTGGTAAGGCTAACACTAGGGATTTCATTAGCTTCTCTTTTAGCTCATTGAATGACTTCTCACAATCTTCATTCCAAACAAAAGGTACATATTTTCCCGTAAGTTTCGTCATTGGCTTTTCCAGACTAGCAAAGTTCATAACAAAGCGTCGATAGTACCCTGTTAATCCTAAAAAGCTCCTTATCTCATATGTATTTTTCGGTTGTTTCCAACTTACAACCGCTGACACCTTCTCAGGATCGATAAAAACTCCTTTCTCCAATACGACATGTCCCAAAAATCCAACACGTATCTTCCAAAAACTACACTTTTTCAACTTCACAAACAAACGATATTCTCTGAGACGCTTTAACACTAAGCGCAATTGTTCCTCGTGTTCTTCTGGGCTCTTGGAGTAGACCAAAATGTTATCGATAAATACAATAACGAAACGATCCAAGTAGTCCCGAAACACATTGTTCATTAGCTTCATGAACACAATACCAAATGGCATGACCGCAAATTCATAATGCTCATATCGTGTTCGAAATGCGCTCTTCCTAATGTCACCTTCTGTAATTGGAATCTGATGATATCCCGATGCTAAATCTATCTTTGAGAACAAAGTCGCACCTCTTAACCGATCTAATAACTAATCGATCCTCGGTAGTGGGTATTGATTTTTCACAGTAACTTTATCTAGAGCCCTATAATCAATGCACAGTCTGAAAGTCCCATTTTTTTCTTCACAAATAGGACTAGTGCACCCCATGGTGATGTACTCGTTCGTACAAAACCTTTCTCAAGTAGCTCATCTAATTGCTTCCTCAACTCCACCATTTCCGCTGGTGCCATACGATATGGAGATTTTGATATTGGAGCAGTACCCGGTTCTAGCTCAATCTCAAATGGATCCCCTCGCGTTGGTGGTAAGCCCTGCAGTTCTTTAAAAACATCTACAAACTCTCGCACTATAGGGATCTCCTCGACTTGCACAGATGGACCCATTTCTTCTACCGATATGGTAGCGAGATATAGGTCATACCCTTGATCTAGTAATCATTCCATACACAACGCTGAGATGATGTGAATCCCTTGACCCGAGCGAATTCCTTGATTCTTTAGCTCCTTGCCGCTTTTCTGACAACGTACTTGACCGTGATGATAATCCATCACAACTCGATGTCTTGACAACCAATCCATTTCAAGGATCATATCATAGCACTCCATCGGAATTATGATAAGCTCTGCAGCTAGTTCTTCTCCTTCTATCACCACGGGTACCTCCTTGACAAGCCCTTGGGATTCTAAAATCTGACCTCCAGGAGTATGCACTCGGACAATACTCGTTAGATCCTCAGGTTGAACGACTAATTTATTAGCCATCGATGGACTCACAAAACTATGTGTCGCACCGGTGTCAAATAACTCATGAGTAGACATGCCTCCCACGATTATAGATGGGGTAACTTCAAAAATACCCTCGTAGGGCTAAAACACTTCAAAAATACCCTTCCCGAACTTGTCCCTCCCTTGTTCCTCTGCGACCCTTGGACCCCTGCGACCCTTGTCCTTCTGCGACCCTTGGACCCCTGCGATACTAATTTATTATTATTAT
>CM071866.1:9143910-9166790 GCA_036759665.1 Gynandropsis gynandra
CCGAGACGCCATTAGGTCAAAATACGTCGGTCCCGTGACCCGAGCCCGAGCTCTAGAAGAGGATGCCTTGATCATATCTGCTGGTCCCATGACCTTGAGCCAAGGCCGCGAAGCTCAAGGAAGCTATTATCGGGATTCTCACGACCGCCCACGCTCGCGAGGAGTATGCTAGTTCACGCGATGTCACAAGTCTAAAGAACGTCATCAAAGCCGAAGCTCGACCCGCTACGGTCATTGATTAGGTTAAGTGACCCGCGTGTACTCTTTTCCCCTCGTCGGTTTTGTCCCACTGGGTTTTCCGACGACGGGTTTTTAACGAGGCCGCGAGTCACTTATTTTCCCGTGACCTAATTAATGATCCGACGCGAGACACGAGACGGACACAATACAAGGTGCACGGCCAACAAGAAGCTTATCTTCTAGTTTGAAGATTTCAAGACCATTATGAAGGCCCTTGCATGAAGAGTAGCATTTAATGAACTTGAAGTTTGAATTTTTCTTGTTTTTATCTTTATATGGCCGTCCACCCCTTGTAGCAAGAACATCCAACTTTTATCAACTTTGAAATTTATCTTTGAATTGATCTTTGATCATTCTCGAATTCCCTTTGTGAATTCTTTGGGTTGTTGGTGCGTAATATCCAGCTTCCTACTCGTTGGTGCGTCATATCCATCGAGCCGTTCGTTCTTCCTTGGTGCGTCATATCCATCGAAGACGAACACGGTAAATCGAGAGCCTTCCACAACTCTCGTGCGACCATTCGTTCCACACACCCTTGTGCAATTCGTTGCAACAAGGCATATCCCTCACTAACCAAGTCTAGAGCGTCGATTCAGTCGGGATCGCATCAATTATAGATCCGTTCAATTAATAAATTTCCCTAATATAAATCTTCGATTAAGGAAATAATCACAAAAAAATAATTAGAGATTTACCACAATCTCATTAGAATTCACCTATGAAGAATGTGATGAAAATCTTCTCCAATTTCTTATTCCTCCCTCTTTTCTCTTCTCCTCTCTTCTTCCCTTTTTTTCCTTTTTTTTTCTTCTTCCCTTCGCACGACGCACTGCTTGCTCTCTCTTTCTCTTTTTTACTAACCCTAATATTATTTAATGATAATATATATATACATATATAAAATAAGTCGGTTCACCGACTTAACCCGTTTAACGGTTCTTAGACTTTTGCTCTTGTAGCAAAAATGGCAACGATGCGAATATTTCTTGCTTTTGCATCCATTCACCACTTAAACATACATCAAATGGATGTGCACAATGGTATCTTACATTTTGATGTAAACGAAGAATTCTACATGAAACTTCCACCTAGTTTTGCTATGTTTGATTCGTCTCTTGTTCATCGGTTACGAAATCATTATATGGCTTGAAGCAAACACCACGTTATTAATTTGCAAAGCTTGGATGTTCTTTGACAAGCTATGAATTTCTATCTTTACCTTCGGATCATTCTGTTTTCATGTATTCATCTTGTGATATTTGATTACACGTACATATATTGATGACTTGATTATTAAGGAAAATTCATCGAGTGTTATTCGTGCATTCAGAGATGATCTTGGTGGTTGTCTACATATGAAGGATCTTATTACTCTAACATATTTCATGGGTATAGAAGTTGCTCGAAATCCTGAAGATATTTATGTTTATTGACGTAAATACGTTTTGGAAATCATTTTGGAGATGGTTTACATGGTTCAAAACCAGTTGGTCTTCCATTGGGTCTAAATCATTGTCTTCAGTTAGTTGAGGGTACCATTTTCGACAATCTTTTACCTTATCGAGGTTTGGTTGGATGATCAATTTATGTGGTTGTTGCACATCCGAAATTGTCATATTCGGCGCATATCCTCTCACAGTTCTCGCATGGTCTAAGACGATATCATTGGGATATGGGGCTTCGAGTTGTTCGATATCTTAAAAAAAATTTGACAGAGCATTCTTCTTCGTTCGAATTCTACCTTACAGTTTCTATATGGTGTAATTGTTATTGGGTTGGTTGTCAGCTAAGTTGTCGATCTCTAATGAGTTGGTTCATTCAACTTCATGCTTCTCTAATATCTTGGAAAACGAATAGGCAACACATTATTTCTCGATCTTCTGTCGAGATCGAATGTTGTTTTACGACCATGACTATGTGTGAACTACTTTGGCTTAAGGATTTAGTTAAAGATCTTGGCATCGATCATTCACAATTGATTCATCTAGCATATGACAATAAAGTGACTTTTCATATCACGACAAATATAGGTTTTCATGAGTGGACAAACACGTTGAGATTGATTATCATTTTAGTTCGTGATGCGATTCTGAGTGGTATCATTGTTACTCCATGTTTCGACTCATGTTCAGTTCTCAAAGACTTAAAACATTATTTACCAAGTCTTCATTTTAATTAGATAAGAAATCACATATTATTATAGGATATACAAAATATTTGGGATATTTTGTTAATGTGCTGTTGATATCTTGGGATATCCCTTTAGTATATACACACAAATCGATTATAAGTTTGAAACTTGATTTGAGAATTTACGTTGATAGGGTTACGAACTTGTATCAAAATCATTATTCTTTATGAAAATTGTTTACAGCACTAAGATTATAAAAAAAATCCAAAATCATTTCTTCCAGAGATATTGTTTTTACTAGAAAATGACCTAATTCTTTTGCTTTTGTTGTAGGTGGCAATTGTCTTTCCCTCATCCGTATGTGTTTTTTCACTAACAAAATATAAGAGCATATATATCTTTTCTCTATTTTTTTCATCAAATTTAGGAGGGTACTTTTGAAATGTTTTAGCCCTACGCGAGTATTTCTGATGTTCTTCAACTAGTTTCACAATATTGTCTTTTTTGAGGGGAAAGAACACACATTGCCACATTGGAGACTAGAAAAAATAAATCTTCTCAAGGCTTGACCAATGTGTCAATTTTTCTTGACATTTCTCTTACTAAATTTGTTTCTAGTTTTGGGTTTTGTAAACAAAACTAAAAAAATACAAAATAAAATTACATGATATAAATGTGGATATTACAAAATATAGACGTAGACAAATAAATAAATTATGATTCCACTTGTTCAGCACATTCTCTCTAAACAGTAAATTATAAATTGTGTACAGTAAAAAACAAAATCCAAGACAACAAAAATCACTCACATGAATGTAACTCAAAGCCCACCAACGACGACGCATGGATTCCTCGTTAGGTAACATCGGGCAGGCACACGCCCTGCCCGAACAGCCCAAAAAAGCTGCCCGTTGTGCTGTATCTCACGTTTGACTATACGACGCCGTTTTCCTTCTCCTTGGTGTATTATTTTTTCTACCTTTCTTAAGTGTAAGTACAGTTGTTCTTGAGAGACAACTTGACATTGAGTTTCTTGAGTTCATAGTTGATGTCACATTCGATTTTCTTGTAGAACTTTGGCTGCACTAACTTGCCAAGCACGTAAGCCCTTGATCGGACGGTGAATGTGAGCTTCATTGGGACTGGCGGTGGCACGATTGGGACGATAACGACCGGAGGAGCACCCTTCTTCCTTTTGGTGCTCGGGACTGGGGCTGGGGGCGGAGGAATGAAACTAGATCCACTTCCGTATAGAGGGATCTTGTCTCCAATCACATTCAATACCACCAATCTTTCGCTTTTCCTTGATTGATAGAACTTCTTGATCTGCAAAATGAAACAAAAAAGTTGGAATCTTGATCCACTGCAACCCATTAAACGTGTAAAGTTGATGGATCCATAACAACTATGGTGTTGCAGTATGGAAAACTCGTGTAATAAAATGCGATTCGTAAAGACGATTTACAGATTCGACAAAATCCCTAGCTAACACAACCCATTAAGCGTGCAACATTAATTGATTCATTGGCATTGATGTCTAGAGTGTTACATTTTGGAAAAATTCAATTTCCAAAAGAGAAGAAAGATGGAGGTTTCGTTGGGTACTCACCGCTCCAGAGCCAATGGTGATCTGAGAGAAGCTGATATCAATGGGAGAGGATGTGACATGAACGCCGAAGAAAGTGCCGGTGTTGCGATACATCATTCTCAGAGTTGCGTTCATGGTGATCATGTCCGTTGCTACTCCGCTAGAATCCGATCCTGCTTGGACTTTGAGCTGCTCGAACTTTATGCTCTGCAAATTGAACAACAGATTCACCAAATCAGTTTAGAATTCTTCTAATTTGATCAGGAAAGCCAAAATCATGCACAACCCAGTTCCGGATTTGCTTTAAAGTTCCGAGAAAATCCGATCGGATCAAGTAAAAGTGAGAATTAAACTACAAAAAAGCAAGTCTCCATTGACTTGAGCAGAATCGTAAAACCCAGAAAAAAGATGAACTAACCTTCACGGAGATCTTGGGTTTCTGAGGTTTAGCAGCTCCGTAGAGAATCAGAGAGAAAAACGTAAACAAAACAAAGAATCCAACCACAAAGGCCAAGAAATAGCACCGACGAGGCAAACCCTTTTCTCGTTCTTCGTCATCAAGCAAACCTTCTTCTTCGATCACCGCACACTCCTTCCACTGCTTATCTCCGCCGCCGCCTCTGTGGCCCTTTCGTTTACCAGCGTCATTCGGAGAGATCTTCCGCGACCCAGGCTTCAGAGATCCCGAGAATCTGCTCGAGGAAGACTCTCGCGAGTGACGACCCATGGAGGATTGAGAATGCGGCGGAGATCCCATCGGACTTAGCACCGGCGTTGAGTGGAATGACGTCGCCGTCTTCTCTCCATCGTGAGAGTCACGCGATGGCGATTGCACATAGTACACTGGTCTCCGGGGAGATCTAGTCGGAGACGACGCCGCGAGGCTCGTCACCTCGGAATCTGTCTTCGCGTGCATCTTCAGATTCCGTGAAAAAAAACCCAGAAGAGGAAAAGGGAAGTAGTGATGGGAGAAAGAGGAAGAAGAAGAGTGAGCTGGTGTATGTTGAATGATGATGAGTCAATGAGTGGATTTGAAGGGTTTTGAGATTGTGAATGATTATTACCGTAACGCGTTTGTGTGTTGTGTTACAGTGTTATAAATTAATTAAAAAACGATTTAAAATAATATAAATAAATTAATACTATGTTGGTCACTAGTCATCCACCGACAGTGGGATAATGCATATAAAAATTGTTAATATTGAATTTAAAATAAAAGTATACTCTTATCATTAAAACGAAATAGTAGCAACAAGTTTATTAAATATCCTTATATAAAATATGATTGGGATATTTATTAACTATCGAATTAGGTTCTGATTAGATATAAAAAAACATGGTTTCTAGACATTTCCTTCGACAGAAAATCTCAAAAGTTTAGATTAGGTTAAATAGAACATGCGCGGTTTTATGTTTTAACCTGTAATTATGGATTATAAATTATCCATTTACTCCTTTGCACTTTTGACCGTGCATATATATATATATATATATAAGACAAAACATCTAAAGTATTTGTATTTGATATATGTTTAAATATCTATTTATATAAATATTAAAAATCAGATATTGGACAAATATAAATAGAAGTATTAGATTCAATTATCAAAATTATTTGTATTCGTAAATAATAAATAGATAATTTATTTTATATATAGATACATATATAACAAAATTAATTTTAAGGATCACATTGTAAATAAAAATATTATTAAATTTATTATAACACTCATTATATAAATATATAGACAAATATATATTAACATTACTAGAAATTTTAAAATTCCAAACGGAATTTGCGGACGGACTAATTTCGTTCGTAGTCCGTTTACAAGTTTCCAAACGGAATAATAATCCACAAGTCGTCCGTATTTACAAACGAATTCGAGATGGATTCAAAGGTCGTTGCGGATGAGGAACAAAAACAGTGGTCTTTCGCAATTTGCAGACGGGTGAGCTAACCGTCCGTAAATTTGCGGAAGGTCACGTGGGCACCATTTGGATTTAGAGACGTTTTCGGGATGGCTCATCGGTGAATATTTGTCTTAGTCCGTAATTCGTCCTTAATCGATCCAGAAATTATCTATTATCCCCCTCCTACTTTCATCCATTTCTCACACACAATTCTCCTATATTTCACATACTTTCTTATTGTATCTGACTATAATGGCATCATCATCGAGATCGAATATTTTTGTTTCTAGACAATGGATATACAGAAGAATTGATCCAGAAACTCAAGGTGTATCAAAGGAGTTTATAAAAGACAGTTTATGACGATGGCGATAAATCAACAAGTTTATAAAGAAACCGGTAAGTTGGTTTGTTCATGCGTTAAATGCAAAAATGTAAAATTTGTTAATGAGAGAACCGTTTGGAATCATTTTTATTTAAGAGGTTTTACTCCAAATTATTTCATGTGGTTATTTAATAGAGAGAATTTTACACCACGACATAGTAATGTTGTAGAAGATTTTAGTAGGGTTATTGTACATCATGAAGTGTTTGAGACTTCTCAATGGGTAGAAATGAACCCTTATTTAGAAATGATGCAAAATGTATTCGGTGAAAGAAACGAAGAAAATATTAAAGAAGATCCGAATGGAGAAGCGACTTTTTTTTTGAAATGTTAGAAGGTGCTAGACATCCACTTTATGATGGTTGTAGAATGGGTCTTTCACAATTGTCTCTATCTGTACGTTTGATGAATTTGAAGACTGAAAATAATCTTTCTGAGAATTGCATGGATTCTATATCGCAATTAGTAAGAGATTATTTGCCTGAAGATAATAATACAGTAGAGTTATATTATGAGACAACGAAGATGATGAGATCATTGGGTTTATTTCCATATCAAAAGATTGACGTTTGTCGAGACAACTCCATGAGTTTTTGGAAAGAGACATCAAATTTGAGTAATCGTCGATTGTATGGAAATGACCGATTTTATCTGACAAGGAATGGAAAATCGGTTATGTATCGTCGTATATGGTATTATCAATTACATATAGAATAAAAAGATTTTATCAATCTGAGAAAACCGTAAGCGATATTAGATGGCATGCTAAACATTCAAGTCGTGAAGGTGAAATGTGTCATCCCTCATATGGTGAGGCATGGAAACAGTTTAACAAGATATATCTTGATTGTACAGTTGAGAGTCGAAATGTTTATTTAAGCCTTTGCACTGATGGTTTTAATCTATTTGGGATATCTGGGAGGAATTCTTCGTTGTGGCCAATTATTATGACACCGTACAATTTACCACCTGATATGTGCATGAAAGGGAGTTTTTGTTCTTAACAATACTGATTCCCGGGCGTAATCATCCGAAAATAAGTTTTGATATATTTATTCAACCATTAATTGAAGAATTGAAAGAATTGTGAAAGGGAGTTACAGCATACGACGTCTCGAGACAGCATAATTTTATATTACGAGGTGTTCTTATATGGATAATAAGTGATTTTCCAACTTATGGTATGTTATTTAGATAGACAACGCATAGTTGATTGGCTTGTCCATATTGCATGGATGAAACAGATGCTTTTCAGTTGAAATATGGACGAAGGATGAGTTGGTTTGATTTTCATCGTCGTTTTCTTCCTGATGATGATACATTACGGTGCAACAAGAGAAATTTTAAAAGGAATATAGTTGTGCAAAAATCTTCTCCTCCAGTTTTGACCGGCGAAGAGATTTTGTATGAATGACTTATTGCTTTGGATATTTCTAGAAGTATAGATTGTGGAGGAAACAATCATCCGAGAATTGGTGGTTATGAAACTACTCAATAATTGGTACAATAATAACATATTTTGGGATCTGTCATATTGGAAAAATATAAAGCTTCGAAACAATCTCGATGTCATGCATATAGAGAATTTTTTTTTATAATATCATTAACACGATACTGAATATCACTGAAAAAACAAAAGATAACATTAAATCACACAAGGATCTAGAAGAGTATTTCTCACATAAGGAGTCACATATAAGTGATGACGGTAAAGCTCTAGTTTCAATATTCAGATTATCGAATTATAAAAAATATAAATTGTTAAAATAGTTGAAGGAAGACGTGGAATTTCCTGATGTTTATGCGTCTAACATCGAAAGGTACGTCGATATTCAAGGAGGAAAGTTATTATGGATGAGAAGTCATGATTGTCATGTATTCATGCAAAGACTACTTTCCATATGTTTTTCTGAATTGATGGACAAACATGCACGCGAAGCAATTGAAGGTATGGTTGATTTTGTTAATAGTATAATTATTAATAATTTAAATATATTAATTGTTAAATAGACTAATACTTTCATGTTTCAGGTATTGGTATATTTGTTTGAGATTTATGTACGAGAAATTTGAGTGTAGATGTGGTTCGTAGACTGGAAATAACATAGTTACTATACTATGTAACTTGGAGAAGATTTTTCCACCATCATTCTTCGATGTTATAGAGCATCTGATAGTTCATCTACCACACGAACCGTATTAGGAGGTGCAATTCAATTTTGTTGAATGTATCTATTCAAGAGATTTATGTTCATCTAAAGAAAAAAACCAAACAAAAAGCTTGTCCAGAGGGTTCAATTGTGGAACAATACATGAATAAAGAAATATCGTTCTTCACTTTTTACTACTTCGAGCCACATATTCAAACACGAAGTAGAAATACAGACTGATTTTTTGATGGTGGTGTGGTATTTTTATATCAAGTACCAGATGTTCCAGATATATTTTATAGAATTGGCCGAACTACTAGTAAGGCGAAAGATCTATGACTATCACAATGATATCTACACATCTCACATCCGTATGTTTTACTCAACAGTGAATATCTATGATCTTTTGAAAGGTAACACACTATAAATATGGATTCAATTGCGTGTACGTATTCTATTTGTAATATTTACATATTTTTGTAACATTTTGTAGGATATTTGATGATATATTGAAGAATACCTATGTGAACATTGATGAATCTCAAATTCAGGAACTTAAAGTAAAAGATTTCTTCATATGGATCACACAATATGTAAGTAAATGACATTTTAAATATAAATAAATTATTTTATATAATATTCTGATGCTTTGTCGACGATTTTTTCCTCTATCATGCAGATTGAGATGGGCAATTACCCATTGTGGATACGAGATCTTGTTAAAGGACCGACTATGGAAGTTATAAGTTGTCCAATGTATTTTACACATGGTTAAAACTTTCACACTTACGAACACAGGAAATTGAAGTCAAATATGAACTATGGTTATGTGGAAAAGGTGAAAGCTATTGTGAATCGATCAACAAACCAAATTTTTATGGGATTTTGAAAGAAATTTTGCAATTAGAATATCCAGGTTTCATTACTACTCTAAAACAACGTTATCCATACCACGTATAATATTTTGACATTTTTTATAGGTTACGTCGGTTTAAGTGTGACGTTATTTTGATGTGATTGGTTCAATGTAATAATTGGTCACGATACAAGAACAAACAAATTAGGCTTATAGAAGTTAACGACACTAAGATATGCAAAATACGAGCCTTTTATTCTTACATCACAAGCCGGTCAAGTTTGTTTCGTTTTTCTATCCACATGTTAGACGATCTTTAGGTTGGTGTATCACAATGAAGACACGTCCAATGGGTAAATTTATCGACAACACAGAAGAATAACAATTGGAAATAGAACAATAAACCACTGAGATTGTTGTTATTGATGAAATTACTGTTGAAGCACTGACGCATGGTGAAATCGAAGAAATTGAAACAAATGAAGATGATATTTATGAAGGGATTGAAGAAAAAGAAGAAGAAGAATTTGAATCAAATTTAGAAACACAAGAATCGACAGAAGAATTATGCGACTCTGAAGATGATTCATGTTAAGCTTGGTATCGGATGTTCAAAACAATAAAAGAATTATTCCCATTTCTATTGATTTGTTAAATCAGTTTATTCGGTGTTGAGATTTTGTAAAATAAAAATATTTGATAACGAACAATGTGGAAGGGTTAGACGACGAGAGATGGACAACTTCAGATATTCGTCCCTCGCTCCGTCCCTCGGTCTGTTCTGTTGGTATTTTCGAATGGTCATCATCAGAATTATTGTTCTAGCATGCATCCCAATTGATGAAAGACATTTGCTCCTTCAGCATGCTCATCGACCGTTGATGTAGTCTTTCTGATCGTTGATTATATCTTTGGGATTCTTGTTACGACACGAGCAATTGAGATACGATATTTTGCATCTTGTGGTCTGTCGCTTTTGCCTTTTCTTTGGAGGAACTTGAATGTTGTGATGCAATTCCTCCAAGACCAAAAATACGACCTTTATACGGTGTAACTTGTTGTGAAAGAAATATCGAAATTTAATTACAATTATAAGTAACAAAATTATATTAAATTGTAATAAATTTATTTCAAGATACAACTCGTTGTATTCTTCCTAACTAAGAGAAGGTCGTGTTCCATCTTCTCTCGGCGGAATTCAGGACACTCGTTCCGATGCCATGTTCTGAATATCATCATGAACACATTTTTTTCTGGCATCTATCCACGAACCGTCAGATTTCTTAATGTGTGTACATTTCAACAATTTTATGTATGACAGTTCGAATAACTTCTCTTTCGTCTAAAACAGATTTCAAGTATATTTTAATATTAATCAAATTTCAATCGTATAAAATCCTACATACAAGATCACCGACCGGAAAACATCTCAAATTTGCGGATGGGTCAAGTATGTCCGTAATATTACCGATGGTGTTCGGACGACTCACTCCGTCTGAAATATTTTTCTTTAAATAAAAATTTATAATTAAACTTATAAATTTTAAAAATAATATTAATTAATTAATGTTTTTATATAACTAATGTATATTTAAAAATTTGTTTGTGGTACATCTGAGTTATGTCAGAATCATTGTTTCCGTACGCATCCGAATTGGCATACGACATTTATTCTTTCAACATTTTTAGCAACTGTTGATGTTGTCTTTGTGATTGTTCATATTGTCTTTATGATTCTTCATGTTAGTTTTCCCATTCTTGTTGCATTTGGGATACGATATTTCGAAGTTCGTCTGTCGCTTTTGCCTTTTTGTTGGAGGAACTTGCATGTTGTGATGTCATTTCTCCAAGACCAAATATACGACCTTTAGACGGTGTTATTTGCTGTAAAAGAAATATTGAAATGTAGTTATAATTATAAGTAACAAAATTATATTTAATTTTAGTGAACTTGCCTCGAAATACAACTCTTTGTATTCCTAACTTAGAGACGGTTGTGTTCCGTCTTCTCTCGGCGGAATTTGAGATATTCATTACGATGACATGTTTTAAACATCTTCATGAACACGTTTCTCTCTGGGATCTACCCATGAACCGTCATATTTCATAGTGTGTGCACGTTCCAGTAATTCTACGTACGATGGTTCATATCCCTTCTCTTTCGTCTAAAACAAATTTCAAATATATGTTCTTAATATTAAGGAAATGTCAATCGTATAAAATCCTAAATAAAATTAAAAATCTTATCAAATCTTCGTAAACTTTCACGAAAGAACGAGAATCAGCTATATGTACGCTCATCCTGTATCATTCTCTATCAGAACGACGAGATTGACTTGCTCGCTTGCTTCTTTTCTTAAAACTGGGATCATCCAAATAAACGCACATTTTCTCAGAGATATTGTCTGTCATCTAAACGGGTTTTCATTTCTTCTCTTGATATTTTTTGCAATCGCTAACGAGAGCTTTAAGATGAACTCTTGTAATATATTCAAATTAAGACTTTACTAGTGCGGTAATCTCCGGGTTCCGATAAAATTTTTGTTGAAATCATTAAATGATTATTTTATTTAAACTATTATTTGAAATTTTGATTAAAATAAATAGTACTAAAAACATACCACAAAAGATTTCAACCAAAGTTCCTTAAAATCGGTCGATCCGCGTCCAATTATAACATAAACGGCTGAGCTGACCGTCCAAAAATTTGTGGACGGCCGTTGTTGCCGTCCACAAAATGCAGACGAACATTGTTTCGGTCTCTAATCCGAAACAACCCTCGAATCCGTCTCCAATTCATCCGTAAATACGGACGACTTAAGGACTGTTGTTCCATTCAGAAATTTGCGGACGGATTACGAACGAAATTATCTTTTCGTCCCTATTCTGTCCAAAATATGTCTGCAAAAGTCCGGACGGATTAGTCCGTCCGTAAAATCCCACTCCTAGAAATTAAACATTTAGGGGCTGAAGATTCCGTCCCTAAACCGCAAACGTGTGTCGCCAAACTAAAAATATTTGCAATTCGTGCGTAAATACGGGTAAAAAATTCAGTCCGTAAACCGTCCGTAATTACAAACTGCATGGCCATCCGCAACTCTACAGGAAATACGACCAGCTTGTGTATGGGATCTCCAACGCGAAAACATCACAAATTTTGCGACGGGTTCGTCCGCAATATTGCGGACATTAATTCATGTTTTTACATAATTAATGTTTATTTAAAAATTTGTTAATGGTATTTTTGAATTATCATTGGAATCATTGTTTTCGTACGCATTCCAATTGACAGATGACATTTGTTCTTTCAACATTTTTAGCAACCGTTGATGTTGTCTTTGTGATTGTTCACGTTGCCTTTGTGATTCTTGACTTTTTTTCCATTCTTGTTGCATTTGAGATACGTTATTTCGAAGTTCGTCTATCGCTTTTGCCTTGCCTTTAGAAGAACTTGCATGTTGTGATGTCATTCCTCCAAGACCAAATATGTGACCTTTATACAGCTTTATTTGCTGTAAAAGAAATATCAAATTTTAGTTACTATTATAACTAACAAAAATATATTAAATTGTAATGAATTTACATCGAAATACAACTCGTTGTATTCTTCCTAAGTTAGAGAAGATTGTGTCCCGTCTTCTCTCGGCAGAATTTAGGACATTCATTCTGATACCATGTACTAAACATCATCATGAACACGTTTAGCTCTGGCATCTATCCACGAACCGTCAGATTTTTTAGTGTATGTACGTTGCAACAATTCTACGTACGAAGGTTCAGATCCCTTCTCTTTCTTCTAAAACAAATTTCAAATATATATTTTTAATATTAAGCAAACGTGAATCGTATAAAATCCTAAATAAAATTAAAAATCTTATTAAATCTTCGTAAACTTCCATGAAAGAACGAGAATCAGTTGTATATACGCTCATCCCGTATTCTTCACTATGAGAACGACCTTGTTCGCTCATTTCTTTGCTAAAGAAAGATCATCCGAATAAGCACACATTTCTTTCTACACATGATCTGACATCCAAATGAGTTTTCCTTTCATCTCTCGATCTTTTTTGCAATCATTTACGAGAGCTTTGATACGAACTTCCGTAACCCGTTCAAATTCAAACTTTACCAGTCTAGTAATCTCGGGATTCCAATAATTGTTTGCTGAAATAATGAAATAATTATTTTATTTAAACTATTATTTATATTTTTATTAAAATAAATATTATGAAAAACTTACCACAAAAGATTTCCACCAATATTCCTTGATATCAAGATCGGTCTATGTCCATGTATAACATAGACGATCATAATCAATTTTCATCGTCTTTGTTATATAGCGAGAAAGTTGATCGTTACCAAACCTATACATCAAAATTATGGTAAATTAACACTTAATTAACTAATTACTTATAAAGTTACATCTAAATTTAGTGATATGTACCACTGTGCACCGTTTCCACGACTCGGATCTAAACGAGGAAGTTTATATGTTTCCTCATCCATCGATAAAAGTTATTCCATCGTTGATTCGTGATGCATCATTAGCTCGATCGGTGGTGGCATGTGCTGATAATAAGGATAGATCATATATTGTGTCGATCTAGTGTTCAAAAATAAATTTAGATTCATAAAACCCGAATATATCGTATCAGATTGTCTCATGTATTGTGGAGGAGATGGACCATTAGTACTTTCTTCCAAGGTGGAACGATTTCTCCTGTTATCGTCTCTTCTAATGTGACGAGACATACTAAAATTTTTAATTAAAATATTATAATTGTTGTTAATTTTAAGTTTTCATTCACTATTTATTTTAATAAATATACTAAAAATGATTCTAAAATAATTTAACAAACACACATAATTTAACAAACCCATATAATTTAATCAATGTGCTATTAACCTAAACAAACACATATAATTTAATATATGTGTTATTAACCAAAACTAATCAAATTTCTTGTAGACATGGCTGGAGCGCAGCCATCTTATCCACTTAACTAGCTAGAAATAGTAAGCCCACCCCAAGATGAGTGCTCTCCTATTCCGCGCTTCAGCCGGTAAGGAAGTGAGCAATCTATAATGGAATTTCGTACGAGCCCCTATGCCACGGTTGTAGACCCCTGGATGGTAAATATTTCTCAGAACATAGAGTGTGAATCAAACCGCACTGATTGAAAATGGAAATAGAAATGCCATCTTTTCTACACAATTCAATATCTCTTTTGTTTCAAGAAACACTTAAACTACACATTCCGAATCTAACTAAAACTATTCCAAGTCTTACTAAACTTAACATCCATAAGTTTTCTATGCATAATTTAAACTTAATCTAAATCAAACTAAAATTATAAAAAATGTTAGAAAATATATTTCATAGTTAAATATTGTTTAAATTAACCTGCCAGACACTTTGAGAGACGAGGATGGCCTGACGGTGACGGTGATAAGGACAACCGGACACTGTTAAGGACGGGGATAACCGGACGGTGATGGGGATGCACGGAAAAGGACAGGGGCGGGGATGCACAGACAGGGACATGGACGGGAACACACACACGAACGAACGGGGACGAGGACGGGAACACATGCACGGATGGATGAGGATGGGAAGCATGCACAGACAGTGACGGTGATGGACAGGGACGGTCTGAGACACCAACAAACGATTCAGACGACAACGAGAGAGAATAATGCAATGTTGGGAGAGGGAAGGCGTCGGACCGTCTCATTTATAGATATTTGCGGACAGAACGGAAAATTTGTTCGTAAACCGTCCCCAGTCACTGACGGGAGAACGACCCTATGCAAATCATCCCAATCATGGACGGATACATGACGCACATCCATAATTTACGGACGGTTTACGGACGACTCCATGAGGTTGTCTGTACCGTGCAAAAATATGGACGACGTGAATGGTACTATCCATAATTACGGACGGCCTTCGGACAACCTGACACGTCTATCCATATAGGGTGAACAATCCGTATCCATCCAGAAAGACGCAACTTTCATTCGTAATGTGTCCATAATTTTGCGGATGGAAATAAAAACCGACCCTAATCCGCAACGCCCTTCGAATCGGTCTCTAATCCATCCGCAAATAGGGACGACACCGAGACTGTTTTTCAATCCGGAAATTTGTGGACGGATTACGGATGGATTTAATTTCTCGTCCCTATTCCGTACCTAATCCGTTTGGAAATTCCCGGAAGGAAAGGTCCATCCGCAAATTCTGTTCGGAAATGTTAAATTTCTAGTAGTGTCGTTAGGAATTTTAAAATTTTTAGTAGTGTGTATATATATATGTGTGTGTGTGTACGTAAACATGCATCATCAAAATACTATAAATTTTCCATATTATTAAAATGAATGTCAATATATAGTGGAGTAGGCTGCTTTATTGATGGGACTACACCGAGTGCATTAATGAACTTCCTCATCTTGACCGTCTCATCGATGTTTCACAAGTAGATTTATTCTGCTTCCGTAACTGAGTAGGCTACCAAATCATGCTGGAACCTTTCCAAGTTATCACTCCATCGTTTATGCAAAATATATAACCCGATGTGGACTTACTATCATCTTTATCTAATGTAAAACTTGCATCGGTGTACCTTTATAGTTTGGAATTAGAGACTCTATAGATAAAGAAAATATGCCTTAGTCCTTTTCAAGTATTTAAAGATGATTTTCACCACATTTCAATGTTTTTCACCGGGATCCGCCTGATACGGACCCGTTACACTTAGCGCGAAAGCCACATCAGGGCTTGAACACGTCATGGTACACATGATAACTTCCACGGCGCTAGCCTTTGGGATCCTACTCATGCATTCTCTCACAACCTAGATCTTAGGACAATCCTTCAAAGAGAGAGAAATTCTAGTTATAGTATTTATCGGAAGATAGTCCTTTTCGGAATTTACCATGTTATATCGTCACATGATGATATCAATATACATGGATTGGGAGAATCCCAACAACCTTATGGATCTATCTCTATGGATCCTTGTTCCGAAAATATAGTCCATTTCTCTAAAGTTCATCATAAAGAACTGTTGAATAACCCATTTTTGCTTTTCTACAATATATGACGTTTTCTATGAGCAATATATCATCTACATATATCGCACTAGGATTATAACTTTGTTTCTACTTGCCTTTTTTGTACACACAAGGATCTTTTTCGCATCTAACAAAGTTAAATGTTTCAACTACTTTGCCAAATTGAAGATTCCAACTTCTAGAAGCTTGCTTAAGTTCATAAAAGGACCTTTATAGCTTGCATACCACGCTTTCTATGGATGGGACCATGAAACTCATAGATATAGACCTCTTCTTGGAGCTCTCCATTTAGAAAAGTTGTTTTCACGTCCATCTGTCATATTTCATAGTTACGATAGGCTGCAACCGCAAGTAGAATCTGAATAGACTTAAGATTACTACATGGGAGAATATTTCTTCATAGTCAATGCTTTCTCGTTGACTATATCCCTTCGAAACAAGACATATCTTATACATCCCCACCTTCCCATCCACTCCAATTTTTTTTTCTGTAAACCCATTTACAATCAATTGATCTTGAGTTCAGTGAAGGTTCAACTAAAGTCCAAATTTTGTTTACCCTCATCGACTCTATCTCTGATTTCATGGTTTTCTAAACACATATCAGAGTTGGCACTCTGCGTTGCTTCCTCAAAAGTAAACATATAATCATTTACATGATTTTCCTCGTGCACTTGTACCATCATGTTTAACATATCAAGCGCATGTCGAGAACGTGTAGATCTTTTAAAAGGAGCATAACTGAAGGTAAAATCTCATCTGAATGTTGTTGTTGAACATATTCCTAAACAGGTTCTGTAATCCATCTTCAACGCTTGAAGATAGAATATTCTTGTTCATCTTCAACACATCTAGAAAAGAATTCTCACGGGCCATCTCATGCTCTTGAACTTGTGTCGATTCCGTAGATTCTTAATCTCATCAATACTTATTTCATCACTGTGATTTCCTTCTCCAAAGAACTCCATTTCCAAAAACAAATCACACCTATAAACACAAACACTTTGTAATCCGAGGTGATAGAAACAATATCACATCGTTTTCTTGGGATATCCTATAAATCGACATTTTTCTGATTTAGTCTCAAGCTTATTTGACTACACTCTCTTGACAGAAGTCGGACATCCCCATCCCCTTATATGTTTCATATTCTGCGTATGCCCTCTCCATATCTCATGTGGAGTCTTCAATACTGCTTTTATGAGAATTTTATTTAGTAAATAAACAACTGGTTTTAAAGCATAACCCCAGAAATTGATCGAAAGATCAATGAATCCCATCATGGATCACCATATCCAATAAAGTGTGATTTTTCCTTTTAGAAACACCATTATGTTGTTGCAGCATTCCAAGGGAAGTCTGATGCGACAAAATCACATTTCGCCGTAGATAATTAGTGAATTCATGACTCAGGTGCTCCTCTCCAAGGTTAAATCTCAACACTTTGATGACCTTTTCCGTTTACTTCTGCACTTCACTCGAGAAGCTTTTGAACATTTCAAAGATTAAGATTTGTGTTTCATGAGAAACACAATATCGTACCGTGATAAATCATCAGTGTACGTGATAGAGTAGAAATACCCTCCTTTGGCTTGAAATATCATTGGACCATACACATCGGTATGTACCAAATTTTTGTAGCTCTTTCTCATTTTCTTGTTAAATGAGACTTGGTGATTTTTGCTCGGGGGCAAGATTTATAAGTCACGTATGATTCGTAATCATATTATCCGAGATATCCATCTCAATGCAATGAATTAATTCGTTTCTCCTCATTATGACCGATCCTACAATACTAAATGAAAATTTGATTCAAACGATCGTCTCTTTCCTCGTACATGTTAATTTTTTTCACCACCGCAACTCAATATTTTGAAATTATAAAACTTTTTAAAAGATTTGAGATTATATAATAGAAATTATAAATTGTATTAATCTTCTTCCGTTATCTCCCATCGTTCCATTATAAAGCTTATATTCTTATTTATTCATCTTTAATATTATATTTTAATCGTAATTTTGAGATTATTAATCATGGTGAACATTCGTGTACAAAAATTAAAATTACTCTTTAATTTTATTTATTTAATTTTAAATTAATTCAAAGCTAAATATTATATATGTCTAAACAATCTCTATATTTATTTTATCATATTTAATATAGTATATCTATTATACGTCTTTATATAAAAATATTGAAACTTTTAATTATTTAGTTTTTGTAAACAAATGATAAATTTATTGTAATATTAACGTGACATCGGATAAAAAAAAAAGTTTTTAAATCTTTGAGAGTTATATAACGGGATATAAATTGTATTAATTAAAAAATAAAAATAATAATGGACAATTATAATTAATTAGAAATTTTATAATGGCGGAATATCAGATATACCCTTGTAGGGTTAAAACGCTTCACAAATACCCTTCCCTAAAATAATTATTTAATCGGAAAAAAACTGGAGAAAAGACAAATTTATCCTTAATTTTCGAACGTGAAAAACCCGCATTCTAGGAGAGTAAAAGCCAAACCCGCATTCTGGGAGAGTAAAAGCCAAGAAAGAACAAGTGATTTCGAACTTGAGAGGGATCAATTCGAAGTTGGCAAGAAGGAAATGGCTAGAATCAGCAGCGGTGGAGAAGAGAGCACGAGTCAATCTTCAATGGCATCAATAAGTGTAAGTAGATCGATTTCTAGGGTTTTGGAGGATGTCGAGTCCCAAAATGGTTTATTGATTTGAAATGGGTGTGAGTGTCAATGAGTCGGTTGAGTCTTAGTGAGTCGGTTGAGTCGCAAGAGTCGGTCGTCTCAGTGAGTCGGTTTGGGTCGCGATGGTCGGTTGAGCATCGATTTCTAGGGTTTGCAGGCTGTCGAGTCCCAGAATGGTTTATTGATTTGAAACGGGTGTGAGTGTCAGTGAGTCTGTTGAGTCTGAGTGAGTCGATTTGGGTCGCAATGGTCGTTTGAGCGTCGCAGGGAGTCTAAGGGTCGTTTGAGTCGGTTGTCTCAATGATTCGGTTTGGGTCGCAATCGTCGCTTGAGCGTCATAAGGGGTCTAAGGGTCGTTTGAGTCGGTTGTCTGAGTGAGTCGGTTTGGGTCGCATGGGTCAGTTGAGTCGCATGGGTCGATTGAGTCTGGGTCGCATGGGTCGCATTGGTCGCATGGGTCGCATGGGTCGCATTGGTCGCATGGGTCGCATGGGTCGCATGAGTCGCATGGGTTGCATGAGTCGCATGGGTTGCATGAATCGCATGGGTCGCTTGAGTCGGTAGAAGTATAATGTATTCTTTAATTAATTGGTCATTCAGGTGGCCCCAAAGCCGAAGTTTGTGTATCAATTCAAACACATGGACAGAATGCCAAAGATCACAACCAAGTGTTATCCTAACGAGACAATAACGAAGCTGAGAGGAATCTTAGATGAATACGACGTGCATTACTTCGAGAAGGAATCGCAATTTAAGCATTTATTCCATTTCCAATGTGATTCCACATTGACTAAGGTTCAAATGTCTATCCTCCTAAATCACTCCGTGATTGTACGGGACAAGAAGGAGTTGTGGTTCGTCTTAAACGGTGTTCCCATCTGGTACTCTATAGTGGAGCACGCACTAATTTCTGGATTGAACTGCGGACCATATCCCAAAGGATGGGAGTCCAAAAGGGGTGATACATTCAGGCGGAAGAGTTTCGGACGTGGAAAGTTGACCCCCGTACAAATCATTGGAAAGCTTGTGAAGGCGAAGAATGACGAGGACCGAAAGAGGTTGGCAACTTTGTTGTTGTTGGCGCAAGTTATTGCTCATAAGCCTTCATCAGAGAACTCTATCAGCCATGATCTCATTGACATGGTTGATGATTTGGAATTTTGTGAAGGCTTTCCATGGGGGCGTTACACATTCGAGAAGATTGTGGATACTTGCCGCAAACACGTTAGCGGGGAATCACCGAAACCAAAACGGTATTGTGGCGGTTTCATGATCCAACTAATGGTAAGTTGTATATATTATTCGAATAACTTGAATATTTTCATACTTTTTGCATTCTTATTTTTTTAATGTTGCAGTTACTTCCTTTCGAAACCATCCCTAGTTTGGGCGGAAAGGGATGGTATGTTGATGTAGAGAATGCGGATCCATCATGCCCAAGAATGCGCAAGAAGATGGTTAAACCCAGTATTAACCTGAAGTACGCAGAAGTCATAAGGCTGACCGGAGATTCTACGGTAACAATTATACAAGGGTCACAAAGAAAACAAGGGTCACAGAGGGTAATAATGACTATTTTTTGTTTTTCAGGATATTCGAAGTATTATTTGTGCTGATCACGAAGAATACTTTTTAGGTCTTGATCTGGACGACTATGAGGGATGCCACGATCCCGATGTTCAGATATGGATGGAACATATTCGTAGAAATCCGAAGGGACTTTGTTGGGAGGACATTCGTGAGCAAGAACTGCTGACGCGGAAAGCAGTTCTTGGAGATGAAAAGAAGGGGAAAGGGAAGGGGAAGGGGAAGGGGACTAAGAGGAAAAAGAGCGTGGGGGAAAAAATGATAGAGCTTGAAGATGATGAAGCTGATGCTGAACCTGATGCTGAAGGTGATGAAGAAAGAGATGGTGATGCTGAAGCTGATGCTGAAAGAGAAGGCGAGGATGAAGATGAAGCTGAAAGAAAAGAAGCTCCAGTCCGGCTGACACTGGAGCAGAAATTAGTGAAGGAAATAAAGAAGTCGGAGAAAAGAATCATCAACGCTGTCAGAGATCTTCTAAGGGATGCCGGGTTTCATTTGCCTAATACAAAAGCAGAGGCGGCAAATCCCAAAGGTGCTGAAAAGGCAAAATCAAAATCTGCCGAGATAGATGCGAGCACCGCAAACCAATCTTCCGGCAGTGTTAGAGACTATGAATTCCTTCAACGTTCATATCCAGGTCCTTACGAAGAGCCGGTTGAGTCAGAGTCTGAAAATGTCCGTGGAGATGGCGCAGAAAAGGATTTGGCAAACCTTTCGTTATTAATTGAAAATATCGCATCTGCCGCCGACATTCCTCTAACTGCAGTCGTTGCTCCTGATGAAGTTCCACCAAGTAAGTAATAAATAGCTCAAAAGTTCATTTGAGTCAATTTCCATCGAGAGTCGGCAAGGGTCGCATGGGTCGCAAAATACGCATCTAATGAATGAAGTAATTTTATGCAGATGCTCCAGTCGGTCCTGTCGAAGAGGCCCCCCCTAAGGAGGTTGCTTCCGAGGAACCTCCAGTCGGTCTTGCCGAAGAGGCCCCCTCTAAGGAAAAGGAGGTTCCTTCCAAGGAACCTACAGTCGGTCCTGCCGAAGAGGCCCCCTCTAAGGATAAGGAGGTTCCTTCCGAGGAACCTACACTCGATCCTATCGAAGAGGCCCCCTCTAAGGATAAGGAGGTTCCACCAAGTAAGTACGATCTTTTGAGTCACAATGGTCGCATTGGTCGCATGGGTCGTATGGGTCTAATAGGTCTAATGGGTCGTATGGGTCGTATTGGTCGTAAGGGTCGCATGGGACGTATCGGTCGTATGGGTCTGCATAGGTCGCATGGGTCGCAGGGTCACATTGGTTGCCATATGTTTAATGAAGTAAATTTTATGCAGGTGCTGGACCTTTATCGAAGGATTCTCCGCCGGTACGTAAACGAGTTTTAAGATCACGGAAGCCATATGTTGATCCTCCACCGGCGAAAAGAGCAAGAACAGTGCGAGGTAGAGGTAGAGGGCGAGGGCGAGGGAAAGATGTTGGTGTAGTCCAAGAACCCGAAAAGAAGGTGGTTCAAGAACCTGATAACAAGGTGGATGAAGAACCTTCGTTCTGGTGGACGCCCAAGGGATTAGAAAAGGGCTCGATAACCCGAGAACCTTCGTTCATTGACGCAAATGGTGAAAAATTGACTGCTCTTTATACGTTCCTGAAGAACCCTGGGCATGAGAGTTGGTGGAAATCTGATCTAGATGTTGGCCGGGGGCCACAGTTTTGGAAGTTTTATTAACGCCCAACGTGTGGTTGGAAGATGAGGTAAGTTATTTTAAACCCGAAGTCACAAAGGTCATTTTGTGTCATATGTATTCATGTGTGTTAATTTTTTTTTTATTTTTTTCAGCAATTAGGAGGCGTTGTTGATGCAGTACTGCCACATGAAGACATTCCCCGGGTTATTTAAGAAACTTTACGTTTTTCCTATGTTTCACATGGAGATGCTTAAGCATTGGGCGTACGAGGATTTGGACACTAAAGACACTTTTCCGGAACCTGTTAGTGAATGTTTGGAGGGCAAGTATTCATATAGAAGTACGGAACCGATTAGTGCTTTCGAAGGCTTTGTCGCGGTTCTAAAAGTTCCATCGTGCGGTTGTAGATATACAGGATGTCATTGGGTAGCCATGAAAGCGGATTTCAAAACCCAATGCATCACGGTATACGACTGCCAGACGAGGCTTAAGGAATGGAATATCGATCCGGTGATTGAGAAGCTAAGAATAGCTATCCCAAGATGTTCATTCTCGGAGGGTTT
>CM071866.1:9171484-9198100 GCA_036759665.1 Gynandropsis gynandra
ACCCGAACCCGAACCCGGACGGGTAAGCATTTTCCTACCCGAACCCGAACCCGAACCCGAAGAGCTCGGGTACCCGGAACACGGATACCCGTCGAATGCTTCGGGTACCCGCGAGTACCCAAACCCGAATCTAACGATGGAAAAGCTGTGTAAACATTGTTTACATCTTACTGATATTCCTCCCAAATTTCCTTCTCTTCCCTAGAAAACACTGCTTCTATACCACAAAACAAATGTTAACAACTTACAACGCTTACTGGCGGGGAAGAAGAGAGGGAAACGAAGATATGGAGACAGAGTTGCATCAAGAAAAGTTGCAGAAAGTGAGACGAAGCGAAGAGAGTTGCATCGATAAGAGTTGCAGAGAGGGAGACGACATGGGAGCTGATCAGGTCTGCGGCGAGAGGGAGGTCAGCTGGTCGAGAGGGAGATGAAGAGATGGAGACAGAGTTGCGTCGGAAAGAGTTACAGAAAGGGAGACGAAGCAGGAGCTGATCAGGTCGGCGGCGTGAAGGAGATCACCTGGTCGAGAGGGAGCTGATGAGGTCGGCGACGAGAGGGAGCTGAGGTTGGCGACAAGAGGGAGCTGAGGTCGGCGGCGAGAGGGAGCTGAGAGACAGGGAGGGAGGTCTGCGGGAAGGAGAAAAAAGAAACTAAACCTAGATTAGAAAATTAGAGTGAGTGGCATAAGTGTAATTAGTATAATATGTATGTCTAATTATATAAATAAATATATATACTCGGGTACCCGCGGGTACCCGTTTCAATTATTTTAGAACCCGAACCCGAACCCGAACCCGCGGGTAATGAGATTTCATTATCCGAACCCGCTCATTACCCGAACCCGAACCCGAACCCGCGGGTTCGAGTAATTTTTCACGGATTCGAGACGGGTTTCGGGTCGGGACGGGTTTTACGGGTAATTTGCCCACCCCTACAAAGGGGTACAAGGGTCGCAAAGGGGTACAAGGGTCGCAAAGGGGTACAAGGGTCGCAAAGAGGTCACAAAAGACGCATAAGTCACAAAAGTCATTTTTTGTACATGGCCTTCAAATCATTCAATAGCACTTCAAATTCGTTCTCCGTGTATGCTGCCGCACATTTGGAGAACATTTCCGCCACAGTATCACCCTTTGAAGTCTTTCTACCATGGCCTTTATTGACGTAGCTCTTTATATTTTGCGATATATGACGCGCACAAAAACCATGATCAACTTCTTTATACACTTCTTTGACTGCTTTGATCAAGCTTTTATGGCGATCAGATATCACAACGACATCATATCTGTCGATACCACCTGTTACAATCTTGACATAAACCACGTTCATGATAATCCCTTTTATAATAGATTGTAGTGGGATTAGTAATTTCATGGAAGAAGCAAAGAACAAAGATATATTCTTATATCAGCGACACCCATTTTCCAGTTGGCGTCCCTACCACGCTTTTGTCCTTTTGTCTTTTTGTTGTAGTATTACTTAAATTAATGTAACAGAAATTCATGTAAGTTTTTTCTAGAAATGTGATTATTTAACATTTTTATTTTTATCAAACAATGTTTTAGGTAATGATATTTTCAAACAATGTATAACTAAATTTCATTATAAAAAAAGGTTCAATATTTAAATTTTGTCGGAATATTCTTTAATATCACATCACATTAAACGTTAAATTAGATATATGAAATAATCAACGTTATTATATTTATTCTAACATGATATTGATATTTCAAGGTTAACTCATATTCTTTCTCCCATTCTCTTTTGTTAATTCATTTTTCAAGTTATTTTTTGTTTATAATTATTTTTTTCAAAATAAAAAAGCGCCACTATCTGTTCAATGCATTTCTAAAAATTAATTAGATAAAAATCATAAGCTGTTGAATTAAATTTAGCAAAACGAAATTGATTAGATAAAATCTCTAAAACAGGTTTAAGTCGAATTTAATTAAGAACAAGTTAAAGTCGAACTAATATTCTGTGTGCAAATTGTCGGTGTGGTGAATAATTGAGAAACAAGGTGCATTTATTTTACAATGTTTAAAATTTATAGTATCTACCAAATTAATTAGCCTCCGCTTGGTAGATGTGCATACTTGTTTTTACTTAGAAAATGTATATTTTTAAGCTACTAATTGTCTAAGGAGAGAGATAGAGACTAAACTGTTATTGTTTTTATTCATCATTACTTATGAAATTTTAATCGGATTTATAATTAATAATGACATGTGAACTCACATGTTTAAATGCTTCTATTTTGTCTCTTCGTTACAAATGGCATATTGATTCTCTATTTCAATTTTTTAACCTTAATCTAAATAAGTTCAGATCCGATAATAATTGATCGTAACAAGTATGTTACGATGTTATATCTTTTTCTTTAGATTAGAGTTGAAAAATAAAATGTGATTTTCAGGGATATTCCTATATTGTTTACCCGGTCAACGCCGATAAATAAAATCAAACAATGATTTAGAAAAAACCGAAATTATGAGACCAATTAAGAAAGCACAAAGCAATAATTATGAGACCAATTAAGAAAGCACAAAGCAAACGAGTGAGACTCAGGAAAAGACTATGATTTTGAAAAGAAAATGATCTTCGATGAGAGTATATTTTTCTCAACAATATTGTTTTGGTTCGATTTTCTTTTTTATTTTGGATTTCCTCCGATTTTCTCGATTTTTGGATTTTATCTAATTTTTTTCTTAACTATAAGAATCTATCTAAAATAAACTCCGTTTTGACCCGAATTCGACCCGATTTTGACCCAATTTTAACAAAATTTTGGCCCAATTTGACTCGATTATAACCCGAATTTTGATCTGATTATAATTTAAAAATGGTAAATTTTAGAAAATCAAATGTGAATTTACTACACATATAAACAATAAATTATAATTTGGGGATAATTATGTCAAAATCAAGTTAATCGAATCGATTTAATTGATTTCGAGTAAAAATTGAATACAATTTACTTAATTGTATCAAAATCGGATCGGATTGAGTTAATCGGACCGGTTTAATTGATTTCAAGTAAACAATTGGATTGAGTCAGTTAAATTGCGTCAAAATTATCGAGTTAATCGAATTGGTTTAATTGGCTTCGATTCAAAATTGGATTTGAGCTAGTTAATTGCACCTAAATTGGTCTAATAAAATCAAGTGCAATTAACTAAATCGTACTCATTTTTTACTAGAAATCAATTAAATTGATTCTATTAACTTGATTTGATGCAATTATCCACAACATTAATACTAATTGTCTATGTGTAGTAAATTCGCATATAATTCCTTTAAATCAACATTTTAATGTCTAATTGGGTCAAAATTGGTTTAAAACTAGATCAAAATTAGGTCAAAATTGGGTCGGATTTGCGTCAAAATCGGGTTAGATCCGGGTCAGAATCGGTCAATCCGGATCAAAATCGGATCGATTTTTAGGGTTTCAATCCAAAATAGTGAATTTAACGAACAACTAATGGCGGAGGTTTTAGGCAGATTTCTGATAGTTGGGGGAGGGGGGATGGATGAGAATCGGATGAGGACTAAAAGTCGAGGGAGGAATCAAAATATAACCAAAGTCGAACGGCGAATCGGACTAAAACAACATTGTCGAGTAGAAATATGCGATTTGTCCTATTATTTATGGTTGATTAATACAAAAGTTTACCATATTAAATCAATATATTAAAAGTTTAAGTTTTTCCTGGCTTCTCGTGCATTCTCGCTCCTTATGCATCCACGTCAGCTTCTTTTTTTTTTTAAGTAACAAAATCAGTCTTTATTCCTCTTAATTACCCATTCGCCTGTTCCTCTCCCACAAATTACTGTATTCCTTCAGTTTCTCCGACGTTCTCTTTATCTTCATTCGCCTGTGCCTCTCCCACAAATTACTGTATTCATTCAGTTTCTCCGACGTTCTCTTTATCTGCATCCATGATATCCTCTTTTATCTCAGTATCTCCATGACAGTTCTCGCTACTTTGACTGGAGAGATTCTTCCTCTTCGTGCCTCCTCCGCCGGAAAGAGGAGTATCTGAAGGTCTGTTGCAGAGACTATCGCTAGAGCGGACCTTCGACGTCGACGGCACGAAGTATGTGGGTTTGGAATCGGAAACCTGTTCCATCTGTATTGACGGTTTTTTGGATTCGGACAAGGAGCTCACGCAGTTGTGCCGACGAGACATCTCCGATGATTCTTCGAGTGGCTTCGACAGAACAATTCTTGCCCGTTGTGCCGACGAGAGATCTCCGATGATTGAAGATACCAGGTGAAATATTGGGTTCAGGGTTTTAGGGTTTTAGCGCATATCATTTTTCCTCTGTCGTCTGTAGTCTACCAAATTTTCCGTTGTCTCAGGTGATTGATAAAAGCATGTGAAACCATGGGATTGGGGTTTTAGGGTTTCCGATTTTTGTTTTGGTAAACGGTGTTAGGGTTTTATTAATTTCATGTCTATTGGCTTTCGTCTTCTCTTTACTGCTTACCATTACCCTGAATTACAAATTAGAGAAACTTACAAAAAGATTCTAACAGACGTCGTAAGAAAGATCCCAAGCCCTGAAGCTGGCAATGATGCCTTGTACGTGGAACGTATGCGCCTTGCGAATGTGGAACTAAGGTTGTTCTTGGTGTCTCATTGCTTTCTGTCACAATTCAGTGGACATACTTCATTAATTGGTTCCTTCAACAGATGATTGATTGCATTTGACATTCTTCACATGTTCTTTCTGGTCCATCGGATAAATGTGCTCATTTTTCTTCTCTGGTGAGTGCAAGACACAAGTCTGTTTCGTTTATCCTACAATATCCAACAAAAGGGCAGATAAAAGTCTCGTAGGGGAAGTGCAACAATCAGTAGATTATTTGAAAGAAGAAATAATAGGGAACACAGAAGCTGTTTCGGTATTATGGTCTACAATTCTACAATTGATGTGAATGTTCAAATGGATTTTGAGAAGGCAGACCTCGAGGATGACGAAAATGTGAACGAAGAGATGGTATGTGAAGAAGTAATAGGAGATATTATTAGGAAGAATCCAAAAACCTTAAATCCAAGGAAGAACATTGTAAAGAAGAGAAAGGGTATTGGTAGTACAAGTAGTAGTAGTAATAGGAATATGAGTATGAGAGAAGTGTCGGAAGAGTTTATGAGAGAAAAAAATGCGAATGGAGAAGGAATGGAGAGAGTCATGGTAAAGAAGAGAAAAGGAAAGAGCGGAGAAGGAGGAAGAGTAGCGGACGAAGATGGAAGAGCTCGAGAAGGAGAGAGTCGTTATGGAATGAATGTGGCGAGAGAAGGAGGAGCAAAGGCGAGCGAGGGAAGAAGCGAGCTGCAGCAGGATGTTGCCAAGTTAAAAACTCGCCAGGGTCAAATCGAGGTTAGCTGGTTTTGTAGATGAAAGCCTTTGCACGTGTTAGGTCTTCTCCTCTATCATCAGAGAGCTATTTGCATTTCCATATGTTTATCATCTCATAACTCATTGCTTCCTCATTATTTTGCCAGGTAATCAATTTATTCTTTTGGTTTACATTGCTTTAGTATCATAACCAATGTGTTGTGGATTCCATCTGCAATTTTTGTCGAATATATTCAGTTTATATCTAGGAGAACTTCAATAATTCTTTCTATGAATCTGTGTTTAGTTTTGGTGATACTTTTTCAAGGAAAACGTTTTGGTGACATTGAAATGAGCGTAATATTATCCATATCAAGAGTTTACCATTACAAAGACTGGAATTGTTGATTATGATCAATATTTCTTAGATTACATAGTTGGTGTGATGGATTTTCTTTTACTTTCATAATTTCATCAAAATACTGATGAAAAACTGATGCAGACTACATGGAACCAAGAAAAGCAGCGAAGGAGAAGCTTATGGCTCAAGCTGCAGCCATAAAGAAAGAAACCGATCAACTGGAAGTCCTTGGAAAAGCAGAAGAAGAACAGATCAAAACTCAAGCTGAAAACGACGTGAAATACTACATCGAGAACATCAAAATCCATAGAGGGTCAACATTCGAAAGAAGATAGAGGAGGAAGAGAAGAAGCTACAGAAGCTACAACAAGAGTGAGTTTTGTTCTTGCGGTTGCCTATCGTTTTTTTTATTGTTATCTTGGGCTTATTCTTCTTTGGCTTCACCTTTGCACTTAGAGAAGATGAATTTCAGTTGCAGAAACGAACGAAGAGAAAGTTTAATGGAAATTCCCTGTTGCCTTTTACTGAAGATCTTGAGAATGGCAGCGGGGAAGCGGGTGGGGAAAACAGTAAACGAAATTTTATTCATATATCTTGAATATTGACATTTTTAGAGAAATTATGACGACTGATGTGAATTTTGAGAGGTTGTAAGTATGTGTGTTGGGAATTTAAGAAAAGATTTTCAAGGAAATTATAACGACTTGCTTGTTGGGGCTTTTGAATTGTAAATGCATATGTGCTTGGGAATTTAAGAAAAGATTTTACTGTGTGTACCATTTCATTGTACTATGTGGTAACTTATAACTATTACGTAGAGAGTTTTGAATCGACGAATTTGCGTCCTGGAAAACTTGGCAAGGACCTTACAGTAGAAACTAGCTTCCTGCCTGACTGGTTTTTCTCTTGTCTCTTTCTCTTTGAGTTTGCAGTTTGTCCTTGGATTAAATCTTAATTAGCTCTACTATTTTTAGGTTGTTGTTTCAGTGCGCGAGATGCAGTCTGTTTATGAATTCAAACAGATTGTTTCGTAGTTTCGTAGATCATGTTGAATTATGCATTAATCTAAGATAGTTTCGTAGATCAGGTTGTTTGACATAAATTAGGTGTCGGATCTTAATATGAATTGATAGTTATCTCGAATCATATCTCATCTTAGGGATAATGGTGACGATTTGATACGGACTTACGAATATGGTTAACCATGTGTTGCGTTGCCTCAGATTTTCTTAGTCGGGTTTTCTGATTTGATGAATGAAAATTCCCGTGGTAAAGCAGGAAAGTGTGTTTTGAATTGAATTTTGAATTTGTTCATGTGAACAGGGTCGTAAAATGAGACTTTCATTCCGGAAGTTGTTCAGTAGGCTCTTTGCCAAGAAAGAAATGCATATTCTAATGGTGGTTCTTGATGCTGCTGGTAAGACCACCATTTTGTACAAGCTCAAACTTGGAGAGATTGTGACCACTATTCCGACCATTGGTGAGTATTTCAGTATCCCTCCTCTGTCTTACTTATTTTTCTTTCCAAATCCCGAATTTTGGTTAGTTTAATTGTTTCCAGATTGAATTTTGCATTCTTATAAGTACAATTAACTGAATGATGAATGACTCGGTATCTGGAACTGATTCTTTTATCAGGATTCAATGTGGAGATAGTGAAATACAATAACACCAGCTTTACCGTATGGGATGCCGGGGTCAGGACAAGGTTATGTCAGATACGCTTTAGATTTATTTTTTCTGCATTAACACAAAATTTGATCGTATTTTATATTGACTGATTTGCTCTACTCAAGTTTGGAATATGGGATATACGATCAATTTTTACTGTGCTACTTGGAATATGTTGTGTTTAGAATATGGCTTGGTCTACTCAATTTTGCTTTTGCTTCTGGTTTTAGCATTGTTTTTTATTTGAACTAAAATCTAGAATGAAAACCAGTCTCATCAAGTCTTTTTTTTGTCTTTTTAATACAGAGTAGAGTAGGGTTAATTTAGATTTGAATTTGAGGTTGGGATGATATATATATATGGATCGAATGTTTCACCAAATTTTGTCCGATTATTTGCATTTCTCTTTAAAGTTATTAAATTTTTTTACGTAATTCCAACACATCTGTAAAAACAGTTATACAAATCATCGCCCGCGCATCGCGCGGGATCTTTTTCTAGTATATGATAAAAATGGTATATTCCCATGAGAATTTGCATTTAGTCTAATTCTCTTCTCGATTTTAATTCTCATCGTTTTCCTCAATTTTAGCCCTAATCATGTTCTCGTCAACTATAAAAATCTATCTAAAAACTTCTCTATTAATTAACCGTTAAAATTTCCATTAAAGTCACTATTTCAGACCAGAACCCCAAAAACTCACTTTATTTTGATCCGAATCGATCTAATTTTGACCCGAAATTGATCTGATTTTAATCCAGTTTTGACCGATTAAATTTTGAAATATTAATTTTCAGGAATTTAGATGTGAATTACTACAACTATAAACAATTTGTGATAACATTTTGGATAATTGCGTCAAAATTAAGTTAATAAAAATATGTTTAATTGATTTCAAGTCAAAATTAGATTCACTTTAGTTAACTGGATCAATATAAATTCAAACTTGAGTTAATCAGATCGGTTTAATTGTTTTCGAGTAAAAAAATTGGGTTTGACTTAGGTAACTGTGTCTAAATCTGATCGATTAAACAGATCTGTTTTCCTCGATTTTGATCCGATTTTGATGCATTTTTTATTCAGGTTTGACTCGGTTTTAAACCAACTTTGATGATTTTTTAACTCGATTACATTTAAAATATTAATTTTTAGGCAATTACATGTGAATTTTTTACAAAACTAAACATTTGTGTTATTTTTTGGATAATTACATCAAAATCAAGTTAATCGGATCAGTTCAATTGATTTTGAGTAAAAATTTGATTCAGTTTTGATAATTGTGTCAAAATCGGATTACAGTCGAGTTATTTGAATCAGTTTGATTGGTTACTGTAAAAAACCGATAACATTTTAAAATGTTAACTTTTAAACAATTAGATGTGAATTTATTACAAACATAAACAATTTTTGTTAACTTTTTTTGATAATTACGTCAAAATCAAGTTAAACGAATCGATTTAATTGATTTCGAGTAAAAACAATTAGGTTCGGGTTAGTTAATTGCGTCTAAATCAAGTCAAATAAACTGATATGATTAACTCAATTTTGATGCACATAAGTAACCAAATAATTTTGACTAGAAATCAATTAAATCGAGCCGTTGAACTTGATTTTGACGCAATTATAAAAAATATCACAAATTGTTTATATTTATAGTAAATTGACGTCTAATTGTCTAGAAATTAATATTTCAAAATGTAATCGGTTCAAAACTAGTTCAAACAAGATAAAAAAAATTGAGTTAAAATTGAGTCAAATCGGATCAAAAAATTATGTCAATATTGAATCGATTCGGGTGAAAATACAATACCTTTTTTGGGTTTCGACCCATAATAGTAAATTTAATAGTGTGAGGTCCGTACGACTCGGTAAAATGAGTCGGTGGGCACATGCATATATATATATATATTACGGTAAATGATTAAACAAAAGAGAGAGAGAGAAACAGAAGCAGCGGCGAGAGAAAGAGAAGAGGAAGAGGAAAGAGAATAGGAAGAGAAAAGAGAAGAAAAATAAAAGAAAAGGGAAGAAGAGAGAAGAAAGAGAAAAAGGAGGACGGAGAAATCGGAGAAAGATCTTCAAATTTTCATCGCGTTTTTCGTGGGTGGATTTTAATCGAGATTATGGTAAATCTCTAAATAATTTTTTGTGGTTATTCCCTTAATTCGAAGATTTATATTATGGAAATCGATTAATTGAATAGATCTCTAATAGAAAAAATTGATTGGTGTTGTTGTTAGCGATATTATCAAGAATCGTGAAATCATCGAAGAAGCTAAGGTGATGATTTTCTCCATCCTAATTTCGGATTTTTGGTTGATTTATGGAAGAGATTATACTTTTAAAACGAGACATGATCAAAATAGGACTTATAGGGTCATAATGGAAAAAATGAGACGTTACAGGTCAATTGGATTAAACCATATATTTATAGTATGAGAATTGATGACAAATATATGAGTTGTATAAGTGACTAGAGATGATCTCAAGAATTTACGTGCAACCAAGTGTTAGGGTCGGAGAACGTCGATATTTTGGATCGGTGTTAAATCCGAATGAATATCTTGTTAATGTACTCGATTGAGTGATTTCATACTCGAACCTTCGGAAGAAGGCGTGTGCGAGTGTGTCGGTGAGAGTTGTCACGTGAGAAGTATCGGGTCGATGATGTTAGTATCACGACACTTGGATCTGGGCCGACGTCGTACCGTGCTGGGGTTGTGGTAATCTTTCGAGCGTCGGGTTAGTCAGATCAGTGGATCTGCCGACGTCGTACCGTGTTGGTGTTGTAATAACCTTTCGAGCGACAGAGCGTCGAGTTAGTTAGATCAGTGGATCTACCAGCGTCGTATCGTGTTGGGATTGTGGTAACCTTTCGAGTGACAGAGCACTGTATTGTATTGATGGTTGGGGTACGTTGTGACCTTGCGAGATCTTCAGTGTGCTGGGATCCTTTGGACTTTGCGAGCGTATGCCCGAGCTAGAGTCGTGTGGACTCTGTATGTTATGATCTAGTGTGGTACTAGTCTTAGATTTTGGATACTCAGTCGGGTTTGGTAAAGTTGTCTGTATATCATTAGTATAGACTTTGGACAAGCTATGGCAAGGAAAAAGAGCAACGAGGTTGAGCAGCAATATGAAAGCTCACAACGAACTGATAGGAGAGGCGCACACGAGGTCTCTATGAGTTTTATTTTGCATTTCGTATTGAATTTATTCATTACTGTGACTATGGTCCTTACGTATTTGTTTTGCTATTTGGTCTGGACCACTTTATTTTAGAATAAATCATTTATTTTATTTTAGAAATGTATTTGAGCGGTGACACGTGTAGCCACCTCTTGGAGGTGATGGTGGACACTCCCAGTCCCGAGGTAGTTCTGGGATGGGGTGTTACAAATTAGTATCAGAGTCCAGTTACCATTTTTCGTATTTATCGTTTTCTCTGGATTTCAAAATGTTTTGCGAAATGTTTTAATAAAGCCACGAGACTATAACATACATATCCTAAAATATCTAATGGGGTTTAGAGCTATGGAAACTAATAGTAGTTAATTGTGTGTAGTAGACAGTACCGAGAAGAATGATTACTAGAGCTCTTGGTTGTGGAATGAGTGGAGACTCTCGTTCCACTAGCCATACGCAGTCTCAATCATCTGGACGAAGATCGCGAAGTGGAATAGATAGAGAGGTCATGAGGGAAATGTTGAGAGAGATATTAGTAGAATGTCGACAACATGACCAAGAAGAGAGTTCGGCGATGCCACAAGTATCGGTGCAGGCACCGACACCACCACCAGTACAGCCACCTGCTCCACCACAAGTATCGTTGCCACCACCACCAATACATTCTCCAGTGTTTAATCAGATGCAAGTGGATATGTCAGAGTATTTCTATGTCATGGATCACATGGCTAAATGGGGTACAAAGTCATTTCGTGGCGGTGCGATACCTTCCATGAAAGCGGAGGAGTGGATGTTTCGATTAGAGCGGAACTTTCGATCGTCTAGATGTCCATTAGAGTTTAAGATGGATATTGCACTTCACTATTTGGAGGGAGAAGCGGTGTTTTGATGGGATGAGATTTAGAGGGAACGTCTAGATCATATGTTTTCTTGGGATGAGTTCAAACAACTTTTTGAGTTGAAGTATATACCACACACTGCTCGTGAAGAGATGGAGTTGGCATTTCTACAACTCACACAAGGTGACCGTACTGTTGCTTGGTATTATGAGACTTATTTCGAGTTATCACGGTTTGAGTCCAAATCAGTAACCTCAAAAGTTCTCAAGGTCAACAAATTTTTGCAAGGACTATGACCGGAGATCAGACGCATGATTGAGATAATCAAGCATGGATCATTGTTTGAGCTAGTTCATAATGCTCAGTTGGTAGAGAAGAGACTCATCAAGGAGGGCATATTGAAGTCTCCGGATGCCAAGGGGAACCAAGTTGTCCAACATATTCGGGGGAGATCAGATCAGAGGAAAGCAGTTCAAACATGTCCTATCGTATCAACATCGAGGTACCCATGCCATTGTTGTGGACATGAGCATGTTGGGGCATGCCAAACATTTGATAGGCGAGTAGGATGATTCGGATGTGGAAGTTTAGAGCACCAGTGTCGTGATCTCCCTTAGCAAGTGAGAGGAACTATGAGGCGAGGACTATTCGACGGATGTTTCCACTATGGTAGTATGGATCATTTTCAAAAGGATTGTCCGAGGCCACCACCACCACCAGGTCTAATGCCACAGGTTAGAACTAGGAAGCCTGAAGAGCATGCACCGATACGTAGGGCTATACAACCATGGGTATATGCCATGGGAGGTTAAGAGGATGAACGTGAGGGCCAAGAAGGAGATGCTCAACTTATCACTGTATCTATAATCATGGGAGGCATGTTTACTCATGTGTTATTTGATACCGGTGCAGCATATATTATTGTTAGTCCATCGATGGCTAATAAATTAGTTGTTCAACTTGAGGATTTGACGAGTATTGTCCTAGTGCATAATCCTGGAGGCCAAATTTTAGAATCTCAAGGGGTTGTTAGGGAGGTATCCGTGGTGATAGAAGGAGAAGAACTAGCCGCAGAGCTTATCATCATTCCGATGGAATGCTATGATGTGATCCTTGGAATGGATTGGTTGTCAAGACATCGAGTTGTGATGGATTGTCATCGCGATTAAGTACGTTGCTAGAGAAGTTGCAAGGAGCTTAAGTATCAAGGAATTCGATCGGGTCAAGAGATTCACATCATCTCAGCGTTGTGTATGGAACAATTACTAGATCAATGGTGTGACCTATATCTCGCTAACATATCGGTAGAAGAAGTGGGTCCATCTTTGCAAGTCGAGGAGATCCCTGTAGCGTGAGAGTTTGCATCTGTTTTCATAGAACTGCATGGCTTACCACCAACGTGAGGGGATCCATTTGAGATTGAGCTAGAACCGGGTACTGATCCAATTTCAAAGTCTCGATATCAAATGGCACCAGGGGAAATGGCAAAGTTGAGGAAACAATTAGATGAGCTTTTTGAGAAAGGTTTTGTCAACCGAGTACATCATCATAGGGTGCACCAGTCCTATTTGTGAAGAAGAAAGATGAGAGTTTCACACTGTGCATTGATTATAGGGCTCTAAATAGAGTCACTGTGAAAAATTGTTACCCACTACCGAGGATCGATGAGTTATTAGATCAGTTAAGAGGTATGACTTGGTTCTAAAAGATAGATTTAGCATCAGGATATCATCAGATTTCAATTGCAAAAGGTGACATTAGGGAGACCGCATTTCGAACTCGATATGGGCATTATAAATTTGGGGTCATGCAATTTGGTTTGACTAATGCCCCTGCTGCGTTCATGAAGCTAATAAACAATGTGTTTCGAGACTACTTGGATCATTTTGTTATTGTATTTATCGATGATATTTTGGTCTAATCCAAAAGTCCAGAGGAACACGAGGAACATCTGCGCTTAGTGTTAGAGCGTCTCAAAGAACAACGATTGTTTGCAAAGTTGAAAAAGTGTAGTTTCTTGAAGAGACGTGTGGGATTTTCGGGACATGTCGTATCGGAGGAAGGAGTTTATGTCGATCCTGAGAAGGTGTCAGCAATTGTAAGTTGGAAACAACCAAAAAATGCATCAGAGATAAAAAGCTTTTTAGGATTAGCAGGATACTATCGACGTCTTGTTATGAACTTTGCTAGTCTAGCGAAGCCAATGACAAAACTTAAGGGAAAAGATGTACCTTTTGTTTGAAATAAAGATTGTGAGAAGTCATTCAACGAGCTAAAAAAGAAGCTAACGAAATCCTTAGTGTTAGCCTTACCACAACTAGGGATTCCATACATTGTCTACACGGATGCATCAAAGACGATATTAGGATGTGTACTTATGTAGGGAGATCACGTGATTACTTATGCATCTAGGCAGTTACATAAGCTTGAAGAAAATTATCCGACTCATTATTTGTGTGGTCATCGCGTTAAAGATTTAGAGGTCATGTATTTATGGGGAGAAGGTACAGATTTTTACGGACCACAAAAGTCTAAAGTGCATATTTACGTAGCCAAAGTTGAATCTGCGTCAGAGAAGGTGGATGGAGTTTAACGCAAACTATGAGGTGGACATCGTATACCATTCGGGGAAGGCAAATGTTATCGCAAATGCGTTGAGCGCAAGAGAGTTGAGGTTTCGGCTATGCAAGAATCCGGTGATTTGATTAGCAAGATAAGTGCTTTGTGACTAGAGGCAATGCAGACTGAGTCCGAGAGTGTCGGTTGGCAAGCCGTAAATCAGTATGGTCTATTGAGTAGAATTCGTACATCACAATTATCTGATGAGAGATTACAAAAGATTCGTAATAATCAGCAAAACCCAAGGTACAAGTTGTATCAGATCAGGGAAGATGGTCTAACAATGATTAGTGGTCGAGTTTGTGCACCGAAGGATCTAGGGATCAGAGAAGAGATTCTAAGCCAAGCTCACCAATCCAAGTTTTTTATTCATTCGGGATCGACGAAGATGTATCGGGATGTTCGCTAGCTTTATCAATGGCCAATGATGAAGAAGGACATTGCTCGATGGGTAGCAAAATGTCCAATATGTCAATTAATCAAAGCGGAGCAACAAGTACCACGCGGAAAATTGCAAAGTCTACCAATCCCGAATGGAAGTGGGACCATATTACCATGGATTTCGTGACGGGTCTTCCAAGGACGCAAAGTGGCAAGGGTGCTACTTGGGTGGTCGTGGATCGACTAACTAAATCGGCTCATTTCATTCCGTTAAAGAATAATTTTTGATGTGAATCAGCTAGCCAGGATATATATTGCGCAAATTGTAAAGTTGCATGGAGTTCCATCGAGCATTGTGTCAGATCAAGATGGGAGATTCACCTCATTCCTTTGGCAGGTATTTCAAAAAGAGTTAGGAACTAAATTGTGCATGAGCACCGCATATCATCCACAGACAGACCAACAATCTGAGAGAACTATAAGGACGCTTGAGGATCTATTACGAGCATGTGCGTTGGAGTGGCCTGGTAGTTGGGAGAATTATTTACCATTTGTTGAGTTCGCATACAATAATAGCTATCATGCTAGCATTGCGATGCCACCATATGAAGCATTATACGGGCGACCATGTCATACACCCTTGTGTTAGACTAAAGTAAGGGAGAGATCTATCTTCGGAGCAGAGATTGTCAAAGTGACCATGGAAAAAGATAAGAATTGTTAAGAGGAAGATGAAGACAGCTCAAGATCGGCAGAAAACCTATGCTGATCTAAAGAAGAAGGATGTTGAGTTTGACATCGGAGATATGGTGTATTTTTTGTTTCAAGCGAGGCGAGGGAGATCCGGTAGAAGCCGAGGGAACAAGCTATCACCACGGTTCACTGTGCCGTTTAAAGTGATTGAGCAAATTGGAGTAGTGGTCTATCGATTAGAGCTTCCCTCATCTTTAGAGGGAATACATAATGTGTTTCATGTATCATTGTTATGTAAGTGTTTATCAGTATCAGAGAAGATACTTGTAGAGCCACCAAAAACCTTGAGGAAAGACTTAACGCATAAAGAACGTCCAATATGCATTGTGGATCACCAAGTGAAACAGTTGAGACATAAGCAAATTCTGATGATAAAGGTTGTGAGGGAACATCATGGCATGGAAGGAGCAACATGGGAATTAGAAGATAATATGACACATGAATATCTCGAGTTGTTTGAAGATGAGTTATATGGTTCTTCTATTCACCGAATAGAAATGATACCGTATGAATCAGAGATATAGAATTCGAGGACGAATTCCTTTGTAGTGGGGGAGAATTTTGAGGCTCATACGGCTCCATAAAATGAGTCGGTGGGCACATGCATATATATATATATATATATTAATATATTAGGGTAAATGATTAAAAAAGAGAGAAATATAAGCATCGACGAGAGAAAGAGAAGAGGAAGAGAAAAGAGAAGAAAAAAAAGAGGAAGAAGATATTGGAGAAGGATCTTCAATTTTTCATCGCGTTCTTCGTGGGTGGATTCTAATTGAGATTGTAGTAAATCTCTAAATAATTTGTTGTGATTATTTCTTTAATTCGAAGATTTATATTATGGAAATTGATTAATTGAATGGATCTCTAATAGAGAAAAATTGATTGGTGTTGTTGTTATTGATATTATCCAGAATCGTCAAATCATCGGAAAAGCTAAGGTGATAATTTTCTCCACCCTAATTTCGGATTTTACATTATGGAAGAGATTATACTTTCAAAATGAGGCATGATCACAATAGGATTTATAGGGTCATAATGAGAAAAATGAGACATTACAAGTGAATTGGATTAAACCCTATATTTATCATATGAGAATTGATGATAAGTATATGAGTTGTATAAGTGACTAGAGATCATCTAGATAATTGACGTGTGACCCAAGTGTTGGTGTTGGAGAACGTCAATATTTTGGTTCGGTGTTAAAGCCGAGTGAATATCTTGTTAGTGTGCTCGATCGAGGGATTTCATACTCAAACCTTCGGAAAAAGACGTGTGCGAGCGTGTCGGTGAGAGTTGTCATGTGAGGAGTATCGGGTCGATGACGTTAGTATAGCGACACTTGGATCTGGGCCAACGTCGTACCATGCTAGGGTTGTGATAACCTTTCGAGCGATAAAGCGTCGAGTTAGTCAGATCAGTGGATCTGTCGGCGTCATACCATGTTTGGGTTGTGGTAACCTTTCGAGCGACGGAGCGTCAAGTTAGTTAGATCAGTGGATCTGCTAGCGTCGTACCGTGTTGGGGTTGTGGTAACCTTTCGAGTGACGGAGCACTGTATTGTACTGATGGCTGGGGTACGTTGTGACCTTGCGAGATCTTCAGTGTGCTAGGGTCCTTTGGACTTTGCGAGCGTATGCCCGAGCTAGAGTCCTGTGGACTCTATGTGTTATGATCCAGTATGGTACTAGTACTTGATTTTGGATAGTTGTCTATATATCTTTAGTTTAGACTTTGGATATATCGTTATTTATGTTATTTAGTTTAGAATGAGAGAATATGTGGCATAGAGTGCGTACACGTATTGATCTCCCTGAATACGTATTTCGTAGTCATCCTATTTGTGGGCTGTCGTGGATAGACAAGATATGGCAAGGAAAAAGAGCAAGGAAGTTGAGTAGCAACATGAAGCTCACAGCGGACTGATGAGAGAGGCGTGCAAGAGGTCTCGATGAGTTTTATTTTGCATTTCGTATTTATTTTATTCATTTACCGTAACTATGATACTTATGTATTTGTTTCGCTATTTGGTCCATACCATTTTATTTTGGAATAAATAATTTATTTTATTTTATAAATGCGTTTGAACGATAACACGTTAATCCACCTTTCGGAGGTGATGGTGGACACTCCCAGTTCTAAAATAGTTCCGAAATGAAGGTGTTACAAATAGAACGGTTAATCAATAAAAGACATTTTGAATTATGACTAAAAACTGAGAGAGAAATTAGATGAGGATAAAAAATCCGTAGATATATAGAGATAAAAAAATTTTGATAATATTGTCATCAATGAAATTTTAGGTTCGTTTCAAATCTCTTCGATGAAAATAAAACAATGTCGTGATGCTCAAACTAGTGTAAACAGGACAAATCCACGGTATCACCCTTGAGATAAAATATCTCTAATGAATTTTTAAAATTTTTTTAAATGTTTTAGTAAAAATTATGAAATTAATTAGTATTAGTAGTTATAGTTTTAAAAAATATATCCCTACACAAAAAAGTAATACACCAAATAAAATAATGGTTTAGATTGGTAACTGGTCGTGACGGTCGATCTTGATCTTAATTGTCGCTGACATGGTAGTAGTATTTTCAGTTTGCCTCGACCTCGTTAGCAAAAGTAAACTAAGCTTAGTCTTATTTCTTCGAGGTTCAAGCGATCACTTCCGACCCAGCTTCTGCTGCCGACCACATTGGTGTCTTCAAGATCGTTGGAATATCAGAGGAAGATATGTCTGCGTGATCATCCTGCGCAAGAACCGTGATAGCCTGAGCGGGAGAGCAGTGGCGATAGGCTATCCGCGCGTGCAGAGTAGCGTTTGGATTGATTCTCCGACACCCTAAGACTTCACTTCGGATTAAGAGGCATAAAACTTGTCTTTAGTGTTTGTCCACCATTATATATACTTGTGTATATATATATATATGTATATATATATATGTATCGAACCGGTGATATGCAACTGATGTGATGAAAACTGAAAAGGATTGCACGAAAACGAAGCATGTGAATGACAAAATATGGTTACCTTGATGTGGATCGAAAAAGAATCGGTCTTGGCACCATTTTGGTATCTATGATCTATCTGAAGGGTACTTTTGTGGATGAACAACTTCTTTCAGTCATCAAAGGACGGTGACGGAATTTTCCAGAAATTCCAGGTGTTGAAGTCCTCCTGTTTCAATAACGGTATGATCATGAAGAAGATCGATGAATCGATCATCTGATATAAGCTTGTAAAGAGTAACGATGATTACCCGTTCTGAAGATGCAGTAGCTGGGAACATGCCATTTACAAGAGCGTGCAGAGAAGTATATGATCTTGTGTCAACTCGGCGATTGACAGCGACTTGACCCTGCGATTTCGAAATCAAGCCACAGTTTGTTCAATCAAATGTTGCTAAAAAAAGGCATTTGCAATACTCCTTCTTGATGGTTTTCAATCTAAGATAACCTTAGGATTGATGATGAAGATCTTCCCCCGAGGAATCCCGACTTTAAGGTAGCTGATCTCGTCAGTGTCTCTATTTCCAAAACCAGCGTAGAACGGGTTGTGATCGGGAGGAAACAAGGCTTGTATTTCCTGTAAAAGGGAAGATCAATGACTCATGTTCTGCAATTCCCATATCTTTACATGTAGAAGAAACAAAGAACCAACCTCCAAGCAAGCAATCTTAAATTCATGAGGCGCCCTTCTGATTACTGCAGAAAAATCCAAATGTTCTGTGAGAAGTAAACTGAAGATTATTTAATCAAAAGCAATGTTCCAAAGAGCTTCACGCGCTAGTGGGACGGTCCAATGCCTAAACCGGTTCTAGGAATAATGTGTAGATATATAAATACTAGTAAAAATTATTTTTCTATATTACTCAAAACAATAAATAATATTACACTAGTCTACAACTGATAAAAATAAGATAAAATAGAAAATAGTTCAAGTCTTTATGCAAATACAGAAAATATTACTATATATTTATTAATAATGAAAAGATCGTTTAAAAGATTAAAATTATTACTAAATAAAAAAATCTTAATAGGAATTATACATTATTGAAAAATAAAATATACAGTCGAGATTTACGTTTAGAAATGCTTAAAATGACGCTTAGACTGTCTAAACATACGCCTAGACGACCATGGCCTAGACCGCCTAGACGACCACGGCCTAGACCGCCTAGACATACTGTGTATGACCACCGAACGCATAGAAAAACCGACTAGAGAAAATCGAGACATCTAATAACTGTCTAGCCGTTTTTTTAGAACAGTGATCAGAAGTAACTTAAAATTGTGTATCAAAATATGTTACCTTCCCGAAACAAAGACGGAAAGAGGCCGTCGGGAGATATAACAACAGGCCCATCCGGCAACACTTTACCGTCCTGCAAACACATATCAACAAATTCCTATAAGAAAGGAGAAGAGATTTTGATTTCTCTATTTTGAAAATGTCTTGCGAAGTACCTGTTTGAGGTTAACTAAAAATTGTCTGGTGACTGAGGCCTGAGAAATCGCCCGTGCGCTGAGAAAAATCAAATGATATCCATTTTCCTGGAAAAACATTCGAAGAGAGAATAAACATGTATTTTCTTTTTCATGCTATCAAAACCGAAACCATAAACCATACTATGAAAAAATCCAAACCTTGATAGCAGAAAATAAATGCGTGACACCTGTTTGCGACCAATCTATACCAACCAAAGGCATGAATTGGCCTAAAACATCCGACCTATGACGATAAAACCAACGAGAAACGTAAACAAGCTCTTAGTCTTCTTGATGATTCAGACAAAAGAAACACCGAGAAAGGCAAAATAAGTAAGAATATTATATAAGCATCGAACCTCACCTTGTGATCGTTCCATCAACATCAGAAACAACAATTCGAGCATTCCATTTCCACAAGTAAATCCGAGCATCCACCTGTTGACATCACTTTCACGAGTTATGGCGTAAAATGGGAAATTATGACGGAAATGAATAGCTCGGTTTCAGCTAGGAAAGAGAGAAAATGACCTGTTGTGTACCCAGCATATTTGTGGAGAATGTAAAAGTCACAGAATTTCTTCCTTCTTTCAGATTCAGAGACGCCAATTCTTCAGATGTCGGAGTTAGAGCCCTGACCGTCTTTTTAACCGGTTTTGGCTTTGGTAGATTTCGTATTTCCGTGAATGAATTAGAAGGGTCGTGAATTTTGTCATTGCTCCTTGAACCTTTGAGAGAGAAAGGCCAAATCTTCCAGCCTCCATTGTTCAGAGCTGCGTCACCAGGTTTCTCAATCTGATCAACACTTATCATGCCTTTTGGCTCAGATATTGTGTCAGTTCCCAAAGAAACCATCCCCGAGATGATAGGAGCCGCAGACTCCCATGCGAAATAACAACCACCGATTCTAACAACGAGTTTATCGTCCTTCACAATGGAGGGGCCCAAAGAAGCAAACTTGTTCATATCCAATTTCTCGGAGTTGAATACCTGCGAAGCTGCTTCAGCTCCCATTCCTTCACTTAACAAGTGCTTGCAGAGAGAGAGCTCAACTGAGACATAAATATGTGAAAATTATTATGGGATTTTATTTCATTCAGCATATTACACACATAGAATATGTGTTAAAATGCATAGGTCGAGCATAATAGTGTTTTCTTACCGACTTGAGGATTATCTAGCACATGCATGAATGCCTTTATGTCTTCATTTGCAGAGGAGATCTCGTTCCATCTACCTGCATTTGAATTCTCCGAGCTGGATTCAGATTTTGAACCAAGTGACTTGCTCAAAGGCTGACAAGAATCGGCATCAAAAGTGGTAGCACGAAGCTGCATATTGGGTAATGATTCTACCCGTCGCTCCTCTCCTTCCCCAGATTCCTCATTATGTCTATGGATATTTATCGGGTTCGATACATCCTTTGCCTTCTCCATAGGTTTATCATAACTTATATCATTTTCCTCGTACATTTCCTTCTCATTTGTGTTTATAATATCAGGACTCCTGCCTGGCTTGCGTTCATCACTAAAGGCAAATTGTTCTTCTTCTGGAACATCTGATTGCAGGTTGCGTCCCATGCTTGTTGATGGACAATCTTCACAATTTCCCGCAGAAGCATATTTATCTTCTGTACTGCTTTTATCCTCATATATAAGGCTTGAAATGTTTCCTTCACGAGAGGTTCCAATGATCCCCAAATCAACTTTTTGTTCAGGGGAACTCGATAAATCCCGCTCAAATTCCACATCACATACAGTGACGGAATCCTGGTTAGATACAATTAATACAAGAGCAATCAAAATCTAGCTAAGATTTCATGTCTACCTTTTTGCTAATGAACCGAAGCTAATATTGAATGATATCAATTAATTGACTAACCTGTCCTTGTGGCTCAGTTGCCGTCATGCTCGTAGATTCAATGCAAACGTCTAGTTTTCCACTTCCCTCACTAGGAACAGAAAATGCATTACATATGGCTTTGTAGGAGCTTCCATCGACAAGAAGTGGACTTCCGGAAGCTTCACAAAAATCAGGTGAATTGACCTCACTGGATGCCCTATCTTCATCACAGATCTCACCACTGTGTTCATGGTAATCCTCCTGCTCTTTCTGATCAAGAATCTGTGATGTCTCAGATGTTTCAAGAGATCCCTCGAGTACCTGAAATCTATCTGATAAGCTTCTCAATGGCTCAAGCTCTGGTTCATCAACACTAGAAGATGACCAGTAATCCCCTTCCAAGCTAATCTCAGAGGCACTGCTCTCACCACTGCCTTTCAGTAATACAATTCCACTCTCTTTACCAATTTTAGGTGCTTGATTACCTCTGGTATTACTATCTGGAAACCTTGGAACTTTTGCTTTGATGGCCATACTATCAAGATTGGTCGACCATTTAACCTCCAAGAGATTAGCAGCAATCTCAGCTCGCTCCATCGAGCTCACCCTTTCAACACCTGATCCATCACCTTCTTCTGCTTCTATCAGACACCCATCCTCCCTCACGGACCTCCCTCCAACCACAAACCCTAAAATCCCAGGCTTGCCAACACTCATCCCATTCATATTCCTGGGACTCCCACCATCATAGTTAAAACTTTTGGACTTCAACCCTAACTTAACATCATCAACATTACAAGTTTTGGTATCCATCTCATCGCCTGAAGACAGAGGGTATATCAAAGATTCACTTTCTCCTACAACATCATCAACTTCTCTCAGGAAATAAGCTTGTCCTGTGTGAGCCAAATACATATTGAACCCTGCTTCGACGCCATTAACATCAACCATGATCGCATTCCTTTTGTCCTTCAAAACCCCTTGAAATTTCCCAAACCGAATATACCAAGGAGACGATTTGAATGTCCCATCGGGCTGTTCGACGACGATAATATCAATCGCACCACCAAAGGGATGGAACGGACCAGAGACCGTACCAACTCCACGGTATAAATAGCTCCCGATCCTACCCACAGCATTCATAGCTTTAAATCCACTTTTCGTCTACGCCCAGATCCACAATCTATCAAATTTCGATCATCTATCCAGATCAACACGACCTTGAACCAAAGTTACGAAATTTTGATCATCAGGGTCGATGAATCAGCACGCCGGAGACCTCGGAATCACTGCCCAAACATACCCAGGACCAAAATCCAACGGGACGTGAATAAGAATCTACTTCCACAACAGAAGGGTATGAAAAACTGTTCGATTTCAGCAATACCCAGAAATCAAAGGGACGATGAACAAAGAGAGAAGCAAGAGCTTCGATCAAATTGAGGAGGCAAAAGAGCATATTCTGTTGGGATGATAAGAAGGTGCCAAAGGCCGAGAGAGAAAAAACACCATTAAATTTTGCAAGAAGACGCCGCCAAACATTGTTTGCTTTGGTGGGAGTTGTAGCTTCGTTGTTTCGGTTGATTAATCAATCAATTATTGTGGAGTGTATCACAATTAAAAGATAGCCACAAACATTGAAATTCTATTTAGTTGAAGATCCAGATCAATCTAGAGAGAGAAAGTGAGACAGAGAGCAAGAGAGAGGGAGTATTCTCGTTGGGATTTGTCGAGGCCACGTAATATTTGTTTTGACTTTTTATTCATCTTTTTCTCTTTTTTCATGATGTTTTATAAATTATCGTATTTATGCGTCAAAGTAATATATACATTATTAATTTTAATTTTATGTTTTGACTTAATCCATAAATATATGTTATATGCGAAGAATATTATGTGCGAAGTTGAGAGTAAAAAGATGAAGGGTCTAACATGTGAAATGATTATTATCGATATGTATACATTAGGGGTATAAAAAGTGAGAGCTGTAACGGTGAAAAAATAGAGTGAATATAAATTCGTATCCGAAATATATAGATATAGATATTGAATATGGATTGAAATTTTAAAATCCTATTAGATAAACTCAAAAAAACCCTACAAAATAACTTTTAATCAAATTAAATCTTTTATTTTTAATTCTATAAAAAATCCATAAATTATATTTAAAAGAAAAACCATATAAAAACTTGTCATGATTTTTTTTCTTAAAAAATATAGTTTAAAGATTTTTTTATAGAGTTAAAAATAAAAGGTTTAATTTTATTAAAAATTATTTTTGAAGATTTTTTTGTTTGTCCCTTTATAAAATCTTTAATATTAATTATAATATTATTATGCTTTAAATTTTATTGAAAATCACTTTTTTATATGTTATAATCTTGATAATTATTATAATTTATTTTATAACTGATATTTATAATTTTGATATATTTCCAATCATATTTTAAATACTTATTACAGTACACATTTTAATATAATTCAATTTTGGAATTTATAATTTTTTATGATTTTCATTTGAAATATAAACATACATGCAATTTTTTATGCAAAATTTATAATATCCAAATATTTTAGCATATTTAAAAAAAAGGTTAATAAAATTTATCATAGTACACACCTTAATATAATTCAATTTTGGGATTTGTAATTTTTTTATGATTTTTCATTTGAAATATAAACATACATGCAATTTTTATGCAAAATTTATAATATCCAAATATTTTAGCATATTTAAAAAAAGTTAATAAAATTTATCACAGTACACACCTTAATATAATTCAATTTTGGGATTTGTAATTTTTTTATAATTTTTCATTTGAAACATAAACATACATGCAATTTTTATGCAAAATTTATAATATCCAAACATTTTAGTATTTTTATACATATTGTGATTTTTAATAGAATTTTAAAAATAATAATATTATAATTAGTGGTAAAGTTTTTTATAAAGGGGTAAACCCAAAAAAAACTTTGAAAAATAGTTTTTAATAAAATTAAACCTTCTATTTTTAACTCTATAAATAAACCCCTAAACTATACTTTTTAAGCAAAAAAAAAAACCATGAAGATTTGTCGTGATTTTTTATGCTTAAAAGTATAGTTTAGGGGTTTTTATAGATAGGGGTTTTTTTATAGAGTTAAAAGTGGAAGATTTAATTTGATTAAAAGCTATTTTTCAAGGTTTTTTTTTAATTTATCCCAATCCTATTTGGATAATAAACTAGATAAATTTGAAACCAATTTATAAAATCGAAAAAAGTTTTTAGAGAATAGTGGAGAATTGTTAAATTCTGAGACGTGATTTTCGATTTATATTAAATATGCTACTCTGGTTTTAGACAAAACAATACAATATATTCAGACATAACATTAAGGTACTAAAGAACTAAACAATTTTAGAAAATTTCAAAAACGGAAAGATAATACCTCTTATAACATCGGTCATTTCCATCTTGTTGTTGGTGCGAAGATCTACATAACGACATAAGTATGGACAAAAGCAAATACTGAAGCATATAAGATATCATAAATCATTATTTTCCCATTTTAGAGCAAGGAAGGAAGTGGTGAGAGACAAAGAATGTATGTGGCTACCACAAAGGAAGATGAAAGAAGTTGTCATTAATTTAATTAATGCCATTTTTGTAATTATTGTAAACATTATAGATATTTTTGCAGATTATTTATATACTCGAGTACCCGAGCAAGAGAATGAAAAACCTAAATTCGAATCCAAATACGCCTGTTTGTGATTTTAGTACCCGAATCAATCAATTTTGTTATTTTATTACTTGAACCTATAGGATTCGAAATTTTTTTTACTCAAGACTGGTTTCGAATATGAACGAGGTTTTTTTAGTATTTTGCCTAACCTTAATCAAAAGTCGGTTTGGTAAGAATCGGGTTTAGGATCGGTATGTTGGAAATCGTATTAGACTTTGTCCTTTAGAAAGAATGAAAGATTCGAAACAATAGATGATTTGGTGCTACAAATTGTTGTAGCTTTTCGGTAGGGGTGTAAATCGGGCCGGCCCGGTCCGAACCCGGCCCAAGCCCGTTTTGGCCCGGTGCTTTCGGGTTCGGGCTCGGCCCGAATTCAAACGGGCCGAAATTATGCGGCTCGTGGCCTGGCCCGACGGGTTTCGGGCGGGCTTGGGGCAGCCCACGGGCTAACGTAAAAATCGTCTCTAAAATGTCTTTTCATGAATCAAAGTGTTCCGAATTACATTAAAAACATTACGAAATCCTAACTAACATAAAAATAGAAACATTAGATAATAAAAAAACATCAAATTCTGAAACTTCAACATTCAAACATATGAACTTGCATATCTTCCTCCGTTGTAGCTATTGTCGTGGTGGCAACGCTAGAAGAAGTAGTCAAGTTAGCAGTACCTATAATTGTTTAACAAAACAATTAATAAATGATATGAAAATCAAATAATAAACGATATGAAAATCAAATAATAAGTAGATACTTACCAACTTCGGAATAACCAAATAGCCATGAACAAGAACAAATTAACGCCTGAACATTAGAAGCCAACAAACGGCTTCGCTCGAACCAGCACTAAATGAAGACTCGGAAGCAACCGTGATAATAGGAATGCTTAAAATATCGGACGCCATTAACGATAGTTCTTTACCATAAATTTCAGACTTCAAAAAATGCAAGACATCCAAATCCGAATTTCGTTGCACATGTATCTTAGGATCTCTTAGATATCTATCCAAACCTGATCCTAATCCATCATCTGAAGAAGGTACTTTTTCGTCGAAGTCAGCAATATCCTATAAATAAAAATAATAAAAAAAATTATATAAAGAAACCAAATATTAAATGATGAATATAAAAGAAACAACTTACATCAAAATAACTCGAACTACGGCCTTTGGTCATTTTCTTTAAAACTTCATCTTCATTCTCCCTATACTTTCTCAGAAGCATTTCAATTTTCCAAATCTTCATAAAGTACATGTTGGCAGTTGGATAAGTTGATCCCGAAATCAGAGTAGTAATGTCCATAAACAGTTTTAAAAAATCTCGTATCTTCTCCCCTCTATTCCATTCTTCATTCGTTTGACACCACTTATAATTGTTATCAATCAACGCAAGACTA
>CM071866.1:9198235-9287737 GCA_036759665.1 Gynandropsis gynandra
TTTTTTATCAACATAATGTGTTGTTACACATATGTATCCCTCATGGCTAATTGCGGTCCAAAGATCCGTACTTAAACAAATTCTACTACAAACCATTCCTAATTCAATCTTCAGCAACTGTTTCTCACGCTCATAACATTGCAAACAATCAGGCATCAAAGTATTTCTACATATAAATTTCGCATCCGGATTTAGATAATGAACCAACTCTCTAAACATCGGGTACTCAATTAATGAGAATGGAAGCTTATGAGCAATTATACACCTAGCAAGTTTTTCTCTAAAAGTGAGCTGATCTATTTTCTTTGCCCTCAACTTTCCATCATGATCAATCAACATTTCCAATGGATTGTTGGTCCTAGGTGTGCACTTGCAATTATCCACATGACGTTTCAAATGAGATGTACCCCTACTTGATAATGCGGATAATACTTTATCGCAATATTTGCATTTGGCTTGAGTAGGATTTATACTAATCAAATGTGCCCAAACATCAGACCTTTTCCTTTTGTTAGAACCACCTACTTGAGGAGTGGGTTGATCGTCGTCGTCGTCATGATCTTCTACTGTTTGTTGAGCATGATCATCTACTGTTTGTTCATCTACCGTTTGCTCAGCATAACGAAAATTATCGTCCATTTGAAATCTGCAATAAAAATATAATCAAATCCTAATTTTACAGATTCAATGGCATCAATGTATACATATCATCAGATTCAATGCCCATAAGTTTTCCTAATCTTCCTAACACCATGAGTTTCAATCCTAATTTTCCTAACACCATCATTTTACAGATTCAATGCCTAATTTTCCTAACACAAACGAGTGAAATACAGATTCAATGCCTAATTTTCCTAATCTGTAAACTGTTTCAATTCCTAATTTTCCAGACACAAACAAACGAGTGAAATAACTTTTGGATGATGAGGACTCACGGTAACACGGGCGGTGAGGGGACCGACGATCGGGAGGGAGGGGACCGACAGAGGGAGGGATAGGCAAAGTCGAACGAGTGTCGGGCGGGGAGGGGACCGATGGAGGCAAAAGCTGGCAACGACGGAGGCAAAAGCTAGGAGGGAGACCGACGACAAAGTCGAACGTTGGAGGAGGGAGACCGACGACAAAGTTGAACGCTGGAGGAGGGAGACCGACGGCAAAGTCGAAAGCAGGCAAAAGGTGGGGAACGAACGACAGAAGTTCGGGCGGAAAACAGAAAGAGTCAAAAGTCGAATTTGGGCAAAAACCTAACAGAGGTTCGATCGGACGGCCCGAAGCCCGGCTTGAAGCCCGACGGACCGAGCTCTAAAATAACGAGCTTTTGAGTTGGCCCGAGCCTGAAGGCCCAGTTTCATTCGGGCTTTGGAATTAACGGCCCGAGCCCGCATATATTCGGGCAGGCTTCAGGTGGGCCCGCGGGCTCGGGCCATTTTTGACACTCCTACTTTTCGGTTTTTCTTCCACTATTTATATTCCACTATTTATAGACTCATATTTACATAAGAGTTAACGATAATTAAATTCTACAAGATTCCTAAAATTCCACAAAGTCACTAAATACAAAGAATGACCAAGGTGCATGTATTGACCACATTAAAGTGGACACACACTTACACACAAAGATTCATCCAACAATCTCCCCCGAATCTTTGCGTGCAGAAACCGAGTTGACCAAGATCATGCCAATCCGAGAGCGTAGTTCCTGAAACTTCACTCGCCCAAGTGCCTTCGTTAAGATATTCGCGAGCTGATCTTTGGTGTTCACGAAATCGGTTCTGATGCTCCTGTTCTCAATGCAATCTCTGATGAAATGATATCGAAGATCGATATGCTTATTGCGATCGTGAAAAACAGGGTTCTTGCTCAATGCAAGGGCAGACTTGATGTCCATCTTCAGCTCAACGACCTTGGCATCCCTTCCTTGAAGTTCGTTAAGCAGCCGAGCTAACCAGAGCCCTTGTGTAGCAGCTGTGGTAGCAGCAACGTACTCCGTTTCGCACGAGGATAAAGCCACTACCCTTTGCTTGAGAGACTGCCAACTCACCAAGCAATCACCAAGGAAGAATAACGTACCACTAGTGCTCTTCCTTGTATCAATGTCACCAGCAAGATCACTATCCCAATAGCCAATCAGCTGAGCGTCTCCAGCACGTCTCCAAAAATGCAGCCCGAAGTGGATTGTGCCAGCAATGTAACGGAGAATGCGCTTCACCGCCACCATGTCCTCTTCCATAGGTCTCTCCATGAAACGACTCACAAACCCAACTGCAAATGCCAAGTCAAGTCGTGTGTGGACGAGGTACCTCAAGCTCCTAACAAGACGCCTATACCTCGTGGCATCCACCTCTAGTGTTGTGCTATTGCGGCTAAGCTTAAGCTACTCCTTCATGGGGGTATCGGAGGGATTGCAACCCTCCAAGCCACCAAGGCGCAAAATCTGCGTCACGTAATGCCCCTGGCACAAGCTGATTCCGCCTTGTTCCTGCAAAACCTCAATTCCAAGATAAAACGAAAGCAATCCAAGATCACTCATCTGGAATTGGGTCATCATCTCCTCCTTGAACTGCTTGATGGCCACGTCGGACGATCCAGTGATGATGAGATCATCCACGTAGACCCCAACAAGCAGAGCCGCTCCGCCTTGGGCTCGTCGATACACCGCATGCTCATGCTCACTCTCCATGAAACCAAGCTGCTTCAGGGTGCTATTGAGCTTTCCGTTCCATGCCCTTTATGCTTGACGAAGGCCATAGAGCGCTTTACGCAAACGGAGAACTTTGCCTTCTTCCCCAGGAACAACAAATCCTGGCGGTTGCTTTACGTACACCTTCTCCCTTAAATCACCATTTAGGAAGGCAGATTTGACATCCATATGGTGAATGGACCACCCCTCCTGGGCAGCGAGAGCAAGTAGCATTTGGACATACTCCATCTGAGCAACGGGTGCAAAGACTTCGTCAAAATCCACACTGGCCTCCTGAACAAAGCCACGAGCGACGAGGTGTGCCTTGTGCTCGACCACCGCCACAGCCTCGTTTCTCTTCAACTTGTAGACCCACTTGAGACCAATTGGATGATGGCCCCGAGGAAGGTCCACAATCTCTCATATCTGATTTCGCACCATGGCATCAATCTCCTCCTGCATCGCGGTTTGCCATGCCTTGTCGCTATCTGCTTCAGCAAATAAGCAAGGTTCCCCTGTTGTTGCCAAGTGCAGCTCTGCATCCTCCAACTCCTACAAAAGGTGTTTGGAAGCTGGGACCCCGTCCCCATTCCCAAGCAAGTTAGCCAAAGTACAATACCGTAGTGGGGCATCAGGGGAATGCACCGCATCACGCCTCGCGGAGTCGTCTTGCAGGGGTGTCACAAATTCAGGAACCAGAGCGCCCTACGCCTCTACTCCCGAGCCTTCTATTCCATGGTTCTTCGCTCCCTGGTCCCCTGCTCTCTGGACCTCTACTCCCCTCGACGTCTGGCCTGGGCTCCTCGCTCTCTCGGAGCTCTGCTCACCTGGAATTCCCGCATCAACCACGTGACCAGGGGTTGGGTACACAATGGTGAAGATACTGGAAGACCTTTGATGTCGTTCACAGTTTCCCATTCCAAGCCATGATCCTCATCAAAGATGACGTCTCGGGAAATATTCACACGCCGTATTACTGGATCCAAGACGCGGTATCCCTTCACTCCTTCCGCATATCCAATAAACACAACAGGGAGGATGCGATCATCTAGCTTCTAGAGTTGTCGCATGTCTTTTGTGTATGCCCTGCAACCAAAGACACACAAGAAATGCACAGCAGGCTTACGCCCCTGCCATGCCTCGTAAGGAGTCTTGCCCGGAAGACTCTTCGTGGGGGTTCGATTCAAGAGAAACACCGCTGTGGTGACTGCTTCTCCCCAAAATTCCGCCAGCATGCCTCTATGTTTCAACAGGGCACGCGCCATGACTACCACGGACTGGTTCCGTCGCTCAACCACGTCGTTCTGCTGTAGAGTGTAGGGCATGGAAAAGTGAAGAGTCATGCCTTTCTCCGCACAGTAGGAGGTGAATTCAGGGGAAGTGAACTCGCCGCCGTTGTCTGTACGAAACACTTTCAATTTCCGCCTACTCTTGCCTTCTACGACCGCCTGCCAATGTTTGATGGCCTCTGGTGCACTCCCCTTGTCAGCTAGAAGGATAATCCACGTGTAACGGGTGGCATCGTCCACCAGCAACAAGAAGTAACATTTGCCTCCTGGTGTTACCGGCGTGATAGGACCACATAGATCTCCATGGACGAGATTGAGTGGTGCCAAAACGCGATACTTGGCCTCTTTTGGAAAAGCACATCACTGATGCTTTGTGATGACGCAGGTATCACACAACTGCTCCACGTGCTTCAACTTTGGAAGGTCGTTTACCAGGCCATGTCACCCCATCTTCTCCAAGGCGTCAAAGTTGATGTGCCCAAACTGATCATGCCAACGCCAAGCATCATCTCCATGACGCGTAGAAAGGAAAATCGGTTGAGCAATCTTCAATGAAAGGATGTACAAGCCATTGAATTCCTCAAGCGTGGGATATAGTAGAGCCATGTGAGCACCTTGTGCTCCCCATGTCTACCTACAAAAAAGATTGTACCACAAACTTTTATGTCAACAACAGAGCCATCAACAAACTTCACCGTGCCAACCACCGACCGATCCAAATCAACGAAGACGTCGCTGCGACCCGCCATGTGATTTATGGCCCCTGTGTCCAGGTACCAACCCTCCATACTATCTTCGTCAAGACTGGTACCAAGGAATGCCTAAGCACGTAGTTCCTTGATACATAGTGGTGTCGGGGCCTCCGAGTTGGTGACTTCGGAGATCTGCGCCATGAGAAGCGCCGTTTGGTCCATGGTCTCCTCCACCTGAACTAGATTTGTCTGCTCCTTCTTGGGCTTGCGACAATCCCTAGCCCAATGACCACGACGCCCACAGTTGTAGCACTTGTCATTCTCCGAATTGGTGGCACTGTCGCCGCCTTTCTTGCGTGACCTGCGAGGCTGGTGGTTGTTTACGTCCCCTACACGGACCGACTTGGAGCCCTGCTCCTTGGTACGTGTGGTCCACTGCTCTTCAGTCAGATAGAGCTTGCCCCCCACGCCCTACATGGTGAGCTCTTGCTCATACCGTTCCTCCACCACCTTTAACCTCCCCGTAACCTCTTCCATAGAAAGTGTTGATAAGTCAGACATCATTTCTATTGAAAGAGATATCTGAGAAAACTGGGGAGGAACTGCGCGCAGGTACTTCGCCACGACTTTGTGCGCAGATTCAGGATCACCAAGGGTAGCAAGTTGATTTACTAACCCATTCAGCCGCATGGCAAAATCATCCACCGACTCGCCATCAAGAAACACAATATTCTCGTATTGCTTCCTCACCTTTTGAGCGCTGGCCTGACGCGCCCGATCCGAGCCGACACACATCTCTACAATTGCGTCCCAATCGGCCTTTGCACTCTCCTTCACCGCGAGTGTGGATATAATCTCGGGCGACACACCTCGCAAGATTGCCTCTAACGCCATCTGATCCTCTTGTTTGTCGGTTGTGCCGTCCTCGACGGCTTCCCACAACAAGTGTGCACGAAGCAACACCTTCATGTGCATCGACCACTCTCCATAGTTCGTCTTCGTGAGCATGGGAAACACCTCACTACTCACCTCCTTGATTTCCCTCAGCGAAAACACCACCACCTCGCACCCATCGTCATCATGATCATCACGGGGTCGTGGTCTCTCACGTGGTGGTTAGGAGCGACGCCTCACTCCTTCACGTCGCGGACTGCGGGATTGACCTTGAGTAGAACCCAACATCTCTCAAACTCTCGAACCAAGAAACTCTGATACCAAATGTTAGACTTTGCCGAGAATGAAAAATTCGAAACAAGAGATGATTTGGTGCTAGAAATTGTTGTAGCTTTTCAGGTTTTTTTCCACTATTTATAGACTCATATTTACATAAGAGTTAACGATAATTAAATGCTACAAAACTCCTAAAATTCCACAAAGATACTAAATACAAAGAATGACCAAGGTACATGTATTGGCCCATGACCAAGGTGCATGTATTGACCACATTAAAGTGAACACACGCTTACACACAAAGATTCATCCAACAAATCGACCTTGTATTTTTTGGGGTTAGCCATGCAATTTGTTTATTAAAAAAACTTAAGTCGTCTACGTTATCCTTCTCAGTCTTCGTATGCGTTTTGTGTTATGTGTTTTTTACATTGTTTTCGCCAATATGCTTTTTCTCTTCGTCTTCGTCAATTTCCTGCATTGTCTTTGTGTTTTTCTTCATTGATTTGGTTCTCGTCTTTGTTTCCGTCCAATGTTCTTGTATTCTTCTTTGTCTCTATCTGACGTTCTCATATAGAAAGAGAATTCCCAGGGCGAAAGGAAGAGAAGTTCTCGGTAGGATGGGGCTCATGGATCTGTCCCAGCCTGTATAAAAATCCAATAAGTCGGGCTCAAACCTAATTTTTAGGCCTTTGAAATTTTGAATTAGGCTGACTCGAGTCTGTTTCTTGTGGACTTACATGAGGCTCAGATCATGCCAACCTATTTGATAACCTTAGTATATATATATATATGTATATATATGTAAGTGTTTGTGTTGTATTAATCAAAATGTTATCGTTCGTACAAACATGGTGACCATAGTCGCCCAAAGATAAAAGGTCTCTTAAACTAATACAAAAGAACTTTTCACTACATGTAAAGTAGAAAATATGAACCATTTAGGTCAATCTATTTGAGTTATAGAACAAAAATTGTTTCTATTCATTTGCGATGGCCATATGAGTTGTTCTAGACAAAGAAATTAGGGGTGGTCACCCGCAAGTATCCACCAGATTTTTGTTCAATTGATTTTCGATTTTCGGATAACAAATTCCTTTACCCGTACTCATACCCGCAAGTCATGGGTATCCGATTTTCGAGTACCCGCAAAATCCACAACAAATTTCGAAACCCGTAAGTATTCATCCCGTGAATAAAAAATTAAAGAATATACAAAAAAAATCAAAGTGTGCAAATTTATATTCAACATCCAGTATTAAAACATAATTATAAATCAATCCGAAGAATATTTTTTGTCAACGTATGAAGAACCTCTCCACCAATATAGAAAAATTAAATTTAATGAGTCAAGGTCTACTTCCTCAAGTTTTCTTTTGTTTGTTTGTTTTTTTTTTTTTTTTGTCAAAGATGCATATGAGGTATCTCGCATAATAGAATACCAAAAAAAATGATATACTCGCATGGAAAACAAAATCAGTGTCTCTAAAATGTCTAGAAAGCTTCAGAACTCATAAAGTATATAATGCATTATTTTTCTGGTTTATGAATCGTGAATGTCATCAAATCTTGGATAAAGCAGTTTGTCATCGGAGACTATTCCACAATCAAGGAGAATTTGACATTAGGGTGAAGTGATAATTCCACGAAGTAGATACGATATTTGAATGAAAAACCTTAGAAAATTATAAATTAACTTGCAATATTATCCACTTTAATGCAAACATCACTAATATCAAATTAAAAACAGTCTAAGGACTAGTCTAATTTCTTACAAAAAAAAAATTTGTTCAACTGAAGGATTTGGCTGGTATTTTTTCCACCCCTAAAGGAGTCTAACTTTGTCTTGATGAATATCAGATCATTGTATGTCCCACTATGGAACTGATTTTTGCATTCACGCGTAAAGTCTCATAAATCTATCTTGCCAAATTAACGAGCTATTTTTTTGTGATGGTTATGCGGCCAAGAGAAAGAGAACCACAATATACACTCATCTCAAATATGAGATGGATTTGAAAAGTCGATGCACTCCATGGAAGAGTGCCAAAGATATCCAAAGAATAGAAATTGAAAGAACTTGTGATTTTTTTTAATTCTTGATCCACATTGAAAAAAACACATGTCGTGGTATCTGTTGGATAGATTCATCTAGGCATTCGATCCTTGTAGGATTCATATTCAATGCAAGTATCCAAGCAATAAAATAATGTTTGAAAATTTATTATATTTGGCTAGATTGGTTTCATCCATGGAACCTCCGACCATAAGTCATTAAGCAAGAATAGACTGCAAGAACCTTTGTTGTTCACTTTCTAGAACCAAGCATCGGCACTTTTGTTTAGATTAATGGAGGTGATAAATTCAATTACCTCCAATTCTCTATCTGATTGTGATTCAGAAGTCTACAAGATTTATTTTGCTTCAACAACGAAAGCCTTGGTGAAATTGGAATATCCATTCTTTGATGAGTTGTTGAAAGTATAATGCCTATTATGTAATATAGATTAGTTGAGAGGTAAAAGTGTAATTATTGAAAATTTCAATAATATATATACGACGAAAAAACAGTTTTTTATTAACGAATTCACTTTCACGCAAATTGAAACCTTAACACATCAGAGGAAAAAGAAGAACGAAAACAGTTTTTCGTTCCTAACCAAAAATCCATAAGGGCAAGAAACAAGGTGAGACTTCCATGGAAAATGTTTTCATGGTTTCCTTGACTACTATTGATTCATCTAGATGGGTATTGCATATCGGTAGCAGTTTTAACATCTACAACATGTTGCAGGGGCTGAGGATTAGTAGGGCGTTCAAGAAGGGAGAATTCAGTCTCAAGGTTAGAAAATGCGTAAGTGTTACTGCTCTAGCCGTAGGATCGATTTCCCTTGTAATGCCTACGGGCAAGATTTTGTTGTTAGACGACTGTTACTATGTTCCGAAGTTTTTTTCGAACATAATTTCTATGCTTGATAGACGTGGATTTCGAACAGTTTTCAGTAATATCATTTGCTCTATTTATCATGGTGATGATTTATGTGTGAATGGTTATTTACAACAAGGAATTTATATCTTACCTGATGTTAATGTTGAATTAAATAACATGTATGTTTTGGGCCAAAAGAGAAAGGTAGATGATCGTAAAAAATAGACGTATCTTTGGCATTGTAGACTTGGTCACATCGGTGAGGAGAGGATCAACAGGTTGCATAAAGATGGCTTTCTATGCCATTTTGATTATGAATCTTATGCAACTTGTGAGTCTTCTCTCACTGGTAAGATGACCAAATCTCCGTTTAGTGGAACCGGAGAGAGAGCTATAGAACTTCTAGGACTCATACATACTGATGTATGTGGACCTATGAGAGTTCAAGACAGGGGTGGATATTTATATTTCATCACAATCACTGATGATATGTCGAGATATAGATTTGTGTTCTTGATGAAACATAAATTCGAATCTTTTGAAATATTCAAGAGATTCCGCAGTGAAGTGGAGAAACAAACCAGAGAGAGTATCAAGGTGTTGAGATCAGACCGGGGTGGTGAATATCTTAGTCATGAGTTTATTGATTATCTAAGTCAAAATGGGATTTTGTCTCAGTGGACTTCGCCTGGAACACCACAACATAATGGTGTGTCCGAAAGGAGAAAATCGGACTTTATTGGTATGGTCCGATCCATGATGGGGATCACGGATCTTCCAATCAACCTGTGGGGTTATGCTTTAGAAGCAACCACATACATTTTAAACAAGGTTCTCACTAAGACAGTCTCTAAGACTCCATACGATATATGGAAGGGACGAAAACCTAACCTGAAACATATCAAGGTTTGGGGTTATCCGGCTTTTGTTAAGAGACTTCAGTTAGACAAGCTAGATGCTAGGTCTGATAGATGTAGATTCGTAGGTTATCCCAAGAAAACTATGGGATATTATTTCTACCACCCGTCTGAGCACAAAGTGTTTATGGCCAGAACTGTAACCTTTCTTGAAAGGGAGTTTTTTGAGGAAGGAATTCATGATGAATAAATAGTTCTTGACAAAATTCAAGAACCCGACAAACCAACATAGGCTCAGGGACATGAGGCGTCAAATGAGCGATCTTGGTTGGGCGATAGTTTGTTAGGCTCCAGGGCTTCATCTTCAAATGTTGAAGTGACAGTGCCCGTTCATGAACAAGTTCAGGAACTAGTTCAAGAACATGTTCAGGAACAAGTCCAACAAGATATTCTAGTGCAGGTTGGACCTACTACACAGACTTCTTTGAGAAGATCAACACGTTCTCGACGTGCACTTGAAAGACTTCATCTGATGGTGTAAGAGGACGTGATCGGTCATAGAGATGAAGACCCGTTGATTTTCCAAGAAGCTATACAAGGTCCAGACTCTGAGAAATGGTGGAAAGTCATGGAATCCGAGATGGAATCTATGAAGATCAACGAAGTATGGACTTTGGTTGATCCTTCAGAGACTTCCAGACCAATTGGTTGTAAATGAGTTTACAAGAGGAAAATTGGAGCAGATGGGCAGGTAGAGACCTATAAACCTCGTCTAGTTGCCAAGGGATATAGTCAACGAGAATGGATTGACTATGAAGAAATGTTCTCCCCTGTGGAAATGCTCAAATCTATTCGGATTCTGCTTGCGATAGTGGCATACTATGACTATGAGATTTGGCAAATGGACGTGAAAACAACTTTCCTTAATGGAGAGCTCCAGGAAGAGGTTTTCATGGCTCAACCTAAGGGTTTCAGGTTGCCAACTTAAAGTCATATGGTATGTCTATTTATCGACTGAAGCAAGCTTCTCGAAGTTGGAACATTCGCTTTAACAAGGCAGGTGAAAATTTCAACTTTATTAGATGCGATGAAGAACCTTGCGTGTACAAGAAGTTTAGTGGGAGCACGGTTGTCTTCCTTGTGATTTATGTGGATGACATATTGCTTATAGGGAATGACATTCCTGCGTTGCAAGAGACTAAGTCATGGTTGTCTGATCAGTTCTCCATGAAGGATCTAGGAGAAGCAACCTATATTCTAGGAATAAAGATCTATATGGATAGATCGAAGAGGTTGCTTGGATTGTCACAATCCCAGTACATTGACAGTATCGTGAGATGATACAATATGGAAAATTCCAATAAGGGCTATCTACCGATAGACACTGAAATTTCTCTTTCTAGGGAGGATTGTCCTAAGACCTCGAAAGAAAGAGGGCGCATGAGTCGGCTTCCATAAGCTAGCGCAGTGGGAGCTATCATGTACTACATGATATGTACTAGGCCTGACGTAGCCTACGCACTAAGTGTAGTGAGTAGATATTAGGCAGATCCTTGTGAGGAACACTAAAAGGTTGTTAAGAATATCCTTAAGTACTTGAAAAGGACTAAGGACCATTTCCTCATTTATGGTAATTCTAACTTGGAGTTAGAAGGATTCACTGATGCGAGTTTCTCGACAGACAAGGATGACAATCGATCCATTTCAGGCTATGTGTTTTTTCTGAATGGAGGCACAATAAGTTGGAAAAGTTCCAAGCAGGCTACTATAGCTGATTCGGTGACTGAAGCAAAATACATACCGGCTTGTGAAGAAGAATACATAGCGGCTTGTGAAGCTGCTAAAGAAGCTATTTCGATGAGAAAGTTCATAGATGAACTTGGTGTGGTGCCTTCGATAAAGGAAGCGGTTCCTTTATTGTGTGATAACACCGAAGCTATTGCTGAGGCAAAGGAACGAAGGTCTCATCAGAAATCGAAACATGTTCTGCGGAAGTATCACTTGATACGAGAGATCATCATGCATGGGGACGTGCAAATCCAAAAGGTGGATGGAAAGGAAAATGCAGCAAATCCATTCACAAAGGCGCTTGGGTCAAAGGAGTTTGACAAACATAAGCTGAGGATCGGATTGAGAGACATGACGAGCTGGGATTAGTTTGTAGGCTAATAACGAGTTATGTAATTTTTTACATCGATTTTATTTAATAATATATGGTATTATTTTTCATTTGATGAATTTCATAAGTGTATGATAGAGTCCAAGATTAAATAAAAAAACTTGACATTATGATGAAGATCACAATAAAGAGAGTCAAGTTTTGGTATGATTTAATCTGAAACATTCTTGTTCATAGGATCACTACTCGGACTATAGTGATCCGGAAAGAACAACATATATGTGATAAATTTCTATGTTGATAGAAATTAGTAGGTATCTTTTACTAAATAATATATGTGGGTGATACACATAGTGATGTGATCACTGAACTCATCTAAAGGGAGATATGTTTAATGGTTAAATCACCAATGAACTGTTAATTAGATTTTTCCAGACAGTTAGATTGTTAGTTTTTCCTTAGACTTGAGTTCAACATAGTAACTAGCATCCTATTTATTGTTCTTTGATTCTGGACACCTAGTATCTTAGAGTACTAGTTGAATAGATATTGGAAATAATTAGATGTTTGCGTAGTTAGTGTCTAATCAAGATAGTATCCGTCGAATCTTGGTAAGATTTTGAGCTTTATGTTGTCAATAATCACAATGACTATACGAATCTCTGGCCAGAGTACGTTGAATGAATGAAGAAAGGTGTTTCTTAGGTTCATTCATCAGTTAGTTGTGATTGACATGAAACATAGTTGATGATCTGTAAGGCTGACAGTTATGACCATGCTTAGAATGCATCCGGAGCTGTAAAGATGGAAGGAAATACGAACATCAACTTCACCCTGGTTCGTTTTGACTAAGAATGTTACTCAAATGAGTAAGGATGTTTCTTCACGCTATCCGGTCGTCGAGGAATGTTGCCAGACGCCAACCTCGATTAATTAATTAGTGGAGACTAATTGGCTACCAGTTTAGTGATGAACCTATGAGGTCACACGCTTACGAGTGTCTCGGTATCTGCTTGTGATTGTTAGACAATCAGTATGGAATACAATTATATTCATCCGCTAGCACCGAATAATATAATTGTACTTGGTTCTCTTTTGGGGTTTGTACATTAGATGTACGAGCAAGTATGTGTATGGAGATACATGTACTTCAACTATTTAAGATATCACGTAAAGGCAAGTGAGAGATTGAAAGTATAATGTCTATTATGCAATGTAGATTTGTTGAAGGGTCAAAGTGTAATTATTTAAAAGTTCAATAATATATATACGACAAAAAAACAGTTTTTCATTAACGAATTCACTTTTACATAAATCGAAACCTTAACCCATCAGAGGAAAATGAAGAACGAAAACGGTTTTTCGTTCCTAACCAAAAATCCGCACCAACCATTGATTGCAGATCCCGATCTTGGCGTGGATACGAGTACAGGGATTGCACAACCAAGTCTGACATCCGTTTATCGTAAAATTCAGCGAAACAGGTATCATCGAAATCGTTTCTAATTATGTCCATCGCTGAAATGTAAGAACCTAATCACGAATATGACTAGATCGTGTAACTGGGTTGTAAAACACGCTTTCACACCCGCTGGTTCGAAATCCACTTCTTTCGTTATCTTTTTGGTATTTGAATAGAAATAAAGAACGAAGTAACTAGAAGTAACTAGAAAGATTGTTCGAGTTTTGGCTGCGAATGAGAACAAAAGGAGTAAGAAGAAACTGGCTATAGCAATCCAACAGTTGTTTGATCAAGAAATCAAAAAACTTATGAAAAAGGATCCAATTATATATCTAGAGCAAAATATTTTCCCATAGCCAAGAGAAGATGCAATTAAAGGGTATGCCCAGTTCCAAAGCTTCGAAAATTTCTTGACAATTTAAGAATACCGAGGTAAGGGGTTTTTAATAACCAAAAACGTTTTCGTTGTAGATAATTCTCACGAATCATAGGCATCCAAATGCTTCCTGAATGGAAGAATAACATCCAAAAGCAATTTAACGCACACATATTGTTCTATTTCTCTAAGTCACGAAGTCCCACTTATTAAAAATAAGCAATTCCATGAAGATAATATGTGTGAGATTCAATGTTAAACATCTTTGATGATATTAGAACCGCAATCCTTTAAAATAGCCCATCAAGCTACCACTGGTTAAAAGCATTAAACTAAATTCATTTTTACAGTGACATGTTTATCAGATAGAGTCCCTATTAACCTTTATGCTCAGATTATTGCTCCTATTATGCATCCCACAATGCTTCATACATTTAAATCGAACAAAAAACCCGATCCAAATGGATTTACAATGGACGTTAATTACATATATTAATTTGTGGGTTTGGGTTTGAGTTTGGGTCCATAATATAATTAAATGGTAAAAGATTAACTCTTAGGTCTTGGGGCTATGGACTCTTGGATTTTATTTGTATCTCCAAACGGATTAAGTTCAAGAAACTATAGCAAAAATAAATTTTTGGTTCCTCCCAAAATTTTTATTTAACTCCATTTAATTGTCTAAATGATGACTTTTTGTTGGAAGAAACAAACATAAAAAAACATCAAACCGATGACAAAAAAATTGGTGTTAGATTGTTTAACTAATCAACTCAGGTGGGAGGAATCACATGAAAAATATCAATTTCATATACAATCAAGACTTACAAGATTAAATGAAATATCTTCTAACAAAAAATTATAGCATCCTCTTGGATATTTCATTTAATCTTTAATCTTGTACTACACGTCTCCTTTTCTCGACGCCAAGAAATAAACCAGTGTAAGTAGGTTTGATTTGGTGTGATTTTGACTTGACCGGTTGTTTTGTTATGTGCAAGTAGGTTGTATACTCGGATCACTTGGTCCATATCCAACATCATAGAAGAATAAGAAGAAACAAAGACTCTCGTTATCCTTTGTAGAGATTCAATATAAAATTATAACTATAATGATTCAAGAATTTAAATTATTTAAGAATTTTATGTACAATCTCGATATCTCACACTCAATGAATGCGTTATTATAATAGTTAGATCACGTTATATATTAATATTAAATCTCTCTCATGTGTGTACAAAACACATCAATTTTTATTACAAAGTATGTGTAATCAATACAAATACATCAACCATTCAACAATATATAAGTCACACTTAGAAACCTCATAAAAAGTTTTATAATTTCATTTTGAGGTTGAAAATCCAAGATTTGCACATTTAAATTTGAGGGAGTATTAGCCCAGGGTTTATATGTAAATCAGTTTTCTAAACGTTTCCTTTTAGTTTCGTCTATTTCCGGCTAAGAATTTGGCATTCGGCGGCCATCCAACGACCGATTAGGTACCGATCAGTGAATCTTAATTTTTTTTATTTTTTTATTTAAAAGAATGTCATTTAGACATTCATAGAAAATATAAAACTAAAATAAATTTGAAATCCTCGCATTTCAAATCTTACAAAAATTGTAAACAAATAAGTTGATCTTGTTAATTAAGAAAAAAATTAAAAACAAAAAACACCTAGACGCTAACTAGTCACCAACTTACGCAAATATATGTAGTTAGGGTTTATATCAACGACACACCTTCACTCTATGGACTCTTTGTTACATATATATTAATTTTAAATGATAATTCCTTGTGATAATCTAATTAACACTTTGTTTTTAATAATATATATTGTATTGGTCTTCTCATTTATCAATGAATTTAGTTTATGTACTATAAAAATACAAGATTTCCCACGCAAATGCCAACCCCCAATTATCGTGTGCCTAGTAATATCATTCCTACGTCGATGTAACACATGTGCAACATAAGATTTGTGAAGCCATTGCATTGATGCAGTACAATCTTAACGCATGGATAACACAAATATTGCATATATATATATATACTTGTGTTGAATGTTGCAATGCCAATATAACACCAGTGGAACACATAGCTAATGTTTCTCTTTACATGGAATTGAAGTTATAATTGGTTGCATGTTCTAAAGCACATCTAATGCGAACATCATCAGACAAAATGTGTTGCTTTGATATTAGCCACGATAACGCGAATGCGTAAGGTCGTGTAACACCAATGTGTTACTCCACTAACATAAAATTAGAACATCTAACAATTCTCGAGCGTCATAATTGTTAATAAGATTGTGTTGCTAAGTTGGCCAAGGTAACTCCAGGGCAACACAATTGCAGTGATAATTATATAAATATATATACATATATATCTATTATATTGGATCTTATCAATTTACTAACCTACAAAATAATCTAAACTCATTCACTCACTCATATATCATGTCTTCAAACGATTCAGATACCTGGTCACTTTAGGTGGATGTATGAGAGGTTTGACACAACGACCAACAGTGTCACTATCAAATTCAAAAGTGTGTTAACGAATGCTTATGACATTTGCTACAAGTTAGATATGCAAAAAGCAATAAATTATATTGCCCCTCTTATAGGTGTAGAAATACAAAAAGTTTTTAGTGAAAATTTTGTGTAAAAGCACCTATCAAAGAAAGCTTTTTATGGAAAACTATTATATTTGGGTTTATCGTAACGAAGATATGAGCAAAATGATAATTCATACACTCGTTACTGAACAATTAGATGGTGTTTATACTAATTTCAAAGCAATTTAAAATGAAAGTAATTTTGAAAATTGTACTCGTCATGAGGGATATACAAATTGGAAATGTGTTTCTCGGCCATCGGATTATGAATGATATAAATATGAATGGATAACAAGCAAACACTTAAGCTTATAACTTTTACGAGTTACTTGGTGCAACAAAACCATCTTTATATTAAGATTGTGAAGATCATTCAAAGTTATCACTTGCAACAATATTGATGAGAGTGGAGACAAATTATAACATCACAGAATATTGCATGGATCAAATATATCAGACGTTGCATGATGTTTTGTCTAAAGGTAACATCGCACTTAAGTCCTTTTATGCAAAGTCAAAGCTCATTGGATCTCTTAGAATGTGACATGAAAATATTGATGTGTGTACAAACAACTATTTGATCCTTTAGAATTACAATATAAATCTTTTGAATTATCGTTTTTTATAGTTGAAAGATTTAAACCTAAAAAGAGAAATAGACAAGGAATTATATACAAAAGAATGTTCTACATGCTAATTATTGACGAATTAAAGAGATTGTAAGAATCACAACATACAACACCACACATGATATACGAACACCATTACGTAGATGGAGAAATGCACATTACTGAATGGAAAGCATGGAAATATTTTCTCGAGGTATATTTCGAATTTGTTTTGAATATAAATGTTTACCTAGTGAAATGCACATATGGATTTGCTTTGTATGATACTTCAAGTAAAATATATTCGTTATGGCCCATAATTGTGTCAATAAATAATTTCCCACTAATGATATGTTTGAAAAAAGAATTCTTAGTTTTTAGTATTCCCCACCTGGTTAGAATCATTTGAAAAAAAAATTGTTACTTTTTAAAATCATTGATTGATGAGTGAATTATATGAGGTAATACAAGGTTAAAACATATGTGTTAAAAAAACAAAATTTACACATTAAAACCATGTTGATGTGGACAATAAGCGATTTCTATATTTACGGGATTTGTGTGGCTGGAGGAGACATGGAAGTCTTTTGTTCCATAATGTATAATGATACAAATTCTTTCATACTAAAAGATAGTAGAAAACCATGTTGGTTTAATTGTCATCGTCATTTTTGTTATGAGATCATCCTATGAGACATAATAAAAGTAATTTTTAAATATAATGGTGGATAAAGATGCATCATGCATATTGACGAGAGATTATATACTATTTGAATGATTAGATAAGATTGACGAATTGCAAATGGCTGTTGATTGCAATGGCAATGAGTATGATAGATGCAAACGATTTGGGATTACCACAATTAGATAAAGTCATTATTTTTTAGATCTCCCCTAGTGACGACACATCTAGTTCGTCATAACCTTGATATTATGCATATAAAGAACAATTTCCTTGATAGAATTATCAATACGGTCCTTTCATTTTATCATCGCAAGTCGATCAAATGATTTTACCTCTACATCCCAAAACAAAAATAAAACGTGAGATTTGGTGTATGATTGTTAAGCTTGCCTTATAGGTAAAATGTAATTAGGTGATAACGATAAAAAAGATAAACCAATACAAGACGACAACGAAAGCCTTTGGCTGAACTTAGTGATATATCATTGTTATACCTCATGAAGAGACAAAGATCATGAAGAATGCGATGATGTTGATGATGAGCTAGAAGATGATGACGATGATTTATAATGTAATTATAATGTTAAATAAAAGGATTACATTATTTATATCTATGATAAATTTAGTAATGTGATTGCGTTAAAAAAATTAGCAACACCACTGCGTTGTCCCAAGTAACGCCAATGTGTTAGAAAAGCTTGCACAACCAACATTTATTGTTATTTTTACAAGCATCAATCCAATGCATTTAGAATCTCAATAACTGATATGGATAACGCCACCTCGTTAGAAATTGTGACGTGCTTACGTCAACATTGCATTGGTACCACTCACATGACGTCTCGCCATGATTGTGCATTAATGCTAACATAAATGCGTCACACTAGGGTAACACAATTGTGTTGGCAATATTTATAAACTCGAACCGATGGTTTATTCTTTTTCATTTTGCAATTCAGAAAGAAACCTATTTTCTCACTCACCATTCGTTGCTCTCTCTCGTTTTCTCTTAACTCTAGCTAACATTTATTAGTTTTTGTTACCAAAATTGACTTTGTTAGAAGGTATATTCCTAACACCGGTTATCTTCAGTTTATTTTCATTGTTTTTATGTACATTTCGATATAGGTATGATGTAGGTGTCATTTAACACAGATTTAGTTATTTCACTACAAATGATTAGGTTTGAAGTATGTACTCGATGTATTTTGAAGATTTAGGTTTAGTTAGATTATGAATTTCGGTTTAGGTATGAATTTTAGTTTTATGTCGATTTAGGTGCGGTTAATATTAGTTCAGATGGGTTAAGGTGTGGTGTGGGTTCGGTTTAGATGCAGTTTAGGTTAGATTGGTTTCATTTGGTTTGGACTAGTTTAGTTTGAGTTGGTATTGAGTTGGAATTTGATTTGGTTTAAGAATGGTTTAGAGTTGGAAAGTATTGATTTCGACTTGGATTTCAATTTGTCATTATTTGTTTTGTCCTGCAAGATATCTCGACAATCATATGGATGTGTTCTAGTATTCTCATTGCGGACTCTGAGTCTTGGAGTGACTTTAGACATGTCAAGTGACACTATAAAAACACGACATTATCAACGAACGGATCAACGCATCCATCCGTTGATAAGAGTTTCCAACGGATTATAACAGACTCCTGAGAATGTTCAATGGTCACATATCCGTTGCAATCCATTGAAATTGTCAACGGACAAGCAACATACGCAATCCAATTTTAAGATCCGTTGAAATGCCGTTAGAAAACCAAAAAAATTGGACAACGGATGTCTGTTCTCGTGCATAGAGATGTATCGGGACAACCACAAATAACCAAAGTCATGATCGAAGAGTTATACATGGATGTAAATATTTAAAATAAAATTTGACTATGTTTTAAACCATTTTATATTTTTTTAATAATCATATTATTTTTTGTAGATCATCCAACCAAATTGATAGAGACATATATTTGGTTTAGATTTGTTAAAGTCTTAAATCATTGTAACTTCGAGCGACGGGATGCCAATGGCTATGCACGAAGTCATGAGCCTCGTGACACGTGTTGATGATCTCATTGCACTATTGGAGGCACAACATACATAGCTCGTCGTGCAATAGACCTATCTCAAAGGGTTCAAAGCAAAGTTTATCCATTTCAAATCGATTGTAGATTTTTTGCATCTATTGACTTCGTACCGCCCCTCTTAGACCTGCACCAGAATTGGCATCAAGACCCTTATATTTTTCATCACCATATATCGATATAGTGGGACTAGAAGACTTATTATACGAAAAATTAGTATACATATTTTTTATATTTTAGAAAATTTTAAAAATATTTATTTAATTTTATAATTTTTAAATATCTTTTTAAAAAATATATAAGTAATTTCCAACGCAATCCATGTTGGAACGATATTTTCCGGTGTAACACAACTTTTGCGTTGAAATGTAATTGACAATTTCTAAACGAGGTTATGTTAGCTATTTTTAATGTCATTGGACGTTCAAATGGTCTTACAATGTCTAACGCACACCCATGTTAACCGTTTCGACAACTAGACCAATGCATTTTAAACCACGATGTTGTTGAGTGTTTTAATGCTCTATCATTGACCGCGGTAAGCCTTTTTTACCCGATGTTGCATTGTCATTGTGTATCCAATCTAACATCGGATCATTGCTTGTCGTATTACAACGCCGTATTGTGTTCGAAATAATAGTTTTTAATGCAAAATCAATTGTTTCAATGGTATTGAGTTGGTTTTTACGTGTTTTTTGTAGTAATATTTTTATAAAATTTATAAATTTGAGAAATAATTCTGCAAAATATAAAATATTTTACAAATGTTTGTTTTGGTTAAATCGTTACAATTACTTAAAAAGATTTTATACGGTGTGACAAATAAAATAACTTCAACTTGATAAAAATTTAAAGATTCAATGAATTATATTTTTGTTTGGATATGCTAAGAAAAATGATGTGTTGGTTAAATTTATTGAAGAAGGACCTCTTTACAATTAATTAAAAAATAAATGGTTTTTTTCATTAGAATAGAGGTATAAAAAACATTTTTCAAGTGAAATTTAAATGACTATTTTATTTTATTTTTTGAAGGAAGAAGGTATCTCTTCCTGATAAAAGATGATGAATAAGATTATTCTTTTTCCATATATAATATATATGGTTACAATGATCAATCTAAATTCATAAACTCGTATTTCATCTATTTCGTATTTTTTCTGAATATTTTCTTCACGATGTTAATGATCATCCTCTGGTATCGGTTTTGAGGAGTTTCATGGTGTTTGTGATCAAACCAAATCATAATCAATAAAAATGTATAAAAGTGTAAAATCGGTTACGTTGTAACAGTTTGGATCAACATCAAAGTTAGTAATTTAAATGCAAAAATATATTATATATAACGATAAAATGATATGGTAATATAAAATGTATTAATATTGACTTGTCTAAACGTCGAAAACATTATATGTGTTCATGATTCTGAGTTCAGAACAAGTTTTATCATCATACAAATTTTCATTTTTGTTTAAGTATTATTCATAATATCCAAATAATTCTAGCTATTTTGAGGGTCTCACAAGTGGAATTGTTGCATTTGAGTTTGTGATTGATGACATTGTCTATAATTGTTTGCATTTTCTTTCATTTTGTCTGATTAATGGAATTTTTGTGTTTGATTGTGATACGAATTGTTACGATTTAGAACGAATGATGAGAAACTATTGTAATTCGGTTTTAAGAAAAAATTATAAAAAACGACATCTATTATTAATAAAATAATTTATTTAAAATTTTATTAATTTTTTTATATTTTAATTATAATTCTCAAATATTTTAAATAAATTTAACAAATTTAAAAAATCTAATATATATGCATATATTTATAATTAAATAAGATATCCAACAAAGATAATGAATAATTGAAATAAATTTATAAAAATACATAACAGAAAAAATAGCATTTAATAAAATTTCAAATATTTTAAATTGTTATTAACTACTAGTTCTATTTTAAAAATTAAATTTATATATTGTGTAAATTTGAAATATTATTAAATAATACATTAATATACAAAATAGCATTTAGATAAAATTTCAAATATTTTAAATTGTTATTAACTACTAGTTCTATTTTAAAAATTAAATTTATATATTGTGTAAATTTGAAATATTATTAAATAATACATTAATATACATATTATTACATGCATATACATATATAAATATGTATACACATGCAAATCATACATGTATATATATATGTAAATATATACACATGTGTATACAAATATACATTGTATACACATAAACATATATTATAAAATATATGTATATGAATGTATATATGTATGAATATATATATATATATATTTATATGTGTTTATGTGTATATATACATGTATATATATGTATTTTTGTGTTTGTGAATGTGTGTATATATATCCCTATTTTTTTTATTAATGTATATATATATATCTATATATATACATGTATATATATTATATTATATTATATTATATTATATTATATTGATTGTTATTTTCTTCATTGGGATACGAGCGTATACATGTACATGTAAGTATATGTTTGTATATAAATGTATTTTTGTGTTTAAAAATATCTATGTATCTGTATATATATATATATCAACTTTTTTAGGAATGTATTAATATATACGTATATAAAATGTATGTCTATATATGTAATTATACTTGTATATGTTATGTCTATATATGTTTATATATTATATATATGTATATATATGTATATGTAAGGTTGAAAAGTGTCAGACGCTAGGCGGACGGACATCCAGGCCTAGGCGGATTCGGCGGAATTATGTATATATCTATATATATATATATTATGTAAATAATACAATTTAAATGTTTAATTTAAAATATTTATAAATGTTAAAACCACACACAATTAAATTTGAAACAAATAACAAAAACAAATAAGTAACTTTCCTGACCATCTAATTCCATTTTTCAATATTCTTCATTGAATTGTTCTTCGTCGGGTTCAAATTTTATGTTAACTTCTTTTTCAGAATCAAAATCAGATTCATCAAGTTCTCGAACCACAAATAAATCGTCCATTTGATCTTTTGAACCCTTACACTAAAAACTAAATATGTGTGAAAACAAAACAATTCAATACGCAATAAAAAAAAGAATGAATAAACCCCGATAATTTAATTAACAGTTTTTTGGTATAAAAGTCTGATATGTCCAGCAAACAATTTGAAAAGTTACGATATGAAACGGTAAATTTTATTTTATTAAAAAAACGATATTAACATCTTCAAAATATGGTTAGATAATAACAAAATAAGTTAGTTTTTATTTTAACAAAGAGATATATAAATACAATAATAATATAATAAACAAAGAGATATATAAAAATATGGGTAAAAAAGTGTCACAAGAAGAGATCCTCACAGAGACCATATTTTCTTTATCTCACACCTCAACGGACAGAATATAACACATAAGTGGTGGATTCCAAAGCTTATAATCCGCTGCTCTTCCTTTTGCTCCATTTTCCAACGGTATACTCTCTCTATCTCTTCTTCGTCTTGTCTTATTAAAGCTGTCGAACACTACCAAAGAAGAAGAAGAAGAAAAATAGCCTTCGAATAACGAATAAGGAGAGGAGGAAACAATGGGGAAATCTGCGTCTTCTTGCTTCTGAATCATCACTTGCAGCGGTGGAGACGGCGGAGATGGTGGCACTGCGATCCTACGGCGAAAGATTTTGTCTGTATTATCTGTCTTTGTTTATCTCTTTCTGTCTGTGTTGCCGAATTCTTGTTCGCATTTGGTGGTTTGATATCGGAGCTAAGAAGATGCTAAAGTTTCTATTTTGAGATCTGAAATATTGTCTATAGAGCGGAAAAAGCTAGGTCGCCTAGGCGGCCGCCGAGCGATTAATCAAGCGCCCGGACCGCCGAGACGGCCAAAACGCCGAGAAGCTCCGATTTACCATTAATCGGGGCGGCCCACCACCGCCTAGACCGATTTCTTAAACATTGTGGATATGATATATATGTAGATGCATATGAATATGTATATACATATATTTAATGGATATATATATATATATATATTAATATACATGTATATATATTTTGTTAATTATATAGAATTAATAAATATTTTTGTCATTTGGTCAAATGCCATCAAGCGTATCTACAATCGCAACATTTTCTTTGCATTTTAAAATTCACGATTGATAGTATTTATCGGCAATTGTGATTCCATTAATCGTTTTTCTCTGTAATAAAAAATCGTAAACGCGGACGTGTCCATCAATTATAAACTCAATTTATTTATTATGGTAAGTTTATACTGATCTATAATATATATATATATATATATAGTTTCGACTAAGAAAAAAATTGCCATTCATGATAGAACCAATAATTTTATTTTGGTAGTCTATCACTATTTTAGGCTTTGCTTTCCATAATTACTTGTGTTTTCAACTTGGTTTTGTTTTCTATAAAAAAAGTTCGAACCAAACGTAGGACTACTTCTAATTAAAGAGAAACTTTGTTACAATAACTCAAACCGAATTTCATTCAGTTGCACTTTAATTGATTCAGTTTTACACATAAATTATATATTTATATATAATTTCTTAAAAACACAAAAATTATTTTGTTTTTCAATTTTATACATAAATTATTATAATACTTCCAAAATAATATAAATAATAATAATACTAATAATAATAATTTTTAGATTAATCCATATTACCTTCATTGTCACAATGTAGTCTAACTTCAGTTGAAAATAAAATGATTCATTCATCTTTACAAAATAATTAATTTATAGTTTGATGTTTATGTGTATATAAATATATATATGTTTTTGTTGAAACAAGAAAGCACATGATGAAACGGACCTTTGAAAGGACCAATGTAGTTAGCCACTAACAACACAGATAAAAAAACAAAACTAAAAATAAAATAAACAAGAAAAAGCTACAGATAGATCTAATCTAAGCAGTTGTGATGTATGTAACTAAGGAAGAGAGGGAGGTGCGTGCGCTCCACGCTCGGCTTTATCTCCTCTCTCTCCCCCGTTATTTTCTCTTCCTCCTGAGTTTCGCTATCACGAAAAAAGAAAACACGATTTACAAAAGAAAAAAAAAGTCATCGTCTTCTTCAACTCTTTCATTGTCGTGTCTCTTTCTGAACCTTTTTCCTCGTGTCCTTATCAAGCAATGTCTGAGAGAATCTGAAACTAAACCCTAATAATCTCTCTCCAAGGTGTTTTCTGACGAAGCTTGTTTAGCTTCGTGTCGGGCCGCATTGTCGGAGTTTTTGTCAAGGTACAATGTAAACTCATGTTTCAGAGAAATTCCATGGTCAATAAATGTTTAAAAGAAGAATGTAATTTGTACGAAAACGGCCATATAGTTGAATTCTCTCTTTTTTTTTAACGAAAAAAGCTTTGATCTTTCAGAAACGTTTCTGAGTCGATGCAATGGGTGATGATAAAGTCTCCGACGACCTATTCACATTTTGCCATGCCAATGATGGTGCTCAAGATCAAGCTCTGATGAATTCTTCTACCTCCTTCAACGGTATGCATGTTGATTCATCCACATCTGACCTCTTGAGCTTGGAAGGCGACAATTCAGCCAATCCGTTCCTAACCCATATTCTCATATCGAATGAGCCTCGTGATCACGATTCAGATCAACCCGAGAGTCCTTTCTTTGATCAACTAGATACTCCAAAGGTCTACGTGGCTCCAAGAGTCGACGTAAGCCATCAGGACTCGTTTTCGGAGGATTCCCATGTTGACCACATTGAGGACGCGAGGATCTCATTTGCATCCCCGGGGCATGAGACGAGTCAAGAGCTCGCTCCTCTTCCACGTCTTAAAGTTCCTGGTTCGCCCAGAGCTCTCGTGTACCCCAGAGCAGCCGTGTCTCCACGTTTTGGGTCGCCGAGAAGCGTGGACTCGCCTGTGAGCTCGGGGACACCTAAAGTCATTGGTGTGATTGATACAACCGCCCCTTTCGAATCTGTTAAGCATGCTGTTTCGAAGTTTGGTGGGATCACAGACTGGAAAGCTCATAAGATCCAGACTATAGAGGTACCAAGTCTGATGATTTTGTCATCTATGTTTTCGGGTTTTGTCAGAAATTCTAATGGTTCGGTTGTTAATTAATTTTAGAGACGAAAGCTGGTGGATCAAGAACTCGAGAAAATGCAAGTAGACATACCCGAGTTCAGGAAACAGGCTGAGTTAGCGGAAGAGGCGAAGCATCAAGTACAGAAAGAGGTCGAGAACACGAAGAGGCAAATCGAGGAACTAAAACTTGAGCTTGAGAAGGCACAAAAGGAGGAGCAACAAGCGAAGCAAGATTCAGAGCTCGTGAAGCTCCGTCTGACAGAGATGGAACAAGGGATAGGAGACGAAGCCAGCGTCGCGGCCAAAGCTCAGCTCGAGGTGGCTAAAACGAGGCATTCATCTGCGGTTTCTGAGCTGAAATCCATTAGAGAAGAGATCAAAATGGTCTCTGAGGAACACGAAGCCTTGTTAAAGGAGAAAGATTTGGCTGCGAAAAAGGCTGAAGCTGTCGCGTTGGAGGGAAAAGAGATAGAGAGGAAGATGGAGGGATTGACTATCGAGCTGATGGCTACGAAGGAGATGTTGGAGTCAGCACACGCAACTCACCTCGAAGCAGAAGAGAAGAGATTCAGAGCCGCCATGGCAAGGGACCATGACATTTACAATTGGGAGAAGGAATTGAAGATGGTGGAAGACGATATTGAGAGGCTTAACCAAGAGATTCAAGCCGCAGACGATGTGAAAGCTAAACTAGAGACTGCTTCGTCTCTTCTTAGGGATCTGAGGGCCGAATTAGCGGCTTACATGGAGAATTCCAAGCTGCGAGAAGACTCGAATGGCGATCCACTGATGCAAAAGAGAGGCCAAAGTGACATACAAACAGCGGTTGATTCCGCAAAGAACGAACTCGAAGAAGTCAAATCCAACATCGAGAAAGCGACTTCTGAGGTTAAAGCCTTGAAGATAATTGTTTCGTCGTTGCAGTCGGAACTCGAAAAAGAGAGGAAGGTTCTCGAAGAGACTAAGCAAGGAGACAACAAGCTGGAACAGATAAGTTCAGACGTGACATCTATTCAGACAAAGGATAGAGAAGCAAGAGAAGAACTAGCAGAAATTGCCAAGAAGCTACAACAAGCGGCCAAAGAGGCAGAGGAGGCGAAGTCTCTTGCCCAGGCTGCTCGAGATGAGCTCAGAAAGGCGAAGGAAGAATCTCTTCAAGCGAAGGGAGGAGTGCGTGCGATAGAGAACAGATTAATTGAAGCAAGAAAGGAAATGGAGGCTGCTCGGGCTTCTGAGAAGTTGGCCTTAGCAGCTATTAAAGCCTTACAAGACAGCGAATGTGCTCAAAGGTTCGAGGACGTTAATTCACCTCGAAGCATAATAATTTCTGTAGAGGAATATTATGAGCTAAGCAAGCGAGCACACGAGGCAGAGGAGGCAGCCAACGCCAAGCTTGCAGAGATAGTTGCCCAGATCGAGGTAGCTAAAGAGGAAGAGTCTAGAATCTTGGAAAAACTAGAGGAAGTGAACAGAGATATGGCTGCAAGAAAGGAAGAGCTAAAAGTCGCTATGGAGAAAGCTGAGAAAGCTAGAGAAGGAAAGCTGGGAGTGGAGCAACAGTTGCGGAAATGGAGGTCGGAAAATGGGAAGAGGAGAAAAGAAGGCGCCATGGAGTTAGAGAAAAGCCCGAGATCAAGCACCGAGTGGAGACATAAGGATTATGGCTTTGGCCAGCCAGCATACACTCCTCTTTCTCCACATAGACCAGAACCCAATGCCTCGGATTTACAGGAAACCAGCAACACTGATGCTGATAACAATGTGAACCCTGAAACAAGGAAGAAAAAGAAGAAGTTTTCTTTGTTCCCTAAGGTTTTCATGTTCCTATCAAGGAAGAAATCACACAAATGAGACATCCAAGACCTGTTCTTACAGGTAGGTTTCACCTATCTATCCTTTTTTCCTATACATTGGATTCTTTTTATCTTACAGCAACGGGGAAAAAGAATGCTGGAAGACAGCATTTACCTTTCATGTAACATTTTCTTGGTTATCTTTGGAAGACAAATTTGGTGTAATCGTATAGAAAATACAGTTATCAGTATTTTCTGGCCAACCTTCCGGCCACTTGCAGTTTTCTACGGCAAATTGAATGAAATTTCTCCTTACACGAGAATCAAATAAATAATTGACGATGGTTTCACAGGATGTATTTACCATGCATTTCATAGTGTTTCAGCGAAAACATACCTGAGTAGCCAAGCTGGAAAGGGTCTGCAGATCTTATACCATGGAATTGAAAGATGCTCTATGAGGTTTTCACTAGGGCTGGTGTGCATGGTGACGTTGTGGAAACGCGAGTTATAATTAACCTAGTCCACTTCACCGCAAGTATACGGATCTTGTAGTACCAGGGTCGATCTCAGGGACTAATACAGCTAAACTAAGAACAAAACTAAACTAGGAAGAAAGTTGATATGAGGGGATATGGTTCTACTGCTCCTAAATCTAACCTAATGGAGACAACGGAACGAGGGTAAAGATGAACTAGATGTGATGAAAACCTTTGGCTGAGAACCAAGGCTGATGAAATCCATATATCTTTTGGTATCTCCAAACCTGGAAAAGGGTCTCAATTCCCATCAAGATAAGCTGAACAATTAACAGAGTCCCCGTGCTTGCAAAGTCGATTTTTTTGCCCCAGCTTCATACACGAAGCAGCGATAACAAAACCCTAATCAGCAATTCAGATTATAGATTCAAAGTACGAAAATTTTCAGGGAAATGAATGACCGATTGAAATTGTGAAGAGCTTACGCATGTGAAGAGAATTCAGGCGACACCGAGCATGGTGAAACGACAATGAACAAGCTTCGCGTGTACGTAAGCTCTATTATTTTCAAGCCCTAACGTATCATACCCATAATCCATAATCTCCGGCCAATCTGTGAAGTAATATCATGAAATTCCACCAAAAAAATTGTTGTTGGGTGAAGAGGAATTGACGGCTCACATTCCGTGGAGGTACGGGGATCGAGCCCTGGGAGCAACGAAGCACAATCTTCGGCGGCTCGATCCACCACTCGTTCGGAGATTCTCACCAGCGGCTTCTCCGACCAGAATCCTCTACACGTCACGGCGGAAGAAGTTCTGCGGAGAAGCGTCAGAGACTGAATAAATCCTCGGCAGTGTAAAGGCATTATTGATTTCGCAAGTCAGTATAACATACACACAGTGCGCAACAAAAACATTAAAGTCTATTTAACGGCAGGGATAAGCCTCCAACTGTCAGGGCGGTTACAAAACTAAGTACGAGAGCGGTTACGAAACTATTGCTCGGGCAGTTACGAGACTCTAGCTTGGCGGCGCCTTGCCTCGTTCAACTCCCATGTTCGTCTCACGTACTAAGTTCTGCAACCGTCCAACTAGCTCCGCAACCGTCTGTCAAGCTCCGAAACCATCCATGCCATCCGTCTCGAACCAGTGCTTGAACCACGAACCGTCCGGGTTCAGCATCACGTTTCACCAAGTATCGTCCCGGGTCAACCCGATAGCCACGATCTCAGGCTTTACCGTCCCCACGGTACGTCCGCCGGTCACCTTGTCATACGCTCATGCGTACGTGATTACTCGTTGTGACGCAAGGCACACCATCACAACGGTTGTGCCTCTGGACGCGGTCCACCCTAGGACCCAAGATGTTACAAACCACCTCCACCAGAGGAGCTTGACGCCCTCGTCAAGAACTCTCGGACCTTGTCCTCCAATTGCCACAACGTGGTGTCACGTTCCCACGAGGCCTCAGTTTCGAGACTTCCCTTCCAGTGCATCAAGAACTCGACCCTACGGTTCTTCTTGCTCTGGCTCTTGACTCTCCGATCAAGGATTTTCTCCACCTCATGGTCTAACTCCTTCCGAACCGTCGACGGATTCCACAAGAACTGCGGATGGATTGCCCCCGAATCCTGCACGAAGGACTTAAGGTAACTCACATGAAACGTTGGGTGTACCATCAGCCTCTCCGGCAACTCTAGCCGATACGCCACGGACCCAACCTTTTCCTTCACCAGGAAATGTCCGTCATACCTCGGGACCAATGCTCGTTGAGTGTCCTTGGCGCTGATCCGCTTCCAAATTTGGGGCGTCAGCTTCAGTAACACTTGGTCTCCCACATTAAACGCGAGCAGTAGGCGGCCCTTGTCGGCATACTTTTTCATCATTCGCCTCGCCTTCTCTAAGCTATCACTGGCCTCCGCTAGCATTTCCTATCGATCCCTCACGAATCGATCAGCAGCAGGACAATTAGAGTTTTTACCTTTCAGAATATCTCCTACAGGGTCAGAGGTTGCCATCCCATCACAACTTCGAAGGGACTGAATCCCATGGCGCTTGACTTCTGAACGTTATATCCAAGACATCCACCCAATTTTCTGCGATGTACTCACATAGTGCCGTAGGTATTCCTCCAGTACCGCATTGATCCTCTCCGTTTGCCCGTCCATCTGAGGATGGTTGACCGTTGAAAACTTCAACTACGAACCCATTGTATTGAACAAGCTCGTCCAGAATCTTCCTGTAAATCGCGCATCGCGGTCGCTCACGATGTTCTGCGGTAAGCCAAAGTACTTAACCACGTGATCATGGAACAACCTTACAGCTTCCTGGGCAGGACAAAAACTCGGGGTAGGGATGAACACCGCGTATTTGGAAAAGCGGTCCACGATAACCATAACCGACCCCTTAGGGAATCCGGTTATGAAGTCCATGGACGCTGAAACCCATGCCTTTTCCGGAATGGGTAGAGGGTGCAGAAGACCCGCCTGCCTCGCTCGTTCCATCTTATCTTGCTGGCAAATCATGCAGGACTTGACGTATGCTTCCACATCGCTATCCAACTTCGGCCAATAGTAGGTCCACGTCAACAAGTCCAAAGTTCGCTGATGTCCCAGATGACCAGACCATCGGGCGTCATGGACTTCCCGCAAAAGTTTTTGACGAAGTTCCATCCCAGGAACATACAAACGTCTCCCACGAGCATATAACAGCCCGCCCTGGATCCAAAACCGCTGAATAATTCCATCCGTCACTTGTTGGTACAGCTTCTTGTATTCCCCATCCTTCTCTGCGGCCTCCCACACTTTATCCACAAAGTCTATCTCGACTTGAGAAATCGCGGCCACCACTGTGGTCACCGTCTCAGAGTGTTTCCTGTTGATTGCGTCGGGGACCAGGTTATGTTTCCCGGATTTGTGTTCCCACGAGAAATCATACTCCAGTAAGAACCCTTGCCATCTCGCCTGCTTCGCGGATAGATTTTCCTGGGTCTGGAAATAGGTTTTGGCAACGTTGTACGTCTTCACCACGAACCGCGTTCCCAACAGATAATGCCTGCAAATCCGTAGATAGTGCACCACGGTCAGCATCTCCTTCTCATGAGTGTTGTACCTTTCCTCGATCGATTTCAATTTTCGGCCCTCAAATGCCACCGGATGCCCATCCTGCACAAGAACACCACCCAATGCTCGGCCAGATGCATCCGTATGTACCTCAACTGGCTTGTCAAATTCCGGGAGCTTTAAGACTGGCTCTGAGGATACTACCATCTTGAGACCCTCGAATGCCTCCTGACATCGTTCCGACCATGTCTTCGTTCGTTCTTCTTCAACAGATCCGTCAGTGGGGCTATCCGTTCTGAATATCCCTTAATGAAATTTCGATAGTAGTTCGCTAGTCCCAGAAATGAACATAGATCCGGTATCGTCTGGGAAGCTCCCAATTGAGGATGGCCCGAACTTTGGCTTCATCCATCTGAACACACCCATTTAAGATTTTGTGTCCGAGGAACATTATCTCGGCTTGCCCAAATTCATATGTTTCCTTCTTCACATACAGATCATGTTCCCGCAGCTTCCCAAAGACTAATCTCAAATGTTCGACATGCTTCTCTAGCGTCTCCGAATAAATCACAATATCGTTAAGATAAACAACCACACACTTGTCGAGGAACTCGTAAAGTACCTCATTCATCAGGCGGCAGAATATGGCTGGGGCGTTCGTAAGCCCGAACGGCATCACCAAGAACTCGTAGGAACCATATCTGGTCACACAGGTGGTCTTCGATTCATCACCCTCCGAAATACGAACCTGCCAATAGCCTGATCATAGGCCACGCACATACGTATTGAACCATCTACCTTCTTTTGAAACATAACAGGGGCTCCGTAAGGGGCCTTGGACAGCTGAATGAACCTAGCTTCCAACAGCTTATCCAGCTGTTTCCTTAGTTCGGCCAACTCCACCGGACCCATTCGATACGGGGCTTGGGCCGGTGGTTTCGATCCAGGCACCAAATCGATGGTATGGTCGATTGGCCTTCGCGGCGGTAATCTCTTTGGTAGCTTTGGCGGCATTCTGTCCGTAAACTCCGCCAGCACGCCCGCGATTTCATCTGGGACCTCATTCATTTTCCTAGACTTGGTTTCGACAAGGGCAGCTACGATGGTAGTTGTGCCATATCGAACACCCCGCTTCAGTTGAAGCACCGAAAACAATCCAGTCTTCGCTTTGGCCTTCCCTTTGGCCACTTGGGCTTCGATGAAACATGGCTTCTTCTCGTCACCGATAAACACGCTACCCAGGTGTGGCATCACCACGACTTTGGTGCGTTTGAGGAAAGAGTTGCCCAAAACAAGATCATAGTCATCAATATTGACGATAATGAACTCAAGGGGTCTGGACCACTCTCTGAATTCGGTCACAGCTTCTTCCACAATCCCCAATACAGCACTCGTGCCAGAATTGACGGTCTTCATGGTGTTCTGCGTCGGACACAGATTCAGCCCCAATTCTTTGGCAACATCGGCCTTCATGAAATTGTGTGTAGCTCCCGTGTCCATCATTGCCTTGATTTCCTTTCCATTTATCCCGACTCGACAGTACATCAGGCTTTCGTACGAGGCTTGGGGAACTCAGATGGCTCCCAACAGACGCATCGTGTTAAGGATGGCCTGCTCCTCTTCTCCAGAAGCATTTTCATCATCTCCGGAGGAACCTTCGACTTCCAACTCAGCCTGTAGTGCTGCGAGCCTTTGCTTCTTCGAACAGTCCCTTATGAAATGAAACCCTTTGCATATGAAGCAACCATTTTCTTTCGCTTTTCCGGAAGCACTAGTTTCACCTTTCTCGGATTTCCCTCCAGAGTACTTATCCGACTTCTTGTACCCTTTGTAGTGCTTTCTCTTCTTCCCACAGTTGTCGCTGCGTCTAAGGTGTTAACCTTTTGACGCCGCAGTTCAATCTACGCCCAAGGCTTCAACCCGGAGAGGAAATAGAACAATTTGTCCTCCTCTGACATGTTCTTCACGTCCAGCAGATGGGACATGAACGAGCGAACGTACTCCTTGGAGTACCGGTCTGCTGAAGATTTTTTAGTTTCTCTCGCACCATGAATGAGACATTGTTCCAAAGAAACTGATTCCTCAGATCTCCCTTCATTTTCTCCCACGACACATTCGGGACATCATTTCCCCCAGAATGGTCGCCAGAAGATAAGAGCATGAGCCACCACAGCTTGGCGTCACCGACAAGGAAAGTCACAACGACATCCACCTTGTGCTCCTCAGGGACATTCGTTGTCTTGAAGTAATGCTCCACGTCCCACAAAAAGTTTTCCACGACCCTTGCGTCACGAACACCCTCGAAGGACTTTGGACTTGGGATGTGGACTCGCTTGGATAAGTTGTCCGTATCCTTTACCGCTCGTGCTACCTTCAGCACACTAATCTCCTCCCAAAGGACCTCGACAATCCTCTCGTTTTGAGCAGCCCCATTCAACGAACTGGGATCAGTAGGGGGAGTGTTCCGGGGTCCGATTCTGACTTCCAACACTCTCTGGAGAGTCGGACTTATGTCGGTCACCTTCTCAGCAAGACTTCCGGTAGACCGAACCACAGTATCTTCGGGATCGATGGGGTGATCACCGTTGATACCCAGAAAACCTTCAATCCGATCAAGCCTTTGGTAACTCCTCATTCTCGGTATTGTAGGATTCTTTATGACTGAGCCGAAACCGGGCTCTCATACCAAGTTGTCACGGCACTATAAATCACTACGGACCGCGACTGGCAGTAAGTGCGACACCTTACTCAGCCTTTCCGTAAACGAACACACACAAGAGTGTTTTTGTGAAAATACTCGGGACTTGTATTGATTTCGCAAGTCAGTACAACATATAGTTCATTCTATCTGCAACAAAGACATTACAATGTCTATTTACATGGCAGGGACAAGCCCCCAACTGCCTGGGCGGTTACAAAACCAACTACGTGAGCAGTTACGGACCCACTGCTCGGGCAGTTACGAGACTACAGCTTGGTGCCTTACCTCGTTCACCTCCCACGTTCGCCTCATGTGCTAAGCTCTGCAACCGTCCAACCAGCTCCACAATCATTCGTCCAGCTCAGCAACCATTCGTCCAGCTCTGCAACTGCCATCCGTTTCAAACCAACGCTTGAACCACGAACCGTCCGGGTTCAGTATCACGTTCCACCAAGTATCGTCCCGGGCCAACCCGATGGCCACAGTCTCGAGCCTTACCGTCCCCACGGTACGCCCATCGGTCACCTTGTCACACGCCCCCGCGTACATGGTTATTCGTTGTGACGCAAGGCACGCCCATCACAACGATCAGCCCTCCGGACGCAGTCCACCCTAGGACCCAGGGTGTTACAACATCCACGTAAATCAAAGGCATGTCTTATTCATGGTTTTCTCACTTGCTTTGGTCTGACACTTATTATCCAAATGGGGTGTGTTTCTCTTTGCTTAGTGGTATATGTGGGACAAAATATTCGTGTTCCTTTTCAATTCGTATTTTTAATTTAAAATTTTAAAAAATATAAATATATAAAAAATATAAATAATATATTCAATTAGCTGCGTATCTGCAAATATTAAAAAAAATTTATATATATAACACAATTAATTCAAAGATCAAATTATAAATAAAAAATATTATTAATTTTATTCTAAGATTAAATTTAAAATATATAACCAATATATACTATACTTAAAAATTAAAGGATTAAAATGTAATTTTTATAAACTTCTAACCCTAAAATTCTAATATTTGTTTAAAAAGAAAAAACCCACAACACCTTAATTTCTGTTTTACACCAATTTTCTCTGAACTATCTGACACATCTGATTCTCTCTTCATCTTATAAAATTCATTCAATTTCCCCTCAATTTTTTCAATTTCAGTCGATTCTCCCTCTATTATATGAACTATATAACTCCGTTAACCGGCCCAATTTCACTTGAATTCGACCCGATTTTCATCCGAAATAAAACTCAATTTGACCCAAATTTAATCTGATTTTAACTAAACCAAATTAAAGTAAAGCAAACCAAGAAAACTAAACCAATTAAAACCAAACCAACCCTAATTTTTTCCTCATTTCCTTCCCATGGTTCATCTCCTCTCCATATTTCATTCAAGCATACAACACCTCTTCGTCGTCGTCCTCTTCTCTGTCCTCTTTGTCCCCATCCCCTTCGTCGTCGTCCTCTTCTTTGTAGGTCCTCTTCATCGTTGTCCTCTTCCATTTAGATCCCCTTCGTCACCCTTCGTCACCCTTCGTCACACTCTTCTTCCCCGTAGGTCCTCTTCGCCGCTCGTCCTCTTCGCCGTTGTCCTCTTCTCTGTAGATCCTCTTCGTCGTCGTCCTCTTCCCAAAAGAACTCTTCTATATGGTTCCTTGCAGCGTCGTCGTCCTCTTTGCTTCCGTCCTCATTGTCGTCCATCAGTTTGCCGCCATCCTCCTGGGTTTTGTTCCGACCACCATTCTCCCTTGGTTTTGGTCACACCGTCTGTCTGTCATCTTCATCTTCTGCAGTTCACCTTGATTTTCTATCGTCCGTCATCTTCATCTTCTGGTGTCCGTCATCTTCATCTTCTGCAGTTAACCTCATCATGGATTGTGTTCTGTTCAGGTAATCTTTAATCTTCTAATCAGTGTGTGTTTTAATCAGTGTGTATTTTATTGTCACAATCTGTATTTAGTTTATTAGGATTATGCATTTTGTATTTGAAATGATGCAGTGTAGTGATTGATGATCAAGATTATGCAGAGAAAGATGTGATAAGCGTGTTCAGTTGGAAATAAAATTTTTTTGTGATGAATTATGCCCCAATAGTGACGAAGAACCGAATGTGGAATTGATTTATAGCGACGATGAGATAGAATTGCCTAATTCGGAGCAACCTATGTGTTTGATACATATCATCTCCAACCTAAAAAAGAATGGCACAACAAAAGTTTTGAAACATTTAACATGGAATATTGCTACAAGTTATAGCTACAAGTTATAACGAGGCTGATTTTTCGTCTAGTTGTGAGAAACTAGAGAAAATTAATAAGTCTGCATTTGATGATTTGATGAAAATTAATCCACGTAATTGGTGTTGGGCAATATTTTAGACCATGATGTTATTGTTGTGATATACACAATAATATGACCGAATTATTCAATAACAGCATTTTCCAATAAAAATTCTTTGTTCTTGCATATTCCTACTGGTTTTCCAGCTAGATTGAGACCAATGATAGAGATGTTGGAAATTATCAGGAGACAGCCTATGATTAGAATGGTTAAACGAGTTTTAATTGCAGTAAAATACATGGGTAAACACATTCCAAGAGTGATTTTTTCGTTCGAAAAATCTAAGCCATGAGTGAGAATTGTGTGACATATCTTAGTTCTTATGAGAGATTTGAAATTGATGATGCGAGAACTGGTTATGTGGTTAACTTGCACCAACACACATGTACATGTAGAAGATGAGATTTGATTAGTATTATTTGTCAACATGCATTAGTGTGATGATGACAAGAAAAATATATGTTGAGCCTTACATTAATGACTATTATTTGGTGGAGAAATGACAAATACATATAGGAGAAATATCTTTTTGCTTTGTGGTGCAAGATTTTGGAAGACATCTTGTGTAGATCTTATCAAGCCGCCAATGATTAGAAAGATGCCTGGTAGACCTAAGAAATAATATATAGGAAAAAGGATCCGAATAAGTCTTCGTCAAAAAAAAGAACAAAGATGACCAAACGAGGCAGCAAACATCATTGTGGTCGATATGATGTATTTGGACACAATGTGATATCATGTAAACAACCACAACTATCTCAAGTAATTTTTATTTTAAATCTTTATTACATTTTTATGAAATATATGATGTTTTACTTGATTTTTACTGTTTTCAGGAAACCTATGATGTTATGGAATTCTTCCATCCTTTCGAGTCTAAGTTTAACTTTTGGAGAATCAAGTTTAACTCGATTTTTATTGTATTGGATTTAACTTTTGGAGAATCAAATTTAACTTTTGGAGAATCAAGTTGTATTGGATTTATCGATTTAATGTGTGTTTTATTGATGTAACGTTTGTATTGGATTTAACTTTTGGAGAATTAAGTTTAACTTTTGGAGAATCAAGTCTGTATTGGATCTAACTTTAGGAGAATCAAGTTTGTATTGGATTCGATTCGAATTCACTTTGAAATTATATTGGAGGAACTAGCGTAAAATTGGGGAATTGGCATAAAGGAGGAAAGTTGGGGGTGTTGTGGGCTTTTTTCCTTTGTTTTCTCCTTCATTCCTTCTTCCTCTCTTCTTCCCTACTTTTCCCTTTTCTTCTACTCATCAGACGCCCACCCTCCGCCGCTTGCACGCCTTCCGCTGCATGCACACCCTCCACCGCACGCACTCCTCCGTCGCACGCCTCCTTCTACCGCACGCCCTCAAACGCCGCACACACTCCTCCTTTGCATGCCTTTCGTCACACATCTTCCTCCACCGCATGCACTCCTCACTTACACGCCCTCTTCCATCGCACACACTCCTCCCTCTCACGCCTTCCTCCGTCGCACTCCTTCCTCCATCGCACACCCTCCTCCTTCGCATGCCATCTGCCCTTGCACGTCCTCTTCCGCCGCACACACTCCTCCATCGCATGGCCTCCTCTGCCGCATGCCCTTTTCCACTGCGTGCACTCCTCCCTCGCACACCTTTTTTACCATCGGATATCAGTTTTTTATTATAATTTTTTATTTATTTTTTTCAAAAAATAATTTTGTATACGGATACGAATATTCAAATATTTGTGGATATTCGAATTTATGAAACGAACAACAAAATTGAATATCGACGAATACGAATATGAATAATGAGATATTTACGGATATTCGGTATTTGTCCAACCATACATAACATGGTGAGCATTACGGTTCGGTTTAGCTAAAGATTCGAAATTTGGACTGGATTTAGTTAAACCGAATCAAACGGTTCCCTTCGGTCTCACTCATTTGGTTAGCATTGCATAAGAAAATTCAATAAATCAGGCTGCTAACTATATATATATATATAAAACTTGATCGAGAATAATACAATAGTATAACAACCATTAAAAAACCATGAAAAACCCTTAAAAAACATGTGATACAATGTGATTTAAATTGTGGTTTAAACTTAATCATAAAACTTATTGGTAATAGGAAAAATCTTAGAAAAACACATAAATTTCCGAAAACGATACATGAATTATTTTATTTTTTTACATATAAATTATCATATTACATGAAACACAATAATGATTACTTAAAAAAACATTTTAATCAATTATAAATATAAATATTATTTTGTAAAAAGATAGGATAATAGAAATTTAAAAGTGAAAAAAGTTATACAGTTTTACCACTTTGAAAACATATGTTTTGGGATTTTCTCAATGAAAGATATCGTTTTCTCTAATATCTCATTTTGGGACTTAACTCCTTGTAATTTACATCAGAATACAGGAACCATGCCTCAGTGTAGATGATATAAATCTTTATTTTAGCAGAAAGAGAATAAGGATGAGTAGTGCGCAACAATAGATGAAGATAATAACTTAATTCTGCTACTAAATATAAACCCCATCACCCTTAAATTCACTAGAAGATGAATGGTGTAGATTTTAACATAAAGTCTTGTTCTTGTTGTATTCTTCAGCTGAAACCACCGCCATTGTAGACAACATTAAACCTTATCTAGGGTTTCCAAGTAGTTTTTCTTTGTGTTCACAACTTCGCTGGCTTTGGGAAGATGTCTGGTGTGAATTTCTGAGCAGCACTGAGGCTGCCCTTGATCTTCATCGCACCCCTGCACCCAATCAATCCAATCAAGCATCGCAGAAAGATGTTGAGCTTGGAAAGTTAAGATTTTAGGAGCAATTGGGTTCACATGAAAGCTCATTGACCCAATTGACACTACAAAATCGAGACGGTTTCCTCTACAAAATCCATTCCATCAAATAAGACCAATCATTTTTCAAGATGTTGTAGAGGATTATCAGTTAAAAACTAGTTCATGAGACCACAAGACTTTGAGAAAGGCCAATCTTAAACTCTTTACACATAAGAGAAGATTAATTACAGACAATTAGGAGGAGGTAAAACTAAGGAGGAGGTAAAACTGAGTAAGGGATGAGAAAGACAACAAGAGCTTTGAGTAAGGGAGGTGTGGTCCAAACATAAGAGAAGATTAATCACTACATATCTTATACTCTTTACACAGACAATCAGGAGGAGGTATAAGCATGTAATGGAACAAAGAAAAAATTAAGAGGGAAGCACCTGATGAAAGCAATCTGGGGATTCATCTTTCCAGTGGCCACCTTGACAAAGTCATCATCTTTAAAGGAAAAGGTAGCATCGACCTTTCCTCCTTCGTATTTCCCTAGTTGTCAGCAGGGAACACATAATCATCAGAGGAAACGAAAATGGTTCCTGAAAGATGTTACATTTCCTCAAATCTTCAACTTTGGGGACACCTTACAGAATCATGTCCCACCACAAAAGAATAATGAGAAAATACTTTTAAGCAAACATACCACTAATATGAAGAAGCTGAATTTTACGACACTCAATAAGAACACACTGATATTCACAATCAAATCATAAAGGAAGACAGATAATTGAACGTTGGATTATACGATTCAGAAATTGTGACAATACATTATAAAAGAATACGAAAAAATTACTCTTCTCAATTCTTAAAACTTATAATTCAACACGATAACTATAGAGAACAAGTAAAACCCATGGAGGAAAAGGAGCCAAACCTTTGGTGACTTCGCCTTTCTTGAGATCGACGATGTAAGTAACCTCATCGAACCCTAATTTCTAAAATTCAAACAAAAAACAGAACCAAGAGATCAGAGCACAAGACAAAAGACATAAATACCGAGAAGAACGGAGAAAGAAGAACCTTGGGAGCGATATTGATTTGGTAGACAAGTCCGATCTTCTTAATGAGTTCTTTACCGGCGTCGGTGCAGAGATGCCCCTTCATCATATCCATGATCGCTTCAGATTTCAGTTGGGTCGCCATTATCGAAGAAAGCCAAAGGAATTGCGAAGACTCTAGCTATGAGTTCGATCAGGTTCAGAGAAATGGAGAGTAAATAAGGCGAGAGAGGGAGATGACGTGATCGATAAGTATGGAGGATGTGATTTGGATACATAAATGGCACGCTTCCCAATTCCCCTCAATAAGTTTTGTTTTTGTTTATTTTTGGGAATTTTAATATATTTCATTTTAAATATCTACGGCTTTAATATAAGTAATACAAATTCATTTTGTTAGGTAATCGACAAAATCTGTATTTTAGGCTTTTTAATATAAAAAGGAAAATATTGTATATTAACAGTTCATTTTGGAGCTGCTACCACCTTATCATCCACCTCAATATCTAAATATCACATTATCATATTTGTTAGTTTATGAAATTTCTATTTTAATGATTTTTATTTTATTGAGATTTTTTTATTACATAATATTATGCATATTTACTATTTTGATTAATATTCAATATTATGATATTTACATTGTATATTTTTTATTATTATATTTTTAATTGTGTTAGATATTTATAGATTTAGAAATCGTCCCAAGATATTTGGAAATATCCTAAAATAGAAAATCAAACAATTGAACAATGCAAAGAAGAAAACCAAAAACAATTTGGAAATTAGCTTAACATTAAAAGAAAGAGGTGTATGCACGTCCAACCCATTCTCTTAGTCATATTGGTGCGTTAGAAATTCAAGAGAAATATATGAATGTGAGCAAAAAGTTTTTGTGAACGTTTGAAAATATTCAAAACTAGTGTTTGTAACATAAACCTTAAATCATAAAAGTTTAGAGACTTATGGGTGACTGATTCGAGGGAGAATCATTTGAGAACCTAGTATTATTGCGATAATAGTTATAGACGGTTCATATTAGAGGTTGAGTGGCATTTTGCTTGGAATTTGGATTTAATACGAGTGTTGTACTAAGGGGAAGTGTCTGAGTCGTGTAATCTGGGTATACTCACAGAAAAATCGAGTTATACTTTGTGATTGTTTGAAGTTTGAATAAAATAGTGTTTGAGTGTGATGTTGTGAGAACATCTCGAAAAATTGTTGTGTGTCTACTCTCTAAATTTTCATTTTGTACCAAAGCTTGCAACAGATCAAAAGAGTTAACCTCACACATCTATAAGAGATCCAGAAGGAGAGATGAACACAACATGGGATATCTACTCTTATTGCAAAAGATAATGCTAAATATATCCAATTATGGGTATTGGAAAGTTAAGATGAAGGCAAACATTCGTAGAATTGATGAAGATGCATGGGGAACTATCAAGTATGGGTGAAATTCTCCAATGGAAATTGATGAACATGGAGATAAGAAGGAGAAGTCATTTGAAAAATGGACACCAATCGAAAAGAGACTTTCCACTTACAATGCAAAAGCGCTGGCTCCCATATTTGCTTCAGTTGATATGGACGAATTCAAGCAAATACATGGATGTGAATCTACTAAGAAGACTTGAAAAACACTTGAGACAATACATGAATGAGGTACTCCAAGTGAGAGAAAAAGACTAGACATTCTTCAACAAATAGGAGAAAACAAGAATGTAAAAGAGTTTAGCGGAAGACTTAATGTGCTTGTAAATAAAGCACATGTGCTTAGCCAATCATATGAAGATAATAAACTGGTAAAAAAACTTTTTTATTGCCTTTTCAAAGATTTACTGCTAAAATTTTTGTCATGAATATGGTTCTCAACACCGATACAACAAGATTCAAGGAGATTGTGATAATTCTTTCGTTGTATGAGATGAAATTATAATTGTAACAAGGGTCTATTAGTAGAGAATCTAATCAAAGAATAACTCTACAAGCCGTTAGAAAAGGATCTAAAATTGATGAAATAGCCGAAGATGTGTCTCTATTAGCGAAAATTTTTAAACATGTTTATGAAGAAGCATGAGGTGTACCTCAAGCCTTTTTCGGCGTACTAGAGAAAGAAAGAAAATCACGAATACAATACCATGAATGCAAAGATTACATGCATATGAAAAAAAGAGTGTCCTATTGTTCAGAAAAGATAGTTCTTGTTGAAGACCTTGAGCGCGAAAAAAAATGTTTCAACCATCAAAGATTTGGGCACACGTGAAAACAATCAAAGAAGATCTGGTAAATAATTCCTCACTCTAGAAGAAAATGAATAAGAAAGTGATGGCAAGGAGATGATGAGCTATATAACATTCATTGGAATCATTGACCCTATAACGAAGGATGAAATCGAGATGAACGAACTCAACATCGGTATTCCCAAAAAAAAAACAAGGAAATACGTTCACGTTTACATCATGCTTGTAAGAAGTTCAAAGAGAAGGAAAAAGAAGTAACATTAGTTAAAAGACAACAATAACCAAGAAAAAATTTGAGGATGTTGACTAGCATAACAGAAAAGCTGGACTATCTCCTCAAAATTGGAAAAAGGAACCAAATAATTTTGGTATTGGTTACAAAGGTGGAGAATCAAGCACACATGAAAAATTTATCTCAGTTGGTTCCTCATTTATGAAGATCTACTTCATGTTCCACTGAGTACACATCGTACGAAGGTCGACTTGAAAACATTAATTCACACAGAAGACACATAATTTGTTAATACTGAAAAAGAATGGCACTAATAGAAATTAACCATTTAGGGACGGAAATAGTGGCTCGCAAACATGCGTCGCCAAACTAAAAATGTCGACAATCCGTCCGTAAATATAGACAGAAGATTCAGTCCATAAACCGTCTATAGTTGCGGACTGCAAGTTCGTCTGCAAACCTACGGGAAAGGCGACACGGGATTGTCGATGGGAAGATGTCATAATTTTGCGGATGGGTCGTGACCCATCCTTAAACTTTGCGGATGGACATGACCCATCCGCAGAATTGCGGACGACATCCGGACGGATGCGTCCCCTCGGAATTTTTTTTAAAAAATAAAACTTTATAATTACAATTTATAAATTCAAAGATATTATTAGTTAATTAATTAATGTTTTTACATGATTAATGTATATTTACAAAATTGTGGGTGGTACTTTTGAGTTATCGTCATTAGAATCATCGTTTTTGTATGCATACCAATTGATAAAAGATATTTGTTCCTTCAGCATTTTCATCAACGTTGATGTTGTCTTTGTGATCGTTCACATTGCCTTTGTGATTGTTGACGTTCTCTTTCTCATTCACTACATATCTTGTTACAGTAACAAGATATGTAGTGAATTATATAAACGGATGAATGTAGGAGGGGTTAAATAGGTAATTTCTGGACAGATTAAGGACAGATTATGAACTAAGACAAATATTTACCGACGAACCACCTAAAAAACGTCCTTAAATCCAAACGGTACCCCCACAACTGTCTGTAAATTTGTGGATGGTCCCTAAACCATCCTTAAAATTTATGGACGGCCATGGACACCGTTCCTAATCTGCAACGTCCACCGAATCCGTCTCCATTATGTACGCAAATATGGATGACTCCGGGACTGTTTTCCAGTCCGGAAATTAACGAACGGATTACGAAAGGATTTATTTTACCGTCTCTATTCCATCCCGATTCAGTTTGAAAATTTTCGTACGGAAAGTTCCATCTCAAATTCCATTCGGAAATGTTAAATTTCTAGTAGTGTGGACATATCAGTCCATATGCTACTACTTCAAGATACGACTAACACGAGAAAATTATTCTTGATGGATATTGATGTGCGTTTAATCAAGTAATAAATTACCTAGACTAACGCTTCCGCAAGGATACGGATCGTGTAGCAACTAGGGTCGAACACAAGGAATTGATGCAATTCTAAAGCTATTAGACCAATTGAATAAGACGTGATGAATCAAATCGTAGGGGAATGCAAACTAATCTAAATGCAAACTAAACCTAAAGATGGGAATAACTCAGCGACAAATCACCATAGGTATCAAGAGTTGCACAACAATGTATCGAAGTTCTAACAAGATAATTGGTCTAAAGTACTATCATGAGTTCAGGGAATTCAAGCTCTCCTATAGGGAGTTCGGGAAAAGTTTTAAGAACAACCATGACTGGCGTAGACTTGTCCACTATCTAGCATGGTTTCTCGTAATGTCTTCGTTTCCTACACCAAACACGAAATGTAGATAAAATCCTCGAATAGTCTCGATAAATGAATGAAATCTAATAAATCTACCTAAAACTAGACCTAAGAATGACATAAAAACTACTACGGATTGCGTGTTATCAGATATCACGAAGAACTCATGGTGAGTATAGCTATTGGTCACCAAGAAGTAATTGGGAAGAAAATTCTGATTGAACATTTCCACATATTTTAGGTAAGTACTCTTCTGGGTACTCTCCTAATTTTAAGAAAATTAGGTTAAGAAATCTTATCTGTATTGTAATGTTGCACTCACCTTCACTCAAGATGAAAAAGATTTAATGTGGTATTTTGATAGTGGTTGTTCAAGATACATGACATGAAATTTTGGTTTACTTTTAAACATCAATCAAAATGTCAAAGGAAGATGTGTGACTTTTTGAAATGGAGGCAATGAGAAGATACAAAGGAAAATCTATGCTAAAACAATTAGACTACGTTAGTTAACTAACATACATTTTTATAGGGACTTCGAGTAAATCTAATAAGCATTAGTCAATTATGTGACAATGGATTCAATGTTCAATTCTCACATGAGAAATGTGTAGTTCCTAATGCAAATAGAGTGTATTCTTGTAGAGAATCTAACTTCAAATAATTGTTACATATGGATTCAAGAGTTAAAATGCTATAGAGTAACTCAAGATCCACTTCATCTATGACATCAATGCTTGGGACATGTAAATTATCGTACACTTTTAAAGTTGTCCAGATCTAGTTTGGGGTACACCTAGGTTGTCATAAATAGAGGATGAAGTGTGTAAACCATGTCAACTTGAAAATCATATATGAATTCATCACAAAATAATTTCATGAATCAAAACCGGTCGTGTATTGGAATTACTTCATACGGATTTGATGGGATCAATGCAAGCTGAGAGTATTAGAGATAAATGATATGTATTTGTATGTATTGGTGACTTTTTAAGATTTACATGGTCAGATTTTTGAAAGAAAAAAGTGAGACATCTAATGAATTTCATTACTTATGTTTGAAATTGATGAATATGAATGGAAACATTACAAGGATTGGGAGTGATCATGTACGTAATTTGAAAATGATGTATGTTTAAATTTGTGCAATAAACTTGATATTTCACATGATTTTTCTGCTTCTAAAACCTCACAAAAAAATGGTGTTATGGAAATAAAGAATAAAGTGTTGCTGGAAATAGCTTGGGCAATGTTGTATGGCAAGGGAGTTGCACCTCGATGTTGGACAGAAGTAATCAATATTGCATGTTACATCGTAAACATGGTCTACGTTATAATTGGTACATCCAAAATCCTCTACATAGAATGGAAAGATGCAAAACTGCCAACAAAAACATCTTCCAAATAGCAAGGTGTACCTGACGAACTCGTTGAAAAAACTAAAATAAAATCTTCACATAGTCTGAGTACGCGAGAATCTTTTTAGTGCCAATGCCAATGGAAATATTCATGATGTAATTAAAACATGAAACAACGCATAAACTACAATGATCTGGTGAGATTCATTTGTTTTACATCTCAATTTTGAATCTAGAAATGTGAATGAAGCTTTGAATGATGAATTTTGGGTGACGGCTATGCAGTGTGTAATGATGTATGGTATCTTGTTCCTCGACCTACCAACACTAATCTAATTGAGACCAAATGGATATTCAAGAACAAAAACAATGAAGATGGTCAAATAAACCAAAATGAAAAGCACGTCTTGTATCTCAAGGGTACACTCAAGTAAAGGGATTTATTTTGATGAAACTATAGATTTCTAGAAGAATAAAATGAAGAATAATATGAGATAATGATTAAACATAGAGTAGAATTGAACAAAGAGATGAGAAGGAATTCTTCTCTTGTTTTATACAATGACTATACGTGATGCATTATATAGATAATACAAAGAAAGCTATAACATGAAAATAAGAATAGAAAGGAAACTAATTAATGTACAAAGGAAAAGGAAAGATGGGAGTAAATTATCGTGATTGCAGAAGATCTCACAGTTGTTGCAAGGGGAAAGTTCTGAAGCTTTCCTTAGACAATACGATTTGAATAAGGCGTGTTCCATTTCTTCATGAGCTTCCTAATATGAGAGATATGCTAAAATGCAATTTCCTTAACATTCCCCTCAAGTTCGACACGGATCAAGAGACATGAGTGAAGCCTCGTTAAAACCTTACCAAGAAAACCCAGTGGGACAAAACTTGGTGAAGGAAAAAGAGTACTATCACAAATCATGCTCGAAAGTGTGATCAGTCGAACTTGGACTCTTGGAATGCTTGTGTAAGTCGATCAAGCCAATCCGTTGTTGTAGACTCTTGCAAATCTTGTCATTGGTGGCTTTGGTAAACAGGTCGACCAATTGGTCCGAGCTTTTGGTGTATGTCATTGCTATAATCCTGAGCTTTATCTTCTTACGAATGAAATGACAATCCACTTCAATGTGTTTCGTCCTTTAATGAAAAACTGAATTCTTGGCGATGTGAATGGCCGCTTGGTTGTCACAATGCAAAATTATAGGCTCCGTGGTTTTGATCCCCAAGTCTCGAAGAATGGCTCGCAACCAGATCAACTCACACGTAGTGTTCGCCATACTTCGATATTCTGCTTCAGCACTAGATCTTGCTACCACATTCTGCTTCTTGCTCTTCCATGTGACCAGGTTTCCTCCCACGAATGAGCAGTACCCAGACGTTTACTTGCGATCTATTCTATCTCCTGCCCAGTCGGCATCGCAGTACCCGACTATTGTGGTGTCTCCATTGCATTCTATCCAAACGCCTTTGCCCGATGATCCTTCCAAGTATTTTAGGATCCTTTCTACCATACTCCAACGATGCTTCCTAGGAGCATGCATATGTTGGCTAACTTGTCCGACAACAAAACTAAGATCCGGTCGATGGTTAAGTAGATGAGCTTCCCCACGAGCTGCTGATACTGAGACACATTGGCAATTAATTCTCCGTCACGATGATCTTTAAACTTCTCTTCTATCGGAGTTCTGGCTGGTTTGGCTCCCAATTTTCCTGTCTCACTCAAAAGATCGAGAGTATATTTCCTTTGGGACAAGAACAAACCGTTAGTAGTACGAGTAATTTCAATACCAAGAAAGTATTTTAGTTCTTCCAAATCTTTTATATCAAAAGTTTGCTTGAGAAACTTCTTGGTGTTTTCAATTCCAATCCGATTGTCACCCGTTATGATTATATCATCAACATAGACAAGTAGAACAATGGTACCCGTTTCCCCCTGAATTGAAAACAGTGAGTGATCAGCCTCACTCCGCTTGAACCCGTGGTTAGTCAGGGCATCATGTAGCTTATGGTACAATGCACATGGAGATTGCTTAAGACCATAAATGGCCTTCTTGAGTTTGCCGACGACACCTTTGTCAGCGGGGTATCCCAGCGGTGGTTGCATGTAGATCTCCTCGTCAAGATTGCCTTGGAGGAACGCATTTTTGACGTCCATCTGCCATCAATCCCATTGAAGATTGATAGCAACAGATAGAATGATACGTACCGTGTGAAGTTTGGCGACAGGAGCGAAAGTCTCGGTGTAATCTTCACCGAATGTTTGACACCTTTGGCCACGAGTCGAGCCTTATATCGTTCTATGGAGCCGTCACTGTTATACTTGATCTTGAAGATCCACCTACACTCCACTGTCTTTTTGTTTTGTGGAAGAGGAACTATATCCCAAGTTTCATTCTTTTCAAGAGCTGTGAGCTCATCCGCCATAGCTCGTTTCCATTCGAGATGGTTTTTGGCTTCTTCGTATGTCCTTGGTTCGAGGGCTAGCTCGAGTTTGCTTAGGAAGGCTTGATGATGGGACGGTAGTTGAGATGAGTCACAGTATTGTTGAATCGGATGGGCCACGGCCAGACCATTGTAGCATAATTTTTTGTTAATCCAATCGGTGGTCGGAGTGCGAGTGCGGGTGCTTCGACGAGGAAGCACGGCTGCATACTGTTATTTTTCAATGATAGCTTCCGTAGACTGGTTTTCATCACCAACGTCATCATCATCTGCAAAACAAGGGTTAGTTGCGTTGTCATTTGATTCAGCCATACCAAGGGGTCTGAAGTGAGGTGTTCGGATGAGTCTGCAGCTGGGGCAGGAAGCACAGTTTCGGGAGCACATGTTGAGGAGGGAGGGAGCTCCGTTGGAACTGGCTGTATGGATGGGTTTGAGATAACATCGACGGCGGAGATCGGCTCATCATTTGCAGCTTCGATTGACTGTGTCGTGTTTTCCGCGAGTCGTGGAGGCGTCAAAGAATTTTTCTCGGTGGGGTACCTACCCTCGGATGACTGATCTCTATGCTGCAAGTGAGAGACAAAATAGCGAAGAGAGCTACTAAAATCCTGAGGAGTAGATAAGTTTTGAAGTTTTGACCAGTTCGGTGTATCATAAAATGCTCTCGTCTCATCAAATTTGACATCTCGGGAGACTAGGATACACCGAGATTCGGGCTGAAAACATTTATACCCTTTTTGTGTAGGGCTGTACCCGAGAAGCATGCACTTCACGCTCTTAGGGTCAAGTTTGGTACGTTGGTTGTCTGCAAGAAAGACGTAACACACGCATCCAAACATTCTAAGGTAGCTAAGGTCAAGTTTTGATCCATTTAGTACCTCATAAGGAGATTTTTCATGAAGTACTCTCGTCGGTAAGCGGTTGATAATGTGACAACCCGCTAGAACTGCATCTCCCCAAAAACGTTTAGGAACATTTTTCGCAAACATTATTCTGCGGGAAACTTCCATTAAATGGCGGTTTTTGCGTTCTGCGACTCCATTTTGTTGGGGAGTGTGAGGACACGAAGTTTGATGAACTATGCCTTCATCGTTAAGAAACTTGCAGAATTGATGGTTTATGTATTCTCCTTCGTTATCGGTGCGTAGGCACTTGATTCTTGCTTCATATTGAGTTTGTATGTGTCTGAAAAATTTGACAAAAGCATCAAATACGACAGTCTTAGAATCGAGCAAATAAAGCCATGTATACTTTGATTTTTCATTGATGAAGCTCAAAAAATATTTCTTTGATCCCGAGAAGCACACGGGGCACTCCAAACATCGAAATGAACTAGATCAAAGGTTTTATTATAAATAGAATTCGAGATGGGAAATACGGTTCTACAATGCTTTCCTAGAATACATGCCTCACACTTTTCATGATCATATAGCAAATTCGAAAATAAATTTTAAAGAACTTTAGCATGAGGATTTCCTAGTCTAGCATGCAAAACCGATGCATCGATTTTATTAGAGATAGATGATAAAGCCGAATGACTAGACGAAAGAGGTAAAGGTGATCCATGGAGCTCTTCGAGAATGTAAAGGCCATTCTTGAGGGTTCCTTGTCCGGTGATACTTTTTGTTTCAATATCCTGCATCCAGAATTTGTTAGAATCAAAGCAAACGAGACAATTGAGATCATGTGCGAGTTTGTGAACGGATAAAAGATTATTGGGAAAATTAGGAACATAGAGAGCAGTAGAGTGTTTATCAAGTAACTTAAACTTCCCTATGCTTTTGATGGGTATGTGATTACCATCCGCTATAGTCACATTTCCAGCCGAAATATTCATATTAGCAATGAGATCTTTATCTTTAATCATGTGTGTGCTTGCACCTGCAACTATAATGTGATGTTTAATGTTAGCAAAAGAAGCGATGTTACCGGGATCTTTAATCTCAGTTTTTGATTGATCCGTCATTTGAATGACTTTGTTGAACATCTGCTCAAGGGCTTCCATTGTAACATATGTTGGCTGAGATGCTTGATGAGCCGTCTCCAAAGAAGCTGAGGAGTGCTTTCCTTTTGCCCGGTGATGGGGATGGAGAATCCAACAACGGTCTTTGGAGTGACCCTTCCTCTGACAATGATCACAAAAATATGTTTTCTTGTCACCTTTTGGCTTGTTAGGTCCTCTGAGACCGCCGGTGTCCTTGCTGAAGTGGGCAAGTTCGGAGGTGTTTCTGAATAGTCGCTGAGAGCCCTCCTCCTTTTGAATCTGCATGAACACATCTTCAAGGGAGGGAAGCTTCTCGTACTGAAGGATGTGATGAATGAGGTCGTTGTAAGAACCATTGAGTGCAGAGAGGAGAGTGAAGACTTTGTCTTGGTCCTTTCGCGCCGCAATCTCTTATGGATCCACAGTGGTTGGACGAAGCTCGTCTAATTCTGTCCACAATGCTTGCAGAGTACCGAACAAAGTTTTTGGTGATGTTTCCTCCTGCTGGACAGATCTGAGTTGCTTTTGAATCTCAAAGATTCGACTGAGATCAAAGCGGTTGCCATACACACGTTCAAGTGTGATCTACAGATCCTTTGCCGTAGCAGTTTTGTGATATGAGATTAGAATTGATTGCTCTAGAGAGCTCTGAATTATGGAGAGAACAGTTTGATCCCCTTGATAACATTTTTTAGATTTTTCGTCAGAACTCGACTTCTCTTTTGTTGGCGGCATACCGGCGACATGACTCCACAACCCACGACTACTGATAGCAGTTTTTGCGAGGCTGGACCAGACGGTGTAATTGTCACCGGTGAGCACAATGGGAATGACCTTCTAATTTAGTCCTTCCATGATTGTCCGACAGAGAAGAATAATCTGGCGTCGAAACGATTGAATACAAATTTGCGGAAGACTGAGAATGGGTGAATCACTTCAGCTCTGATACCATATAGATTTCTAGAAAAATATAATGAAGAATAATAAGAGATAATGATTGAAAATATAGTAGAATTAAACCAAGAGATGAGAAGGAATTCTTCTCTTGTTTTATATAATGACTATACGTGATGCATTATATAGATAATACAAAGAAAACTATAACATGGAAATAAGAATAGAAAGGAAACTAATTAATGTACAAAGGAAAAGGAAAGATGGGGGTAAATTGTCGTGATTGCAGAAGATCTCACAGTTGTTGCAAGGGGAAAGTTATGGAGCTTTCCTTAGACAATACAATTTGAATAAGGCATGTTCCCTTTCTTCATGAGCTTCCTAATATGAGAGATATGCTAAAATGCAGTTTCCTACTTTTATATCGGATGCTAGATTAGATTCTATTAAGTTGCTATTTGGTATTGCATGTATCCTTCATTTCAGATTGCATCAAATGGATGTCAAGAGCGCATTTCCCAATAGAATCATCCAAGAAGAAGTCTATGTATAACAACCTCATGGATTTGAAGATCCTAGACATCCTAATCATGTGTATCGACTTAATAAGGCACGTTTTGGACTTAAACAAACTCCATGTGCATGGTATGAAAGATTAGTAATATTTCTCATCAACAACAGATACAAAAAAAAAAAGAATAGATTGAATCTTATTTATTCATAAATATGATTTCAATCTTCTTGATTGGTTGGTCAAAATAATGATAAGTGAGTTTGAGATGAGTATGTTGGGTGAACTAAAGTTCTTTCTTGGATTATATGTGAAACAAATGGATGATAAAATCTTTATATCTCAAAGCAAATACTCTCATGATATTGTCAATAAATTCGAGATGGACACTTGCAAATATGGTTATACTCCAATGTCAACCACAACAAAACTAACGAAAGACTCAAATAGAGAAGATGTGGATCAGAAAGTGTACAGTAGTATGATTGAGAGTCTACTTTATCTGACTGCATGTAGACCCGATCTTATAGTTTGGGTTGGAATCTGTGCAAAATTTTAATTTAAATTGACTCCCACTTATGAGCTGTAAAACAAATCATTAAATATAGTAAGGGGACCATGAATTTCGGTGTGTATTACACAAATACACTAATTGTGAATTATTTGGCTATTGTGATATAGATTGGTGAGGCAACACAGAAGGTCAAAACAATACTGCAGGATGATGTTTCTTCCTAGAAAATAATCTGATCTCTTGGCACACCAAGAAACAAAACTCTACATCACTTTCCATAGTTGAAGGAGAGTATATTGCGATAGGATTTTGTTTATGTAACTCATTTGGATGAATCAAATATTGTCGGATTATGGTATGGACTTTGGCACCTTTATAGCTTATTGTGATAATACAAGTGGCATAGATTTTTTTTAAGAATCCGGTACAACATTCTAGGACTATTGAAATCCAACATCATTAAATTAGAGAACAAATTGAGGAAAAATAATTACAGAAAAAATTGAACGACAATTGGCTGAAATTTTTACAAAACCTTTGGATTTGAATCATTTTGTGTGTATGCAGAAATCTTTCGGGATTTATGAACTTTAAAATCAATAGTTATTAATGGGATAATGATATAGGATAACTTATGCATAATTGCACGTGAATATCTGAAAGTGAAAGGATACGAGAGAAAATGAAGGTTACATCTAGTGTCTTTGGAAGTATACCTTAAAACTCGTATTTGTTACATAACTTCGTTTAAAGTGTGTAGATATGGAGCAACACTCCTATATTCTGTTATCAATGGAACTAGTGAAAAAAATGATAATTGACATGAGTGAAATGAATACATTGGCTCGGGTCTAAGTGGTGGGACAAATATCCAACTTCGACATCGTTAAAGCATAAGGTAGAAAAGGACCATCAATACTCCGCTATAATTGAAACTTAATCATATGAGTATACCACTATGGTTCCTAGGTCTAAGTGGTGAAGAATGTGTCAATCTCGACAACCTAGAAGCCTAGGGTGATTGTTTACAAAAGAATAACAAATGAAAAAGTGCTAAAAAAAGGTAAAAAAAAAATAAATTGTTATCCTTCAAGTGTATCTGCCGAATTTTTGAAGTATACTGTGGATGATGATCCAACTCCTTATGTTTAAATTCAAATACATAATATATGAAAATATTGATTTTTGTTGAGGAAGGGTTTGTTTTTTAAAATAGAAATGACGATTTTGTTAAGAAAACAAGTGAGCTTATTGAATTTTAGTGGCTCATATTTCGTGAAGTTGTTGTTTTTAATCAATGAAAATTTGAAGAAATATGATTGATTTTAATATTGATTAGTTAGAGGTACTAAATTGAAGGAAGAAGACTACTCATGATCCTATGTTCATTCCTCCATAATTACACATGATCTTTAGAAAAATCTAACATCACCGTTTCCAATAAGCTAAGATGTGTTACATGAATGAGTACTCCAACGACAACGACAATTAGCAAGATGATCTCTTATGTTTTCGGTCTTTTACTCACACAAATAGAGGAAGAAGTTACCACCAATGGTAATTAGGATATAGTTGAGGGGGGAATCCTTTACCGTTTGAATATATTCTTGATCCTTTTTGGTTAAATTGTTTGATATTTAATTGATGCATAAATCTAACACTTTCTAAGTTTGTATGAGCAAAAGATAAAAAAGGGAGACTTTTAGTGCATGGTATTTCCATTTTATTGAGATTTCATTTATTATGTGATAATGCATATTTTCCATTTTATTGAAATTCAATATTGCGATATTTTCATTATGCATATTTTCTATTACTTTTGATATTTTCAATTCTGTTAGATATTTATAGATTTTGGAACATTCACCAGATATTTGGAAATAATCTAAAACGGAAAATAAAGAAACTTAACAATTCTATTGAAATAAAATAAAAGACCAATTTGGAAGGGAATTTAACACTAAAAAGAGGATGTGGATGCACGTCCAACACACTCTCTTAATTATATTGGTGTGCCAGAAATTCAATAGGATGAAAGGAAAGTGAGAACAAAACTTTTATGAATATTTGAGAGCATTCGAGATGAGTGTTTATAATAGGGGTGGCCAATCCGGGTTCGGGTTCGGGTTCGGGTTCGGATTCCTCGGGTTTCGGTTCGGGTTCAGGTTCCTCGGGTTTTGAAAAACTTGACCCATATTGAACCCGAATGTTTTCGGTCCGGGTTCGGTTCGGGTTTGGGTTGTTCGGGTTGAAAAGCATTGGACCCGAAATAACCCGAATTACATTTGGATATTTGGGTTTTTCGGGTTGTTCGGATTATTCGGGTTTGGGTTTTTCGGGTATTATACATAATTTAGAGTTATTCGGTTTTAGAATTCTTTAGATAATTCGTTTTAAATATAAAAAAAATAAAAAATATTGAATATAACATAAATATATACATAACAGAAAATATATTAATATTTTTAGTGTTTATATAGTTTTTTAAAAAATTAAAATTATATTTTTTATTTTTATTTTTTAAATCGGGTTGTTTGGGTTTCTCGGGTTCAATTCGAACCCGAATCGGACCGACCCGAACCCAAATGGGTTCTGAAATTTGAACCCATATGGGTTCTTAGGGTAACCCATATTCCAAACGATTTGGGTTGTTCGGGTCGGTCCGATTTGGGTCGATCCGGGTAACCCGGATTGACCACTCCTAGTTTGTAATATAAAACTTAAATTATTAAAGTTTAGACGCTTGTGAGTGAGTGATTCAAGGGAGATTTCAGTCGGAAACCTAGGATTATTGCGAGAATACATTACTAGAAATTTTCAATTTCTAAACGGCATCTCTGGGCGGTTGAAGCCATTCTAAAAATTCTCAGACGGATTTCGGATAGTGAGTGTAATTCGTCTACAAAATTACGGACATACAAGTCATCGAGAATTCATCCGTATTTACGGACGGATCCGAAATAGATGAATGACCTGACTCGGATTACGGATGGAAGGTAATTTCGTCCATACTTTACGGATGGCTCCAATGTTTGCCTAAAAATTTACAGACGAATCTGTTTGTCCGTCTAAACATTTACGGTTGGTCATTGCTACCGTCTAGAAATCATAAACGGAAGTAGTGTCCATCCGAAAATTTCCACAAATTTGTGGACGTTTTCAACACACTAGAAACCATCCAAAATTAAGAACATTTTAGGGACTAGTAATCGACAAACCGCTCAAACTTTCATTCGTTGCTCACACCAAATTATCAACTATTTTATTCCATATCATTTTATTACTTTTTGTTACAATAATCATCGTTGAGATAAAAAATTTTTGTTTCTAGACAATGGATGTATAAAAGAATAGAAATTCAAGGTGTATCAAAATATTTTGTAGAAGGCATTACACAATTTATGATAATGGCGAAAAACCAAATAGTTTATAAAGAAATCGATAAGTTGGTTTGTCCCAACATCAAGTACAAAAATGAAAAATTTCTTAAAGAGAGAACTGTGCGGAATCATCTTTATTCATGTTGTTATCTCACAAAGAGAATTTTGCACCATGACCTAGTTATTTTTTGCAAGATTTTAGTAGGGTTATTGTACATCATGAGGTGTTTAAGACATCTGAAGATGTAGAAATGAATGATCCCTTAAGTGTAATGGTGTAAATGTATTCGGTGAAAGAAACAAGGAAAATATTGAAGAAGATCTGAATGAAGATGAAAAAAAGATTTTTTGATATGTTAGAAAGTGCTAGACATCCACTTTTTTTATGGTTGTAGAACGATTCTTTCACATTTGTCTTTGTTTGCGCATTTGATGAATTTGAAGATATAAAATAACATTTTTAATTGTATAGACTCTATATTGAAACTAGTAAGAGATTATTTTCCTGAAAATAAGAACGTAGTAGATTCATATTACGAGACAAAGAAGATGATGAGATCTTTGAGTTTATTTCCATATCAAAAGATTGATGTTTATAGAAAAAATTGCATGTTTTTTTTGAAAGAGGCATAGAATTTGAGTAATTATTGATTTTGTGTAAAAGATTGATTTATTTGACAAGGATTGGAAAATTGATTTTATATCCTCGTATGTGGTATCTACCAATTACTAACAGAATCAAAAGATTGTATCAATCTAAGAAGACCGTAAGCGATATGAGATGGCATGTTGAGCATTCAACTCGTGATGGAGAAATAAGTCATTCCTTAAATGGTGAGGCGTGGAAACCTTTTAACAACTTATATCCGGACTTTGCAGCTGAGAGTTGAAATGTTTATTTAGGCCTATTATTGATGGTTTAATCTATTTGGAATGTCTGAGAGAAATTATTCGTTGTGGTCAGTTAATATGACACCGTACAATTTACCACCTGACATGTGCATAAAAAAGGAGGTTTTGTTTTTAGCAAATACTGATTCTCGTGCCTAATCATCCTAAAAGAAGTTTGGATATATTTTTTCAACTATTGATTGATGAATTAAAAGAACTATAGGAGAGTTCAAGCGTACGACGTCTCGAGGCAAAATAATTTTATATTACGAGGTGTTCTTATATGGACAATAAGTGATTTTTCAGTTTTTGTTATTTGGATGGACAATGCATGGTCGATTGGTTTGTTCGTATTGTATGGATGAAACATATGCTTTTCAATTGAAATATAGAAAAAAGACTTGTTAGTTTGATTGACATCATTGTTTCCTTCATGCTGATTATACATTATGTCATAATAAGAAATATTTTAAAAGGAATATAGTTGTACATAAATCTCATCCTCCTGCTTTGAACGGTGAAGATATTTTGTATGAAGGAATTCTTACTTTGGGTGTTCATAGGAGTATAGATTGTAGAGAGAACAATCATCCGAAAATTGGTGGTTATGGAATTACTCATAATTGGTACAAGAAGAACATATTTTGGGATTTATCGTATTGGAAAAATCTAAGGTTTCGGCATAATCTTGATGTCATGCATATAAAGAAGAATTTTTTGATAATATCATCAACGCGGTTCTGAACGTCACATGAAAGACGAATAATAACATTAAATCACACAAAGATCTGAAAGAGTATTGCTCATGGAAGGAGTTACATATAAGTGACGACGAAAAACCTCTAGTTCCGATATTCAGATTGTCGAATAAGGAGAAACATAAATTGTTGAAGTACTTGAAAGAAGATGTTAAAAGTCATGATTGGCATGTATTCATGCAAAGACTACTTCACATATGTTTTTCTGAATTGCTGAGCAAACATGCACACCAAACAATTGGACGTATGATTGATTCTTTGAAACAATGTTATTAATAATTTAAATCTATTAATTTTCAAATATTAAACTAATATTTTCATATTTCATGTATTGGCTTATTTTTTGCGACATTTATGTGCGAGAAATTTAAGTGTGGATGCGGTTTATAGACTGGAAAGTAACTATGTAATCTAGAAAAAAATTTCCCATCATAATTCTTCGATGTTATGGAGCATCTGACAGTTCATCTATCGCACGACACTGCATTAGACGGTCCAATTCAATTTTTTTGGATGTACCCATTTGAGAGATTTATGTTTCATCTATAGAAAACAAACCAAAAGCTCGTCCAGTGAGTTCAATTGTAGAACAATATGTGAACTAAGGAAATACCGTTCTTTAATTTTTACTACTTCGACCCATATATTCAAACAAAAAGTAGGAATATAGACTAATATTTTGATGGTGGTGTGGTATTTTCATATCTAGTACCTGATGTTCCATATATATTTTTTAAAATTGGTTGAACTGCTGGAAAGGCAAATAATGTATAACTATCACAACGATATCTAAACTTATCAAATACGTATGTTGTATTCAACTAAAAATATCTAAGGTCTTTTGAAAGGTAACATAATATAAAAATATAAATAAGCAAATTCAATTGTGAATACCTCTACTATTTTTAACATTTTAATGATTTTTATAACATTTTGCAGGATATTTGATGATATATTGAAGAATACATATGGTAACATGGATGAATCTCAATATCAAGAACGTAAAGAAAGAGATTTTTCAAAATGGATTTGACAATACCTAATCTTTTAATATAACTATATATAAAATACTTAGTAATATAATATTTCGGCACTTCGCCGATGATTTTGTCGTCTTTAATGCAGATTGAGATGGACAATCACTCATTGTGGTTGCGAGATCTTGTTCAGGGACTGATTATGAAAGTTACGAGTTTGTCAATATATTTTACATGTGTTTACAACATTCAAACTTATGAACACGGAAAATTGAAGTTAACTATAAGCTATGATGTATGTGTAAAAGGTGAAAGCTATTATGAATCGACCAACGACCAGATTTTTACGGGATCTTGAAGGAAATTTTTCAATTGGAATATCTAGGTTTTATTACTACTCTAAAACATTGTTATCCATATCTTGTAAACCATTAAGGTTATATTGACTTATATTTGACATTTTTATAGGTTACTTCCGCTTAAGAGTGATATTATTCCGATGTGATTGTTTCGATGCAATAATCGATTTTGGAACAAGAATAAACAAGTTAGTATTGTAGAAGTCAACTACACACAAAGATATAAAAAATATAATCCTTTTATTCTAGCATCACAAGTGGAACGAGTTTGTTACGTTTCATATCCACAAACTAAACGATCTTTTAGTTGGGTGTCGCAACGAAGATACTTCCAATAGGTAAATATATCGATAACACAGAATACCAACAACAAGGAATGCAAGAACAAACCACCCGAGATTGTTTATATTTGTGCATGGTTAAATCTAAGAAATTGAAACAAATGAAGATGATTTTGATGAAGGGATGGAAAAAGAATATGAATTTGAATCAAATTTAGAAACACAAGAACTGACGGAAGAATTACATGACTATGAAGATAATTCATGTTAAATTTGTTATCGAACGTTGAAAGCAATAAAAGAATCACTTTTTATAGTTACTTATTAAATTTATATATTAGATACTATCTTAGCTTCATTATCCAATACTTATCATTTAAAGTAATCTAAAAAACCAATTAAATGTCACCACATCATAATCGTAACATAACCTTTATCTTATCTTCCTTTCTAATATTTATGTAATCTAAATAGCCAATTAAATTTCAACATAACTTGGGGGATGAATTGCGGATAACATCACCGTTTTTCTGTATTGACGGAGCGACTGTTGACAGTTCATCGTCTATCCTTCCATGTGTGTCCTAAGATGTGCTGTCCACAATTGGTCCGAATTTATGAACGACCATTGGAATTCTATTTGCAATTGTGGATGGATTGTAGACGGTTCTATCTCTGTGCATTTATGCGCATCCTATGATGTGCCATCCACATTTGTAGACGGCCTACGGCTCTCTGTCCACATGTACAGTTGGTTGTCGAGAATTCGTCTGTAATTACGAACGGATTACATATGATCTGTTCTACCATATGTAAATGCGGACGAGTTATTAATGGATTTACTTGTCCATAAAAAAAATGCTTATAAATGTGGTTTTCAATCTATCCCTCATTTATCTAAAAGTCTTTGATTTCAATTAAAAAATATCTCCTACCCTTCATGATGTCCGTCTGTCTCCAGCTGCCCGTCGTGCCATTCGTTTCTAGCAGCCCATCGTGTCGTCCGTCTGTCTCCAATAGTCCACCATGTCGTCCATCCGTCCATCTCTAACAGTCCATATCATCTTCCATCTCCTGCATCGTCGATCATCGTTCTCCACCTCGTGGGATCCATCAGTCTTCAATAGCCCGTTGTGCCGTTTGTCAATCTTTAACAGTCTATCATGTCGTATGTCCGTCTGTCTCCACTGTGTCGTGTATCCCCCTTTAGCTGTATGTCTTCCTCTATCCGTCTTCCGATATTGCGCGTTACTTCTTGCAGGTTGCTAAAATTTAAGTGAATGATCTTAAATTTGATTATACTTTAGGTTTATTAATTCATGTTTTGGTAGACATAACTAATTTCAACAGTGTCAAAGCATGTTGATTGCAATATGTGATGCATAGTAAACATAAAACTAATTTCAATGGTATCATAGCATGTTGATCAAGGAATGCATTTCTAAAATCGATTGAGATATGCTTGCTATTATCTATTATAAGTTATTCGTGAATATAAAAACTTAATGAAGCAAAATATGGTTTTGGTTTTAACCACAACGGTTTGTTGATAATCAATTGAGTTGTCAACGATTCCAATAATTCTAATAAAAACTTTAAAATTTAGTATGTCTCGTCGCATTGGAAGAAGCAGTAGTTTGAGAACTCATTATAATTTTGAAGAAAGTTCTAATGATCCATCACCTCCACAACAAACTCAATAGTCTGAATCAATATTTTCGGATTTTATGAATTCGACCTTATTTCAAAATATTGGATCGAAGAAATTAATGTCATTTCTGTATTACCAACCAATGCCTCCACCGGTCGAGCCAACGATGTCTCATGCATCACGAACCAACGGTGGTAGAATTATTAGCAATGGATGAGGAAAGTGTGAAACTTTCAGAGAATTGTAAAAGAAGACATGAAAATTTGAAATGAAGAAGATGAAGTATTTCTGAAATTCATTTTTTATTTCATTTTTGAATACTCAATACAAGCCGTAGAACTAGGTATTTGTAGGCTTTTATATCTGAAAACAAACTTTTGCAAGTGCCCATTCCCTCAACAATTTAAAATCGAAAATCTGTTATAGAGAGAGAAGTCGTTTTGACAGAGGAGAGAGAGGCTGCTGCAGAACGCCATTGTCGAGCTTGAACTCTTCTATTTGTGGCCGAGTGTTTCCTCTTCTGAAATCCTCTTGTTAAGAACAAGTCTTTCCCTTCATAAAACCATCCGAATAAAACGAGTTTGATCCTTCCTTCTGAGACCAAGGTTTCGCCTGGGTACTTCCTGAATAACACAAATTGAGCCCTTCTGTCCGAGACCAAGGCTCCACCTGGGTCCTTTCTGGTTCTGCAGCTGATGATCCTCTTATTTCAAACTGAATCCAGAAGAATGATCGACATTCAGTTTGCGTCTTAGCTGGACAAATTGATCTCGCGACAAAGACTTAGTGAAGATATCAGCAATCTGTAATGTGTTTAACAACAATCAAACGCAAAGAAACTTTTTCTCGCACAAAGTGATAATCAAGCTCAATGTGTTTTGAGTGTCCATGAAACTTGGGGTTTGCAGTGAGATATGTTGCAAAGAGATTGTCGCAATGCAAGACTGAGTGAGTACTTTGAGGAATACCAAGATCTCGCAATATAAAGTTCAACCAAGTAACTTTAGTTGTGGTGGAAGCTAAGGCTTTGTATTCAACCTCAGTGGAAGACCTGGAAACTATGGGTTGTCGTTTAGCAGACCACGACAAAAGATTGGAACCAAGAAATGTGCAAAAACATGTTGTAGAGCATCGAGTTGAAGCACACCCAGCCCAATCACTATCATTGAAGGGAGATAAAGCAAGAAAGCTGTAAGCATGAATATGAAGACCAAGAGAAATAGTTCCTTTAATGTATCTCAAAATACGCTTCACCAATGCAAAGTCTGATACAGTTGGATCGTGCATTCATTGGCAAACAAAATTCACAGCAAAATTGATATCTGGACGTGTGATTGTAAGATACTGCAATCCACCAGCCAAGCTAAGAAAATATGTAGCATCTGAAAACTTATCTGAAGATTGAGGTGATGCATCCAGTTTGAGAGTAAAGGAGTTGCTATTGGTTTGGACAAGAAAGAAGATGCTTAATTCCATGTTTAGCCAAGTGAACCTGAAAGATATTACTGCTAAATTCTCCTCCTCCATCACTCTGAAACATTTTAATTTTTGAGGAAAACTGATTTTCTACCATCCTTTGAAAGGATACAAACACTTGACAAAAATCAGATTTCTGGTGTAATGGATAAAACCAGCTGAACCTTTCAACTGCAGAATTAGATTTATCAGAGGATCATCAGCTGTAGAACCAGAAAGGACCCAGGTGACGCCTTGGTATCAGATAGAAGGGCTCAATTTATGTTATTTAGGAAGTACCTAGGTGAAACCTTGGTCTCAGACAGAATGATCCAAATCGTTTTATTCAGATGGTTTTACGAAGGCAAAGACTTGTTCTCAAAAAGAGGATTTTAGAAGAGGAAACACTCGGCCACAAACAGAAGAGTTCAAGCTCGACATTGGCGTTCTGCAGCAACCTCTCTCTCCTCTGTTAAAATGACTTCTCTCTCTATAACAGATTTTTTGTTTTATCAGAGGATCATCAGTTGCTAAACCAGAAAGGACCCAGGTGAAGCCTTGGTCTCAGACAAAAGGACTCAATTTGTGTTATTCAGGAAGTACCCAAGCGAAACCTTGAGTAATTGTCAATTAGAATGACATAATATTTGAATCCTTGTACAAAACAAATAGGAGCAAGTCCACATAAATCACAATGGACTCTTTCTATGGGTTCAGTAGTATGATATTCAGATTCTGAAAATGGCAGTTTACTACTTTTACTCAACTGATAGAATTCACAAGGAATATTTGAAGATTTACTGATAGTAATGGCTCCTGATTTACTAAGATCTTGCAGAATATTGTTATTAGCATGTCCTAGACGTTGATGCCATATAGTACGATCTATTACACAATGCCTATTGGAGTAGAATGCCTTCAGATCACAATTCTGCAACACATAAATCCCTTCATGCTTGCTTCCTCTGATTAGAACCTTCTGTGACATAGAATCCTTCACATAAACCCCATTAGCATAAAAAACAAACTCACAGGGTTAATCTTGAGTGAGTCTTGATACTGATAACAAGGATTTAGCAATATTTGGCACAACTAAGACATCATGAATTTGAAGCATACCTTCTTGAGTTGGAATTGTTGCAGATCCAACATGTGAAATAGGAAGAAAAGATCCATGACCAACCATTGCACTTTATGAACCAGTATAAGGAGTAGCTGTCTGAAGATTTTGAGTCGAATTAGTGATGTGAACCGATGCTCCAGAATCTGGAAACCAATCAGTATGTGTGCTTTGATGGAGAGCAGTAAGAGCTTGTGGAACCTCTATACTCTGAAAGGCATTGTCAAAGCGATGCCAGCAACGTAGGGCATCATGTCCTGTTTTACCACAAATTTGACAAACTGGTCAAGCTGAACTACTTTGTTGATTATTAGAGATTAGTTTCACATTATCAGTACTCTGAGATTTAAATACATGGGATGGTGAATAAACTTGCTGAGAAAATCCTCTTCCTCAAGTTGAATAGCCTCTTTTACTTCTGTACTTTGATCTGCCTCCTCTTTATCCAGAACCTCCCCTTCCATATGTAGAATTATAAGTATTATAGGCATTATATGACCGTTGAGCAGGAAATGCTACATGGTGTGACATATCAGTAAATTTTGCAGAAGAATTGCTCAAAATAAGACTATTCAATTGAGACACAACATCTTCATATGTTGAAAATCGAGGTTTATGCATTGAAGTCTGAATCACAGTAGTAAAAGCTTCATATTCTTTTCCCAATCCATGTAGCAATCAGAATATCTTCATTAGTTCTTGAATAGGTTTTCCAATTGAGTCTAATTTGTCACAGATAGCTTCAAATTGGCTTAAGTATTCAGCTAATGTTCGACCTTCTTTAGTTAGGAGTTGTAGAGATGCCAACAAATCAAATTCTCTGGCAACAGACCTTTAATTATAATGATTGATGAGAGAAGTCCATACCTCCATGGTTGAATCCGTACCAACTACATGATTGAATACCTCTTCTATGAGTGTACCAATTATCCAGGATTTGATGAGCTGGTCCGTCTGTAACCAGGCATCGTATACTGGATTTTAATCTTCTACTGTCACACCATCTTTCTGTTCCTGAATAACCTGCTGTTGTTCTTGGATAGAACCATTAATGAAACCAAGTAATTTTTGACTCCTGAGAAAGGATTCTATTTGAGTTTTCCAGAATAAAAAATTTGACTCAGAGAGTTTAATAGTGACAAAATTCGAAATATTCACATGAACTCGAAATGGAAACAGATTTACAGCCATAGCCATGATCAGAAGTAAATTTTACTTAGGATCATGAAAGTCTGATACCATGTGAAACTTTCAGAGAATTGTAATCAAGACATGAAAATTTGAAATGAAGAAGATGAAGTATTTCTGAAATTCATTTTTTATTTCATTTTTGAATACTCAATACAAGCCGTAGAACTAGGTATTTATAGGTTTTTATACCTGAAAAAAAACTTTAGCAAGTGACCATTCCCTCTACAATTTAAAACAGAAAATCTATTATAGAGAGAGAAGTCGTTTTAACAGAGGAGAGAGAGAGGCTGCTGTAGAATGGCATTGTCGAGCTTGAACTCTTCTGTTTGTGACCAAGTGTTTCCTCTTGTGAAATCCTCTTGTTGAGAAAAAGTCTTTGCCTTCATAAAACCATTTGAATAAAACGAGTTGGATCCTTCCGTCTGAGACCAAGGTTTCGCCTGGGTACTTCCTGAATAACAAAAATTGAGCCGTTTTGTCTGAGACCAAAACTTCACCTGGGTCCTTTCTCGTTCTGCAGGTGATGATCCTCTGATAGAAAGATGTAAACTTCCGCATTTAGAACCTAGTTTTTTGAGAAACCCGTCCTGACTCGAAACCCGTCCCGAACCTGCGGAAAGTTACTCGAACCCGCAAATTCAGATTCGGGTAATGAAATCTCATTAACCGCGGGTTTGGGTTTTCATTCTAAAAAAGGTACCTTTCCCCGCGGGTAACCGAGATTATATATAAAATTATCAAATTACAAAAACACCGTTAGGTTAACAATTTTATAACTTCCCTATCTCCAGCAACCTTCTTTTCTCTTTTCTCTTCTCACACCTCTGTCTCTCCCAAGTTCTCCACTCTCTCTCCCAATTTCTTTATTCTCTCTGCCAAGTTTTCCAGCCTATTCCTTTCTATCGTCACCGTCGCTATCGCTCCTTTCGTAGCCGTCGCCGTTCCTATCCCTGCTGTTGCCGTCCTTACTATTGTTACACATATCAATCAAGGGGTTGCAGAAGAAATCGAATACCAAATCTGATCCGCGATGCGACTCTATGATGCTGGAGAGGAACACGGTTTTGTGAATGGCCTGCTCGATGTAAGCCTCGAGAGCTCGAGTGTAGAGCTTCGATGGAGGCGGAGGGTCATGGACTTCGGGCAAGGGGTAGAGACGAATGCGTGACTCAGCAGAATGATGGATTGAACGAAGACATCGGTGTGAGGAGCGAAGACATCGGGTTCGGGTACCCATATTCACGGGTTCGAGTTCGAGTTCAAAATATACTATTCGTTTGGGTTCGGGTTCGTGTATCTTAAAAATCTTGGTACCCGATCCATGTCCATCCCTACTAGTCGTAAAAACGATGCACATGCATTACTAAAGTTGAACGTAAATATGTAAATAATAAATTTAATATTAATCTAAGATAATTTTGATTTGTAGATTTAGTTATGATTAACGTACTCTTTATATAACAAAGAGGATGAAAGCTAATTATGATTATACATGTTATAACTCGATGTAGATCGATCCCAGCACTAAGGAACGGTGGTGGAAATCCTTAGTGGTACGTTTTTCGTAATATTTATTTATAATAGATTTTGTAAAATATTATGACTAACTAGTTAATTAATGTTTTTAGCAAAAGTTTAATTGAAATCCCGAGACTATCGGACTAGTAAAGTCCAAATTTGAACAGATTATGGGAATTCATTTGAAACTCTCATCAACGATATTAAAAATTTTTAAGAGAAGAAAGGAAAAATGTGTATGGATGGATGAGAATGTTTTGGACCAAATGTGGGATTATTGGTATGATCCTTGATTTAAGGAAAAAAGCGAGCAAACAAGTCAATATTGTCATTCTGATAGAGAAATTTACGGGATGAGCTCACATATAGAAGGATCTCATTCGTTTGCAGAAGTTTACAAATCAATGGTATGATTTTTAATAATAAATTTTAAAAGATATATATTTGTGATTTGTTTTAGGCGAAAGAGAATGGATCCGAACCATCATACATTGAATTTCTTGAATGCACGCATGCTAAAAAAGTCTGATGATCCGTGGTTAGATGCCAGAGCAAAATGAGTTCATGATGATGCTCAGAATTTGATATCATGATGAGTGTCGTAGATTTTTCCGAGAAAAGACAGATCATAACCTTATCTTAGCCAAGAAGAATACAATTAATTGTATCTCCAGATAAATTTATTAGTTTTTAATATAACTTAGAAATGTATATTTGTAATATTAAATTTTGCTATTTATTTTATAGCAAGTTAAGCAGTATAAAGGTCACATTTTCGGTTTCGGAGGGATGTCATCACAATATTCAACTTCCTCTAAAGGTAAAATGATAGTGACAGATGAAGAAATGCGTAATAGAGTGATACCAAGAGAATAGGCATTGCACGAATCGACACAGAAATATCAATGGTTAATGCGTATATTGAAGCTGATGATGATAATTCTCAATTGCTGGTGACGAGTTTGTAAAATATGTTTATATTTATAATATGTAAAAACATTCAATTTAATATTATTGATTATAATCTATAATTTTAATACATAATATTAAAATTATATTTTATTTTTCGTAAAAAATCTAGACAAAAAGACGTCGTCCGAAATTTTGCGGACGGTCGTGACTCGTCTAGAAATTTGTTGATGGTCGTGACCCGTCCGAAAATTTGCAGACGGTCATGAACCGTCCAGAATTTGCGGACGCTCGTTTATGGACAGATTGCCTTTACAGATGCTCGTTACGGACGGACAAGTTTCTTCTTAAAACTGTGCTTTTCTAGTAGTGATAGTTCTAGGTTGTTCATACAAGTGGTTGAATGACGTTTTGTTTGGATTTCGGATTCAAGATGAGTGTTGTATTCAAAAAGAGTGTGTCTGAATCATGTAATCTGAGTATATTTATAGAATTTTAAAGTTTTTATAAATAATTATTTATCTGCATATTTTAAGTTTTAGAATCTTATTATAAAAATAATGATTCATGGATGATCACTCTTCCACCAATCTCTTTGAATGTCCACTCACCCGTCAATATATTTGAATCCGTGGATCTTCCCCATCACATGATCTTCTCTTATTTTTTAAATTACGAGTATCTCGAAGAATATCGTATCAATCACACATATAATTTTTCTTGTATTTTTCTATGTTATTTCAGTAGTGATGTCGATGGTTTTTGTTAATTTTCTTATTGTTATTGGCTTGTCTTTTGAATTCAAATAGTGATTTCTCGGTTGATTTTTTGTTTGATGATTGTGTTCTATTTAGCTGCACATTTCAATCTTATCAAAAGGTCATTGGTTAAATGCGAGGTATCAGAACTTAGTTCGCTAGAGAGTTTTAATATAAAACATATGAAAAACCGATCCATTTATTTAATTGTTTGGTATACTAATATCAGGATAGATTAATCTGTATTGATACTCGTATTGTTATATATACGAGTGCCTTCGGTTCTACAGTTTCTTAACCGGGGGAGAACCAGGAGCACCTGGGTCATTTATTGGGTCCGTACCCGGTTCCGAATAATCAAGTGTTACATCCAAGCTTCTTCTCTCACCTTCTTCGATCTATTTTACAATACCAAAAATAAAATAAAATAAAACAAACATATATATATATCTAAAAAAATTCACAAGATATTCATTAATTTAAAGTCCATTTTGTTCCAGGTCATATATATTATGAATATTTTTTAAATGAATTGATATATATATATATATATTATTTACACGTGATACCTTGTCGTAAAAATGAGTATCCTCCTCACCAAAACCTAAAGAGATAGAGAAATACAATTAACCATATGTACTCAAAGAAACACCATTATCGGAATTCATGAAATTGACATAATAAAAATTGAAAATAAAAATTTACCAGAAGGACATAGTAGTGAGAGCAGGAGCAAAAGGGATACGAAGACAGCCAACTTCATTCCTACAATTAAAAATCCAATGTTTTTTTTCTTATTTTTTAATCTAAATGTTTGTCCTTTTTATAATGTGAGAACGTTACGGATATGCATGTTTATGCATATCATATCTTTTAATGTAATAATTTAATTAAATGTGTCTTTATTTTTTCCCTTTTCCAGAACAAGTTTACCCTTTTTGTTATTTTGAACAACTTTAATACGTATTTTTAATTGAGGAAAAAAAAGAACATGCAAACTTTGCAAAGATTCCTTTTCAGATAATATAGTTGATAAAGATAGTTTATCTCGGAGATAATGGGTATAAACTCTTTACATATGTAGTTAACTAAAATTTATATATTATTACATATATTAGATTATAACCCGTGCTACACACGGGGTAATTTATATAATTATTTTATTATTTAAATTTTTTATTTCAATATATATATATATATCATATTATCATATTGCATAAAAAATTAATTGAGTAAAATTATTGATGTTAAAATGCAACGAAAAATAAAATAAATTAACAATTTTAATAGTTATTGATTCATGAATTAAAAATAACAATGTTAATATAAAACTGCTTTCAGATCAAAATTAATTAATTTATAATTTATATCAATCATATGATATAATATTATTTACTATTAGAAAATATATCAATATTTAGATCATAATATATATTATGGAATGTAATTCAACACGATAATCTTGAGCATGTCAATTTACTTCGAACCTTCCTATTACTTGCCAATATTCTTCGTATAAACAACTTTTCAATGATTGTTTGTCCAAAATTTTTTTCTATCTAATCGATTTTAAAAGCTTGATCATAACCATATAAATTATCATATTAACATCATAGAAACACATCAATAAACATTGAAATGTGTTTGAAATCTGCACTATGCACATATTGATTTATATAAATATATTATTTTTTTCTGTTAATAAATATATAAAATTTCAAGGTTTCATTTCAATAATATGTTATGTGGGATGACAAATTAAACGGAGATAAAAATAGTAATGTGAACAATTAAAAAACAAATCAAAATTTTAATATTTATTATTATTATAGTACTGAATCTTTAGATTAAAAAAATTAACAACATGAATATATAATGTTTAAAAAAATTTTGATTACTTTCAAAGTATTACTAATATTATTAAATAATTAGATAAATTTTATATAAATTATAAAAAATTGAAAACATATAACATTACATTTTATGTCTTCCACTATATATTTAATGTAATATAAATATAAAATTAATATAAACAATTCATATTTATTTTTTTAGCGGGAGAGAAAAGTAATGAGATAGTAGAAGATATAAATAATTAATATTAAATATAAAAATTAAAATATGATTAATATAAAAATATTTTTTTATATAAAAGATAAATTTGATGATGATGATATGTATGTGACCGAATTTTTTAATAATATAAATTATTTATATTTTCTATCCCACTAAAAAACAAATATTAATTGTAATATAAATATAAATTTAATGTACCATAAATATAAGATTAATGTAAATAGTTAATTTTTATTTTTTATATTAAAAATATATTTCATGATATGTTTTTTAATCAAGTAATTTAAATATAAAATTAATGTTAACACTTAATTTATTTTTTTAGTACAATAAAAAAGTAATGAGATAGTAGAAGATATAAATAATTAATATTATCAAATAATTAGATAACATAAATATCAAAATTAAAATATAATTAATATAAAAAATATTTTTTATATAAAATACAAATTTGATGATATGGATCCTTAGATGACTAAATTATTTAATAATATAAATTATTTATATTTTCTCTCTCATTAAAAAGTAAAGAGATAGTAAAAGATACAAATAATTCATATTATCAAATATTTAGGTAACATAAATATAAAAATTAAAATGTAATTAATATGAAAACAATTTTTTATATAAAATAAAAATTTGATGATATGGACTAAATTATTTAATAATATAAATTATTTATGTTTTCTCTTCACTTAAAAAATAAATATTAATTGTGACATAAATATAAAATGAATGTAATATAAATATAAAATTAACGTAAAGAGTGAATATTTTTTATATTAAAAATATATTTGATGATGTTGATGCTTAGGTGGCTTAAGAAAAAAAGAGAATAACATTCTACTTTTATATATCTAACTAGGAAAGAACCCGTGTGATGAACGGGTTTTATCAATTTTTTATTAGAGTTGAAATTCATATGTCATAAATAAATCATCATATCAAAAACTCGTGTAATCGATGATGATTATATATTTTATATCTTATTTTACAAAAAAAATCAATATATTTAAATTTTATTATAAATGCCTATAGTTATTATAGTTCAATAACAAGATCAAGAAAACCAAATTTTGATATAATCATCTAATAAATTATTAAGCTAAAGAAAAATAAGTGGATAATAGAAATCATGTAGAGAAATAAATACTCGATTAGTATTAAAATATTTTTTAAATAAAATATATTATCTTTTTTATATATAAACTTTTACAAATCAATATCTTCTCATGTTGTCACCTTGATAACTATATCACGGTTTTTAAACTTCCGTAATTTTCATTCTATTATATTAGGTTTTTAGTTTCATCTAAATTAGTTTTAGATAAGATGAAATTAAAGTCAAGAAAATTTAACCTAATGAAGGAAGAATAAATATGTCGCCTAAACCCTAGTTGACCCGCCGCCGATCCACCGCGCCATCATCAACACACGACCATATCTACGTTGTCGACCCAACGAAAGAAAATCATAATCATTGGCGGTGAGTATTCTGATAATGAACCACCACTTACTATGGTTTCTGAGAAATCAATGGTAGGTTGTGGTAGATTCTAATATTTAATCGAATAAATAAATATTGTTAAAGTGGAACGCTGCGAGAACAACATTTGCATTTATATATATATATATATATATATGAAAAGAATATTTAAATATAAATTATCAAAATTTTGAATTAAATATTTGAAAAGAATTTATTTGTTTATGATAATATTTTCACTTTAACCGGGCATAGGCAATTCATCTACTGGTCTTATCTTACAAGCACCAGAATGAGAGAAGGACGTCCTGGCTTGACTTTATAGCTTCTTCTTGCTTGAGCTGAGCACGTAAGCCAAGCCTTCACTTACTTATTCGTATACTTTTCTGGAATCTCCATCTCCTCGTCGCACTTGTCAATCCGCCTTTCAAGAATATCTTTCATAATAGATCCCTCCATAAAGAAAACCGATGGAACAACCACATCACCCTAATCATGAGGAAATGCGCTATGCTATAATATCGCCCAAAGAGCTTCGGCCTTAGCTTTTGCAAAGCTTCTTTTCCCTTTCCTTTTTGCACAACCTCTTCTGTTATAGAGTCCAATCGCGAGAGTCTAAACTTTGTTGCACTGGTCCGAGTTCGCCTGCCTTCTACTTAGTAGGTATGATGGGTGAACCGAACCGAGCCCCTATTAGATTAGACGGCGTTGGCTGGAATAAAAGCACAATAAGTTGCTTTACAAAAGGAGTCCATGTGTCAAAACCGTTATAGTACTACTACACCGAAGTCTCGTACTCGAACTGGCAAGAACGGCCCAGCTTGCTGGCTGACTATTACCTGCTTACTTACTGGCTGACTTGGCAGCTGCCTTGAAAGCCTATTCCGATGGCGAGCAGTTACGATGGCTCCTTCCTAAATAAGTTATCTAAAAGTCAGTCTTTCTTTTTGTTTTCAACGATCTAGTGCTTGGTCCTTCACCTTTATGAATGAGTAGGACTGACTCCCCTACATAGGTCTTATGTTCAGTACTTCGTATCAGGTTCTATCTATGGGACCTTCACGATCATTTTTTGGTTCTTTCTGAAAAAACCTAAGAGGTCCGTGACTGACCCTGTGTTCAGCACATGAGTTAGCGTTACCGCGTATTTAGTGGAAGCAGATAGTTAGGGACTGACCTGGTACCACTTTGACTTACTGCCCCGAAGTACTAGACCAGCTCCTGTTGAAGAATAAGGCTTTTTAGCTGCCTGAGCATTGAATTTGGAACACAGGCATATATCCAACATGTTTTACTTTTATATATGAGTCAATTTAAAAAAAATAGAATTGATGATTAGATTGCTACGTCAATATTGATGTGACTTCACCAGAATTGAACAAAAACTCAAATTTTAATAAATAAGATTTAATTTATTAATTTAATGTTTTTAAACATGATGTTTCATTTATAACATTTCTTTGTTAGTGTTATTTCAAAAAATATTTCATTTTTTCTTCATTATGTATATATTCGACGATAATAAAATTAAAATTATAAAAATATAAAAGAATGGTATGGAAGATGAAAGGTTTTTTGTGTATTCATTGGAATAATTTATGATAAAACAGTTCAATTAAAAAAATAAAAAGTAAAGTGAAGATGTGACAGCGTGAGAAGAGATAAAAATATTAAAATAGTATTTTTGAACAAATATATATCCAATATATATGATATATATATATTAACATATATTAAATAAATATATATATGTATATAACTCTTTGGTGTTATTTCAAATAATATAATAGAATATGAATATGAAAATTACATATCCAATATATATTAATATATATTAAACAAATATGTATATATTTTAAAATCTATATATAAAAGAAATAGCTTTTTATGGTTAAAAAATATATATCCGATATATATGGATAATCTTAAAATTTTAAATGAAATAGAGAAGAAGCAACCTTCGGTATTCCAAGAAGAAAAAATTTATGTTTTTAACATTTCATAATCCTTGCTGAGGTGGGTTCACCAGAAACAACCTTGCAAGGATTATTATTCATATAATTTATTCATTTTTCACACAACCCTAATCAAAACCTTAGAATTCTTTAAGAACCAACCGATTTCTTGCCACACAAGAAAAATTCACTAGAATTCTCTCTAACCATGTCTTTACCCCGAAATAATCGAATTGTTTACATTGTATCCAATTCCCAAAGAATTCAACTAATTTTACAAATCCTTATTGTATTTATCAAATTTAGGCAATGGAGAATCATTCACAAAATTTTGGATTCTAATAGTTTCAAAGAAATCTGAAACCAATTTTGACTTCATTGCGGCGTACCACTCGCAATTTATGGGTATCATTGATCTCCTTTTAAGGTTTATTATCATCAATGTCGGACTAGAAAAATTTCATGGTAAAAAGGAGGAAGAGATGCGAAGGAGACATGGATGTTTAAGAGAGATCGGGTTTAGTGTCATCTTGCTTGGTGGGAAAAAAAAACTAAAAGCGACTTCACAAGCTTCGAATTGTGCGACCTAATACTATCATCTTCTCAATCTTAGATTTTTCCCAACGGTTTATCTTTTTGTCTGTCTACCATGTGAACTTTGGTAGCTCAAGAAGTTTTGGAAGATTTAATAAAAAAAGTTCAATAGTATTAACGACTATGAGCTTAACAAAAATGGGGATATTGAGCCTTTCCTTTTGGATGTTCTTGAAAGGTTCATGAAGTTTTAGGTCATTATGTTATCGAAATTTTTTTGTAACTTTTTTGTATAGAATTTTTCCTAGGCCAGTGGTAGTGCAATTAAGACTTAAAAAGTAATTCATATTCAAATATAGAGTGTCAAAATATTCGTATTTGATCTTCGTCTAAAGGTTTACCGCCTTTAGGAAGGTATAGATCCCTATTTTATAAGTTTTTTTAATTTTATATTACTCATTCATTTTGCTTCTTTTCAGTTTTTAACTCTGGCATGGTAATTATGCAGAAAGGGGGTCTATGTATCCCAAACATCAAATAAATGAATTTTTCTTTCATTAATTTATTTCGGATATTGAAATATATAGCTTATTAAGATTTGATATAATTGATACTAATTTTGATCGAAGAGGCACCATATACGCATATGGGTATAAAAGAGATGAATACAAATGGAGGAATGAAAATAAAAAAATGTACTTGAAGAGTTGATATGAACATCATCAACACAAAAAGTCTTTAGTTTTCTGTAACTAGATGTTAGGATTAGATTTTATAGAAATTGGTTGATGGTTAGAAAATTTGTATTGAATAAATCCTTAGCTTAGAGAAAGTTCCAAAAATGTGGAAAATTTGCCCTTTACTTATAATAAATTTTAGAAAATTTACACTTAGTGATCTAGACATTCTTGATGTCGGATTACATGGTGGTTGAGTTCTTGATTTGTCCTTAGTATGTATACTTCAATCAGACGAGCGCATCTTGAGCTTATGCCTTAGCATGTATTTATAAATAAATAAAGTTTTTTAATAATTTCATTGTTGATTGTATTTTTTCATGTTTTTATATTATTTATAATTGATATATTTTGTGTTTTCTTTTTCATTTGTTAATTTAATTGGAATGGTTATGAAATTACTAAATGTAGGCTGGATTACTAAAAAATACTAGAAAAATCTAAACATATTATTTTTTAATTATTTGAAAAACACATATTCTAAATTTTTTTAACTCTCTTCCATAAAATAAATAAACATTAAAAATTATGATATTATCATAAATTTAGTCATAATAAATAAACATTATAAAATTATGATATTGTCATAAATTTAGTAAAAATAAAAAAATCCAGTCAAAGTTAAGGATAAAATAATTGAAATTTTGTAAGTTACTTTCAATCATTATAATTGATACAATATATACATTTAAGAAATGATCAAATAAATATTTATTTTAAAAATTTATATAAATATTTTTATTATATCATTATCATATATTATAAAATTTTAACAACTAAATAATAGAATTTTATTTTAAACAAAAATTTAAGAAAATAACCTAAAAATATATGATATCATCATTCCATTCTATTAATATACAAAAATCAATATCATTTGATATTAAATTATACAAAAATTAATATAATAAATAAGAATTGTTAAAAAAAATCATTTATCTGAAACAATGATTCAAATGATATTAAAAATTATTTGTTAGTTTTGTATGATAATGATTTTAAAATGATATATATAAAATATATATATCATATACGTTGTGTCACATATGTTGATATCATTATCTTATTTTTTTGTCATAAGAAACTTTATGTTTGTCCTCAGGCGTTGTTGGTGCAGTATTATCGCATGAAGACATTCCCCGTGCTATTTAAGAAATTTACGTTTGTCTTGTTGCTTTCATGCAGACGCTCGCGCTGTGGATGTACGAGGATATGGACACTTTGCCGTAAATCTTAGTAATTGTTTGAATGGCAAGTATCCATTCAGAAGTACGGAACAAATGAGTGATTTCGAAGGATTTGTCTCGGTTCAAAATATTCTATCGCTCAAAAGTCGATATATAGGATGTCATTGGGTAGCCGTCAAAACGGATTTCAAAACTCGATGCATCACGATATACGACTGCCAACGCAGGATCAAGGAAATACATATCGATCCGGTGATTCAGAAGCTAAGAAAAGTTGTCCCCAAGATGTTCATTCTCGGAGGGTTTCTTTCTTTGGCTTCTGGAGAAGATTAATGGAAATATGAGTATTATGAAGGTTTGACACAGAACAAAAGCGAGAATGACTGTGGTGTTTACACCTACAAATTCATAGAAGCCTTGACAATGAAAGCACGTAATGTTTTGCACTACATTTGCGACGAAAATGTTCCTTCCATGCGTGGGAATATTGCGGCTGAGATATTTAGTAATGGAAAATGTATCCCTTCATCCCGAGATTAACTTGATATTTGGTACATTGTTATTCTTTTTTTTTGGGAATGGAAGATGTAAATATTTGGTACATTTTTATTTTTAAATATTTGGTATATTGTTATTTTTTTTAAATTTCTTCACAATAATAAAAGGAGTCATAGGGTAAAAGGGTCGTAGGGTCAAGGGTCGAACGGGTACAAGGGTCGCAGATATACAAGGGTCGCAGAGGTACAAGGATCGCATAGGTACAAGGGTCACAGAGATACAAGTGTCACACAGGTAAAAGGGTCTTAGAGATACAAGGGTCGCAGAGGTACAAGGGTCATTTGACGATCTTTTTGCTCGTTCGACCCTTGACCTTGAGACCCTTTTACCCGTTCGACCCTTTTACCTTTGGGACCGCTTTTGCTTGTTGTGATACGAAAAAAAATTTAAAAATAATAATTTATTATTTATTATTTAAAAATACAAATATTATTTACAAATAAAATGAATAATTTATTATTTATTATTTACAAATAATTGACTCAAATCTCTGCGACCTTTGTCCATCTGCGACCATTGGACCCGTGCGACCCTTGTTCCTCTGTGACCGTTGTCCCTCTGGACCCTTGTCCATCTGCGACCCTTGGACTCCTGCGACCCTTGTCCCTCAACGACCCTTGTCCCTTTGCGACTCTTGTTACAATAATAGTAAATCCACAAAAATAGCGATACTAACAATTATATTTACTATTGAATAATTTTAAAAAACCCAACAAATACGAACATGAAGTTCAAGTGCAAAGGAATGTTCTTGTTCAAAGGAAGTATAGAGCAATCAAAATACAACTGAAATCAAAATATGTTATTGTTAGGCATTGGTTGAGGGAAAAAATGAAGCAGTGTTGCTCCATCGGAATGCAGTTCAATTTCGAGGGCACAACCCTAAGTCAGTCCATGATCGTGACAAAACTTTCTCCAACCCCTTCTGATGGTAGCGCCACCACGTGCCACAAGCCTTAGATATACCTCCCAGCACAATTCGTTTCCCATCATCTGATATATCTTACACCGTCTATAGCAAAGACCTCTCGACCTCGCAAACCCTATAGGAAATGTTTGCGACATCCGTAAAAAGGAATAAAAATCATAAAAATCCTTACCCAAGTCGCAACATCACCCAAGTTACATCACCCAAGTTCGTATTGAGGTCACTTATCAATGCATCTACGGCCAGATTTGAACAAGTGACTGGTACCACTGTGACAATCCTCTGAGCAGGAGTGGCGAAGATGGCGTGAAAGACCATGTCACCTTCGTGACACAAAAGTAAGTTATCCCCTATACGTAAGTTTAGATTGTTGGAGAAATCTTTCCACCCATCAGTGAATATGGAGCCATTCAACTTGACTTCCCATGTTCTGTTAGACGCATTCGATTTAAGCATCGCTGTGTTGTTGTCCCTCGTTTTCCCATAAATATAATTATCGAATAATATCTTCAGGATGTCCTCTAACAAAAAATGAAAAACAAATTCAAATCTGTATATTCTCGACATGTAACATACCGACAGAGAGACAGATGAAGAAGATTACAATGTAGTTCTCCATATAGCACGGAAAAATCTCTCTGAAGAAAGAAAGGAAATGTGGTATTTTCGGAAAAAAATTGATTGAATATGATGAGAGTTGGAGAGAGAGTGTGTGTCGTTATTTTGAAAAAGAAACGGCTGCAATTCGAGAAGGCATGACACTGATATCGAATCACTGTCAGATGGAATTCGAAAAGACATGACTGCAGAAGTACAAGGGTCGCCGATGTTATGTTTCTTCAAATGTTTTCAAATTTGATGAAAAGTTCGACGTGAATTTTGGTGAAAATGATAAAATGTCAAAACCAATCAAAATTGAGGGTGGCATGGGTCGCATGGGTCGGATATATGGATCAATAGAATGGGTCGTATAAATTGAGGGTGGCATGGGTCGCATGGGTCGGATATATGGATCAATAGAATGGGTCGTATAAATTGAGGGTGGCATGGGTCGCATATATGCGAACTTGTCGAATTTACGGGTTAACAATGATGAAATGTAAAAAACCAATCAAAACAATACATTAACAATGTTAAACTAATTAATGTCGAATGAGGGTCGCATGGTCGTATATAAGGACCAATACATGCGCACTCGATGAATTTATGGGTTTATAATGATAAAATGTCAAAAACCAATCGAAATAATACATTTACAAAGTCAAACTAATTAATGCCAATTGAGGGTTGTATGGGTCGCTTAGTCGCATATATTGATCAATAGATGCGAACTCGATGAATTACGGGTTTATAATGATAAAATGACAAAAACCAATCAAAACAATACATTTACAATGTCAATCAATGGTTAAAATAGATTATGACCCATGTGTCCCTAGTTGAGTTGTGTATAACCAATGTCTGTGTTTCGAAAGCGATAGTAGTGTTTTAAGAACTCATCGGATGAGTTTGAGAAAATTCCAAAAAATACATTCCACATTTTGTTCAAATGTCGATAATATTTATATTATTGTCTATATTGATTCTAAATTAGACATATAAAACTCAAATATATTGATAATGGCATATTGATAATGGCATGGTCGCATATAAGGATCAATTCATGTGAACTCTACGAATTTACGGGTTTATAATGATAAAATGTCAAAAACCAATCAAAACAATACATTTACAACGTCAAACTAATTAATGCCAAATGAGGTTCGCATGGGTCACTTGGTCGCATATATTGATCCATAGATGCAAACTCGACGAATTTATATATATGGCCACATCATCGCATATATGTGGTCGCATGGATCGACTGAGTCGCACAAGGGATCATATTGGGTCGCATGAGTTGGATGGGTTCCCGTTTAAACTTGATTATAATTTAATCCAATTGAGGGTCGCATGTGTCGAATTATAACAAACCTTTCTTTTATTTGAAGTCGGCGTTGTCTTGGTTGTCACGTTCCAAACACTATCACTGATGCTGGCTTTTGAAGATGGGGTTTGTCTCAACGAAGAAGACGAGGTTTATCTCGACGAAGAAGATTGGGTTTGTGTCGACGAAGATGGGGTACTTCTCTGAGCCTCACCGGGTCCAGGATAACGATTCTCTTTAGGTCTCCCGTTTTGCCTTTTCTCAGCCAGCATAGAAGGTAGAACCATATCTTCAGTATATTGAGGAGGAATGTCCCATTCACTGCAATCAGGAATCGGATACACGGTTTCTTCCAAACGCCATGTCTCTCGAAGGTAGTATGTTGAACATATATCTGGTATCTTGTGACCTTTACCAACCTTATGTGCTGTCGCAATTGCGTCACTGCATGGATACTTATCCACATCAAACATTTTGCAGTCACACGTTCTTTTTTTTAAGTCTCACTACAAATCTTCTACCCATCTCATTTGTCACCTCATACTCATCACTCAGACTGTTCAATTCAATAACATCATACTTGAATGCATGTCCAAAACATTCATGTAATGTGTTCTTAACGTAAGGTGTTAACTTTTGAGAATCATCACCGGTAGCTGCTTCTAACCTATACCTATTGAACCATTCCACTGTCTTTCTCAAACAAATATCTAAAAGCCCTTGGATCGTAAACATTTTTTACTTCTTCAACGTTGAATTTATTGACTCGGCACCATTAGTGGTTAATAAGTTGTACCTTTCCCCCTTATATTTGCATCTTTCCCACTTAACAAGATCAAGTTCATCTTTCTCCAAATACTTTGCAACATTAGGATGCCTGCGCAAAGGTCACAAAGGCACCACGAGTCTTCTTGTTGGTGTATTCGGACGTGATCGTAGCGGACAAAGGGTAATCCTCACCGATGCCAAAGCCAAGCCAGAAGCGGAAGAAGCAAAGAGTGGTCATCATAGACTTGGAGTCGTGCCCAAAAGACAAAGCACAGGCGATGGAACTGATGACCATAACCATCAACGTCATTCCGTATACTTTCTTCCTCCCCAATTTGTCACCGAGCCACCCGAAGAAGAGCTGACCAGCGAGCGTTCCACATAACTCGACGCCGTTAACACCGACCGAGACGTTCGGCGGTAGCAATCCGGGCTTCTTGCCACCGTCAACATGATAGTAGATACGCCCAAGGAGCTTCGTGACGAGCGAGATGCAGAAGAGATCATAAGCGTCCGTGAAGAATCCAATTCCTGCGACTATAATCACTGTGAAATGATACCATTGCGTTTTGGCCACGTCAATTGCGTTTAGCACTTGGAGTTGATCACCCGCCATTGATCACTTTTTTACTGTGCAACCACAAGAAAGAAACAGAGAGTTTACAAATGTTTTTTTATAAAGAAAAACAGCCTCATCCCTTTTTTCCTACCATTTAGTTTTTATCGATTACCCTTTCAACTATGAAAAATTTTTGTCTAAATAACCATTCATTAACCGATCCGATTTTGATCCAATTTTGACTCGAATCCGATCTAAATTTGGTCAAATTTTGATCTAGAATTTGAATACAATTTGACTCGATTTTAACCCGAATTTTGTCTTAATTTTGATCCGATTAAATTTTTAATATTAAATTTTAGGAAATTAGATGTGAATTTACTTCACAAATAAAAAATAAATGCTAATATTTTGGATAATTACATCAAAATCAAGTTAATTATTCGATTTAATTGATTTTGAGTTGGAATTGTTGCAGATCCAACATGTGAAATAGGGAGAAAAGATCCATCACCAACCATTACACTTTATGAACCAATATAAGGAGTAGTTGTCTGAAGATTTTGAGTCGAATTAGTGATGTGAACCGATGCTACAGAATCTGGAAACCAATCAGTATGTGTGCTTTGATGGAGAGCAGTAAGAGCTTGTGGAACCTCTGTACTCTGAAAGGCATTGTCAAAGTGATGCCAGCAACGCAAGGCATCATGTCCTGTTTTACCACAAATTTGACAAACTGGTCAAGCTGAACCACTTTGTTGATTATTAGAGCTTAGTTGCACATTATCTGTACTCTGAGATTTAAACACATGGGATGGTGAATAAACTTGCTGATAAAAGCCTCTTCTTCTAGTTAAATAATAGCCTCTATTACTTCTATACTTTGATCTGCCTCCTCTGTATCCAGAACCTCCCCTTCCATATGTAGAATTTTGAGTATTATAGGCATTAGATGACCGTTGAGCAGGAAATGCTACATGGCGTGACATGTCAGTAAATTTTGCAGAAGAATTGCTCAAAATAAGACTATTCAATTGATACACAACATCTTCATATGTTGAAATTGGAGGTTTATGCATTGAAGTCTGAATCACAGTAGTAAAAGCTTCATATTCTTTTCCAATTGAGTCTAATTTGTCACAGATAGCTTCAAATTGGCTTAAGTATTCAGCTAATTTTCGACCTTCTTTAGTTAGGAGTTGTAGATATGCCAACAAATCAAATTCTCTGGCAACAGACCTTTAATTATAATGATTGATGAGAGAACTCCATACCTCCATGGTTGAATCCGTACCAACTACATGATTTAATACCTCTTCTGTGAGTGTACCAATTATCCAGGATTTGATGAGCTGGTCCGTCTGTAACCAGGCATCGTATACTGGATTTGAAGCTTCTACTGTCACACCATCTTTCTGTTCCTGAACAACTTGGCATTGTCGAGCTTGAACTCTTATGTTTGTGGCCAAGTGTTTCCTCTTGTGAAATCCTCTTGTTGAGAACAAGTCTTTGCCTTCATAAAACCATTTTAATAAAACGAGTTGGATCCTTCCGTCTGAGACCAAGGTTTCGCCTAGGTACTTCCTGAATAACACAAATTGAGCCGTTTTGTCTGAGACCAAAACTTCACCTGGGTCCTTTCTCGTTCTGCAGGTGATGATCCTCTGATAGAAAGATGTAAACTTCCGCATTCAGAACCTAGTTTTTTGAGAAACCCGTCCCGACTCGAAACCCGTCCCGAACCTGCGGAAAATTACTAGAACCCGCGAATTCAGATTCGGGTAATGAAATCTCATTAACCACGGGTTCGGGTTTTCATTCTAAAAAAGGTACCTTTCCCCGCGGGTAACCGAGATTATATAGAAAATTATCAAATTACAAAAACACCGTTAGGTTAACAATTTTATAACTTCCCTATTTCCAGCAGCCTTCTTTTCTCGTTTCTCTTCTCACACCTATGTCTCTCCCAAGTTCTCCACTCTCTCTCCCAAGTTCTTCATTCTCTCTTCCAAGTTTTCCAGCATCTTCCTTTCTATCGTCACCGTCGCTATCGCTCCTTCCGTAGCCACCGACGTTCCTATCCCTGATGTTTCCGTTCTTACTATCGTTACACATATCGATCAAGGGGTTGCAGAATAAATCGAATACCAAATCTGATCTGCGATGCGACTCTATGATGCTGGAGAGGAACACGGTTTTCTGAATGGCCTGCTCGATGTAAGCCTCGAGAGCTCGAGTGTAGAGCTCCGACGGAGGCGAAGGGTCATGGACTTCGGGCAAGGGGTAGAGACGGATGCGTGACTCAACATCAATGAGGGATTGAGCGAAGACATCTGTGTGAGGAGCGAAGACATCGGGTTCGGGTTCGGGTACCCATAATCACCGGTTCGAGTGCAAAATATACTATTCGTTTGGGTTCGGGTTCGTCTATCTTAAAAATCCGGGTACCCGATCCATGTCCACCCCTACTAATCGTAAAAACGATGTACATGCATAACTAAAGTTGAACGTAAATATGTAAATAATAAATTTAATATTAATCTAAGATAATTTTGATTTGTAGATTTAGTTATGATTAACGTACTCTTCATATAATAAAGAGGATGAAAGTTGATTATGATTATACATGTTATAACTCGATGTAGATCGATCCCAGCACTAAGGAACGGTGGTGGAAATCCTTAGTGGTACGTTTTTCGTAATATTTATTTATAATAGATTTTATAAATATTATGACTAACTAGTTAATTAATGTTTTTAGAAAAATTTTAATTGAAATCCCGAGACTATCGGACTAGTAAAGTCCAAATTTGAACAGATTATGGGAATTCGTTTGAAACTCTCATCAACAATATTAAAAATTTTTAAGAGAAGAAAGGAAAAATGTGTATGGATGGATGAGAATGTTTTGGACCAAATGTGGGGTTATTGGTATGATCCTTGATTTAAGGAAAAAAACGAGCAAACAAGTCAACATTGTCGTTCTGATAGAGAAATGAATGGTATGATTTTGAAAATTGTCAAAAAAGTTGATATTTTAATAATATATTTTAAAAGATATATATTTGTGATTTGTTTTAGGCGAAAGAGAATGGATCCGAACCATCATACATTGAATTTCTTGAATGCACGCATTCTAAAAAAGTCTGATGGTCCGTGGTTAGATGCCATAGCAAAATGAGTTCATGATGATGTTCAGAATATGATATCATAATGAGTGTCATAGATTTTGCCGAGAAAAGACAGATCATAACCTTCTCTTAGCCAAGAAGAATACAATTAATTCTATCTCCAGATAAATTTATTAGTTTTTAATATAAATTGAAAATGTATATTTGTAATATTAAATTTTGCTATTTATTTTATAGCAAGTTAAGCAGTATAAAGGTCGCATTTTCGGTTTCGGAGGGATGTCATCACAATATTCAACTTCCTTTAAAGGTAAAATGATAGAGACTGATGAAGAAATGCGTAATAGAGTGATACTAAGCGAATGGGCATTGCACGAATCGACACAGAAATATCAATGGTTAATGCGTATATTGAAGCTGATGATGATAATTCTCAATTGCTGGTGACGAGTTTGTAAAATATGTTTATATTTATAATATGTAAAAACATTCATTATAATCTATAATTTTAATTCATAATATTAAAATTTTATTTTATTTTTAGTAAAAAAATCTAGACAAAAAGACGTCGTCCGAAATTTTGCGGACGGTCGTGACTCGTCTAGAAATTTGTTCATGGTCGTGACCCATCCGAAAATTTCCAGACGGTCATGACCCGTCTAGAATTTGCGGACGCTCGTTTATGGACGGCTTGCCTTTACAGATGCTCGTTACGGACGGATAAGTTTCTTCTTGAAACTGTGCTTTTCTAGTAGTGATAGTTCTAGGTTGTTCATACAAGTGGTTGAATGACGTTTTGTTTGGATTTCGGATTCAAGATGAGTGTTGTATTAAAAAAGAGTGTGTCTGAATCGTGTAATCTGAGTATATTTATAGAATTTTAAAATTTTTATAAATAATTATTCATCTACATATTTCAAGTTTTTGAATCTTATTATAAAAATAATGATTCATGGATGATCACTCTTCCACCAATCTCTTTGAATGTCCACTCACCCATCAATCTATTTGAATCCGTGGATCTTCCCCATCACATGATTTTCTCTTATTTTTTAAATTACGAGTATCTCGAAGAATATCGTATCAATCACACATATAATTTTTTTGTATTTTCCTGTGTTATTTTAGTAGTGATGTCGATGGTTTTTGTTAATTTTCTTATTGCATCCGGACATATATTTATACAATGAGGCTTGTCTTTTGAATTCAAAATAGTGATTTCTCGGTTGATTTTTTGTTTGATGATCGTGTTCTATTTAGCTGCACATTTCAATTTTATCAAAAGGTCATTGGTTAAATGCGAGGTAATTGAAAATCAGAACTTAGTTTTTTTCGCTAGAGAGTTTAAATATAAAACATATGAAAAACCGATCCATTTATTTAATTGTTTGGTATACTAATATCAGGATAGATTAATCTATATTGATACTCGTATTGTTATATATACGAGTGCCTTCGGCTCTACAGCTTCTTCTTAACCGGGGGAGAACCAGGAGCACCCGGGTCATTTATTGGGTCCGTACCCGGTTCCGGATAATCAAGTGTGACATCCAAGCTTCTTCTCTCACCTACTTCGATCTATTTTACAATACCAAAAATAAAATAAAACAAACACACACATATATATATATATATATATGTCTAAAAAAATTCACAAGATATTCATTAATTTAAAGTCCATTTTGTTCCAGGTAATATCTATTATGAATATTTTTTTGAAATGAATTGATATATATATATATATATATATATTATTTACACGTGATACCTTGCCGTAAAAATGAGTATCCTCCTCACCAAAACCTAAAGAGATAGGGAAATACAATTAACCATATGTACTCAAAGAAACACCATTATCGGAATTCATGAAATTGACATAATAAAAATTGAAAATAAAAATTTACCAGAAGGACATAGTAGTGAGAGCAGGAGCAAAAGGGATACGAAGACGACCGACTTCATTCCTTCAATTAAAAATCCAATGTTTTTTTCTTATTTTTTTATCTAAATGTTTGTCATTTTTATAATGTGAGAACGTTACAGATATGTATGTTTATGCATATCATATCTTTTAATGTAATAATTTAATTAAATGTGTCTTTATTTTTTCCCTTTTCCAGAACAAGTTTACCCTTTTTGTTATTTTGAACAACTTTAATACGTATTTTTAATTGAGGAAAAAAAAAGAACATGCAAACTTTGCAAAGATTCCTTTTCAGATAATATAGTTGATAAAGATAGTTTATCTCGGAGATAATGGGTATAAACTCTTTACATATGTAGTTAACTAAAATTTATATATTATTACATATATTAGATTATAACCCGTGCTACACACGGGGTAATTTATATAATTATTTTATTATTTAAATTTTTTTATTTCAATATATATATATATATCATATTGCATAAAAAATTAATGGAGTAAAATTATTGATGTTAAAATACAACGAAAAATAAAATAAATTAACAATTTTAATAGTTATTGATTCATGAATTAAAAATAACAATGTTAAAATAATCTGCTTTCAGATCAAAATTAATTAATTTAGAATTTATATCAATCATAAGATATAATATTATTTACTATTAGAAAATATATCAATGTTTAGATCATAATATATATATTATGGAATGTAATTCAACACGATAATCTTGAGCATCACAATTTACTTCGAACCTTCCTATTACTTGCCAATATTCTTCGTATAAACAACTTTTCAATGATTATTTGTCCAAAATTTTTTTCTATCTATTTGCTTTCAAAAGCTTGATCATAATCATATAAATTATCATATTAACATCATAGAAACACATCAATAAACATTGAAATGTGTTTGAAATCTGCACTATGCACATATTGATTTATATAAATATATTATTTTTTCTGTTAATAAATATATAAAATTTCAAGGTTTCATTTCAATAATATGTTATGTGGGATGACAAATTAAACGGAGATAAAAAATAGTAATGTGAACAATTAAAAAACAAATCAAATTTTTAATATTTATTATTATTATAGTACTGAATCTTTAGATTAAAAAAATTAACAACATGAATATATAATGTTTAAAAAAATTTTGATTACTTTCAAAGTATTACTAATATTATTAAATAATTAGATAAATTTTATATAAATTATAAAAAATTGAAAAAATAGAACATTACATTTTATGTCTTCCACTATATATTTAATGTAATATAAATATAAAATTAATATAAACAATTAATATTTATTTTTTAGTGGAAGAGAAAAGTAATAAGATAGTGGAAGACATAAATAATTAGTATTATAAAATAATTAGATAACATAAATATAAAAAATAAAATATAATTAATATAATTTTTTTATATAAAATACAAAAATACAAATATTAATTCTGATATAAATATAAAATTAATGTACCATAAATATAAGATTAATGTAAATAGTTAATTTTTATTTTTTATATTAAAAATATATTTGATGATGTGTTTTTTAATCAAGTAATATAAATATAAAATTAATGTTAACAATTAATTAATTTTTTTAGTACAAGAAAAAAGTAATGAGATAGTAGAAGATATAAATAATTAATATTATCAAACAATTAGGTAACATATATATCAAAATTAAAATATAATTAATATAAAAAGTTTTTATATAAAATACAAATTTGATCATATGGATACTTAGATGACTAAATTATTTAATAATATAAATTATTTATATTTTTTCTCTCATTAAAAAAGTAAAGAGATAGTAAAGGATACAAATAATTCATATTATCAAATATTTAGGTAACATGAATATAAAAATTAAAATGTAATTAATATAAAAACAATTTTTTATATAAAATAAAAATTTGATGATATGGACTAAATTATTTAATAATATAAATTATTTATGTTTTCTCTTCCACTAAAAAATAAATATTAATTGTGACATAAATATAAAATTAACATAATATAAACATAAAATTAACGTAAAGAGTGAATATTTTTTATATTAAAAATATATTTGAAGATGTGGATGTTTAGGTGGTTTAAGAAAAAAAGAGAAAAACATTCTAATTTTATATATAACTAGGAAAGAACCCGTGCGATGCACGAGTTTTATCAATTATTTATTAGACTTGAAATTCATATGTCATAAATAAATCATCATATCAAAAACTCGCGTAATCGATGATTATTATATATTTTATATCTTATTTTACAAAAACAAATGATCAATATATTTGTATTTTATTATAAATACCTAAATAGTTATTATAGTTCAATAACAAGATCAAGAAAACCAAATTTTGATATAATCATCTAATAAATTATTAAGCTAAAGAAAGACAAGTGGATAATAGAAATCATGTAGAGAAATAATAACTCGATTAGTATTAAAATATTATTTAAATAAAATATATTATATTTTTTATATATAAACTTTTACAAATCAATATCTTCTCATGTTGTCACCTTGATAACTATATCACGGTTTTTAAACTTCCGTAATTTTCATTCTATTATATTAGGTTTTTAATGTCATCTAAATTAGTTTTAGATAAGATGAAATTAAAGTCAAGAAAATTGAACCTAATCAAGGAAGAATAAATTTGTCGCCTGAACCCTATCTGACCCGCCGCCGATCCACCGCGCCATAATCAACACACGACCATATCTACGTTGTCGACCCACAGAAAGAAAATCATAATCATTGGCGGTGAGTATTCTGATAATGAACCACCACTTACTACGGTTTCTGAGAAATCAATGGTAGGTTGTGGTAGATTCTAATATTTAATCGAAATATTGTTAAAGTGGAACGCTGCGAGAAAAACATTTGCATTTATATATACATATATATGAAAAGAATATTTAAATATAAATTATCACAATTTTGAATTAAATATTTGAAAAGAATTTATTTGTTTATGATAATATTTATTTAATGAAATCGATATATTATACAAAAGTTATTATAATGTATTAAAAATAAAACATATATATAAATATATAAGAGTAAATATTTTGAGAATTTATAAATATTCTATCACAATAAAAATCAAGATAATATTTGTTGATTGTTTTTCTCTTTATACAACATGTTTTACTCTTATATATGAATCAAATTAGTTACAAAAATTGAATTGATGATTAGACTCCTACGTCAATGTTGATATGACTTCACCAGAATTGAACAAAAACTCGAATTTTAATATATAAGATTTAATTTAACTTAATTTAATTTATTTTTTTAAACATGACGTTTCATTTATAATATTTCTTTTGTAGTGTTATTTCAAAAAATATTTCATTTTTTCTTCATTATGTATATATTTGATGATAATAAAATTAAAATTATAAAAATATAAAAGAATGGTATAGACGATGAAAGGTTTTTATTTTGTGTATTCATTGGAATAATTTATGATAAAACAATTGAATTAAAAAATAAAAAGGTGAAAGAAGATGTTGCGGCGTGAGAAGAGATAAAAATATTAAAATAATATTCTGAACAAATATATATCCAATGTATATGATATATATTAATATATTATATATATATATATAACTCTATGGTGTTATTTAAAATAATATAATAGAATATGAATATGAAAAATTACATATCCAATTTATATAAATATATATTAAACAAATATATATATATATATTTAAAATCTATATATAAATAAAAATAGGTTTTTAATATGGATATGAAAAAAGATATATATATATATATATATCTTTATATTTTATTAATGAAAACACATATGTTTTTGACATTTTTATTAGTGAAACGAAATCTATTTCAAAATTGAGTAGAAAGAGTGATAGGCGAGTTCGAAGTTGAGAGCAATTTCCAACGATTTTTGAACAATTTTCAACCATTTTCGAACTATTTTGAACAATTTTTAGCGACTTTCAACGATATCTAGCGATTTTCGAAGGTTTCATGGGTTGCAAGGGTCGTATAGATAGCAAAAGTCGCATGGGTAACAAGGGTCGCATGGACCACATTCATGGACAATTTGAAAATATCAATATTATAATAGTAACATTGAAATCAATTTTGTTAGAAAATGATATAATTAAAATTCTAATAACATTTTAAAGATATTTTTGAAGTTGTTCCAAACCAAAACCTTCAGTTATATCAGAAAGCGTTTAAATTTTATATCTAACTTGTTAATAGTCAATATTTTTTTTGAAGAATTTCTTGTTGAATTTAAATAAAAAGATCATAATCTAGTCGTGGGGGCATCGGCGGAGGAGACGGAGCGTGTGGAAGTGTTATCCTCACGAGACAATAAGGATGCTGAGAGGAATCTTAAATGATCAGGAGTTGCATTACTTCGAGAACGAGTCACAATTTAGGCATTTATTTCACTTACAATGTGACTCCACATTGACGAAGGTTCAAATGTCTGTACTACTAAATCACTCCGTGATTATACGGGACAATACAGAGTTGTGGTTTGTCATAAACGGCATTCTCATCCGGTACTCTATCGTGGAGCACGCACTAATTTTCGGATTGAAATGCGGACCATATCCCATAGGATGGGAGTCCATG